>CM042168.1:21868384-21940884 GCA_023376005.1 Doryteuthis pealeii
TATATATAAAATCTAGATTTTAGTATATATAAAATTCATATATATATATATATATATATATATATATATAAATCTAGATTTTAGTATATATAAAATTTATATATATATAATATATATATTATATATATAAAATCTAGATTTTAGTATATATAAATTTCATATATATAATATATATATATATATATATATAAATCTAGATTTTAGTATATATAAAATTTCATATATATATATATATATATATATATATATAAATCTAGATTTTAGTATATATAAAATTTCATATATATATATTATATATATAAAATCTAGATTTTAGTATATATAAAATTTCATATATATATATATATATATATATATACATAATCAGGATTTTAGTAATATAGATAGATAATAATGAGAGACATAATGATATTCTTGACTTTATGTCTGTGCAAGCTTTCTTCAAGATTTATTCTGTCTCCTTATTAATCTGAAATAAATCCAGATGTCCACAATGTATGAAATAATCAATCATCTGATAATAATCTTGGAAATAAATTCAAACACCAGAAAAAAGAAAGAAATTTTTTGACACACACACGCACACACACACATTCTTGTTAATGCATAATGTTCTTGCAAACCTTTCTTCATGCATCTCTTCATATCTGTGCATGTGCATGTGTGTGTGTGTGTGTGTAGATAGAGAAAAGTAGCACATTAATGCTTATACTTCCTGGGTCTTATGGAAATATGTGCAAATTTATGAATTTGAATAGACTTAGATATTCAATGTCCCAATGTTTGTGTTAATATATTTATGTCTGGACATCTACAAGGTGAGTCAAAAAATAATACCATTTTCTTTATTTCATGTGAAATTTTTTTTATAAGTCTAAGGCCTATATTGAGACCCTAAGAATTTAAGAGCAAGAATCCGAGTAAGATCCAACTTGCCAATCGACAATGTTTTCCCTCTGCATGACAATGCTCGACCACACACTAGCATCAGGACAAAGGAGAAAATCGTCTCATTTGGGTGGACAACTTTACTGCATCCTCCATACTCACCAAATTTAGTGCCTTCAGACTATCATCTCTTCGGCCTCCTGAAAGAGGGTTTGAGAGGCAAACATCATTCCAGTGATGAGGAAGTGAAATTTGTAGTGAAGAAGTGGCTCAAAGAATATTCAACAGAATTTTAATGGGCAGGGATACATGCTCTCCTTCGAAGATGGAACATTGCTATTGAGATAAAGGATGACTATGTAGAGAAGTATGGATGTGATCCACAGAGGATCAGCAGCATTTTGATGTATGATGCATGTTCCTGTGTTGGTAATTATACCTGTCCTCAACAAAATGGCATTACTTTTTGACTAACCCTTGTATGCATTAAACTATAGACTGTTGTTATGAATATTTATCTGTTTGATTACTTTAAGCCACTCATAGCAGCTCTCCAAACACACCCAAGCAAAGCACAAAACTGATGATTAGTTCATTATGATTGAGCAGAAGGACAGAGATTACAATATACACCTTGCGCTGTTATACACTTACTCGTAGAATGTGGATTTTTGCTCACATCAGAAACCATTTTTGGGGGGCCTGTGTCTATTAATAAAATTAACGGAGTTGATCCCAGGGGGCTATCCCCCCAAGCAACACCTGCCCCCTCGATTTAAAGGGGCAGGGCTGGGTTTATTGCCCAGTGCCTGAGACACCCCCTTGAGGGAGAATGCGATGGGATCAACACATTTTTGGCACCCGCCACCCATGATTCACAACTTGTGGGTGGTCCCACATTAATAGGACCTTGTGCCTAAAGATCTATTTGAAAAAGTCAACATGGGAGACATTCTATCCTTTTTGAGGGAAATAAAATTATACCATAGAACAGGAATCTTCAGGTATGATCTCCATCACCCCCTTCCATTTATGGATTAAGTAGTGCCACTACTATTCTTCTACAAGGGTAGCTTTGGCATTAAATAACCCACAAAAGTTGATATGCCATTAAACAAAGAAACCAAACCAAACAAAACCTGTATTCATCATCCCTCTACCATGTTTTTGTCTATGGGCAGAATGTGGCAGAAAAAGATGAGGAAGCTAGGTCCTGGAGATTCTGGCCTTGCAGAAGCACCTCCCCAATTGCATCAGTGGTGTCTCAATAACACTAGTCATAGACACCAGAGGGCCCAAGTGTTAAACTGACCACCTGTTATTTGTGTCTACATATGAACTGATGTTGTTAAATACTGACAATTGTTATGTTGAAGTTTTCCCATTGGCTGTAGATTTATTTGATCATCTTTATTTGATCAAAGGTCAAATTATTATTTGACTTTCTCACTTTGATCTCAGTTCAATTCCTTTCAACTGAAATTAATCACAAAAGAATTACTTATATTTAGAATTACTTACCTAAAACCAAAGACCCTTGAGACCTCCTCTTGAACTATTGAGATAAACATACTTCAATTTCAGTATGACATTTCACAATATATACAGCGTGATTGTAAAGTAACTCCTTTCCATATTTTGAAAATCTTATAATTTATTTTACTGATATACTTGAACTAGTATATTAATTTTAGTGGTTATTTTAGTTGAAACATTTCAGCCATTGTGAATGAAACTGTTATTGTTATATAATAAATTATCTATATTCCACTTTTCCTTTCTATCTCTCTGTATCAGCCACATTTTATATATTGTTATCGTTTTTGCAAGTTAGATAGGAATCTCCTGAAAATTAACTGCCACAGTTTGCAGGCCTGTCTGTTTGGTACAAGCAGACAACAATATTGTGTACAGCGTGATTGTAAAGTAACTCCCTATTTTAAAAATTCTTATTTATTTCACTGATGTATTTGGAGTAGTATATTCATTTTGGTTGTTTTAGTTGAAACATTTCAGTCATGGTGAATAAAACTGTTAAAATGTATCTTACAGGGTGAGTGTAAAGTAACTCCCTATTTTAAAAATTCTTATTTATTTCACTGATGTATTTGGACTATTATATTCATTTTGGTTGTTTTAGTTGAAACATTTCAGTCATGGTGAATAAAACTGTTAAAATGTATCTTACAGGGTGAGTGTAAAGTAACTCCCTATTTTAAAAATTCTTATTTATTTCACTGATGTATTTGGACTATTATATTCATTTTGGTTGTTTTAGTTGAAACATTTCAGTCATGGTGAATAAAACTGTTAAAATGTATCTTACAGGGTGAGTGTAAAGTAACTCCCTATTTTAAAAATTCTTATTTATTTCACTGATGTATTTGGACTAGTATATTCATTTTGGTTGTTTTAGTTGAAACATTTCAGTCATGGTGAATAAAACTGTTAAAATGTATCTTACAGGGTGAGTGTAAAGTAACTCCCTATTTTAAAAATTCTTATTTATTTCACTGATGTATTTGGACTATTATATTCATTTTGGTTGTTTTAGTTGAAACATTTCAGTCATGGTGAATAAAACTGTTAAAATGTATCTTACAGGGTGAGTGTAAAGTAACTCCCTATTTTAAAAATTCTTATTTATTTCACTGATGTATTTGGACTAGTAATTTCATTTTGGTTGTTTTAGTTGAAATATTTTAGTCATGGTGAATAAAACTGTTAAAATGTATCTTACAGGGTGAGTGTAAAGTAACTCCCTATTTTAAAAATTCTTATTTATTTCACTGATGTATTTGGACTAGTATATTCATTTTGGTTGTTTTAGTTGAAATATTTTAGTCATGGTGAATAAAACTGTTAAAATGTATCTTACAGGGTGAGTGTAAAGTAACTCCCTATTTTAAAAATTCTTATTTATTTCACTGATGTATTTGGACTAGTATATTCATTTTGGTTGTTTTAGTTGAAATATTTTAGTCATGGTGAATAAAACTGTTAAAATGTATCTTACAGGGTGAGTGTAAAGTAACTCCCTATTTTAAAAATCTTATAATTTATTTCTGAATTTTCAATAATTATAAATTAGGCACTTTAGAGAAAAGTTGTTTGGAAGATTTGATTTCAAAAAAATTTACAAACAGATTTCTCACAGCGAACTTCAATGTGTTGATTTAAACAGTTTAAAATTATTTAACCCTTTGAACTCTTAAATCCCAGATATCCTGTATCTGAGGAAAAAAACCCAAAAAAAACAATATAAAAAAAACTTCATTTCACTCCAGAGCACAGCCATGTTTGTTTAAATCTATCCCATAATTCCATTGAAATTAAAAGAAAAACTGTAAATAGTCATTATATAGGGTGAGTGTAAAGTAACTCCCTATTTTAAAAATCTTATAATTTATTTCTGAATCATTATTTTTACAAAAGACTGAATATGAGAACAACACACATGTAGTTTTATTTAAAATTCTATATGGGCACCAGCATTCACCTCCAGCCTCTAAAGCCGCTCAGGAATCACATCAACTGATCCTCCTAGGAACTCTTGTGGAATGGCAAAAATAAATTCTTGTATTCATCCTTCAAGTTCTTCCAAAGTCAAGAGGTTTCGTAGAGTAGACTTGCTCCTTCAACCAATCCTAAAGAAAAAAGTTGCACAGTGTTGAATCAGGGCTTCTGGCTGGCCACTCATGCAAACCATGTCTACCCATCCATCTCCCAGGAAAATGTTGATTCAGCCATTCACGAACAATAATAGCAAAATGTGGAGGAGCACCAACAACATGACAGATTTAATTGCCATATATTAAGGAACATAGATTAAAGAATTGAGAAAAAAGTGTAACAGCATATAAAAAAATTATAAATAATTGAAAATAGGGAGTTACTTTTCAATCACCTTGTATAAAGGATAAAGAGCCCAATCTGCTCCACTATTTACCAGCCATGTTGGATAGGGCTTTAGAATACACCAACTGCACCTCTGCAGAGGGGTACCGCCCCCCAATGGGACTACCAACGAGTCATGGGTGGCGACCCGTGTCACTTAAGGAGGGAACCCTGGTGGGTGAGCAGTCCATGACATGCAACTCCCAACTTTAGCCCTTACTTAGGCTAGACAGGCGGTCAGAGAGGCCCCCTCCGATCAATCGGCTGGTCACATCAAGCCGTAGCATGATTGTTCCAACCCTTTTTATCATATATGTGCTAGAAGGCAGTGGCTGAGTGCCTTAATGTCCTGGGTATAACGTTAAACTCTATCTGAAGTGAAGTTCCAATTCTGAAGCTCTGGGGAATGTGGAGTAATCCTTCATCACAATTACTCTTAGGTCAACTCCTACCCCGGAGTGGTAGTACCTGTTAGGGTCCCATCTATGGGTTAAATACAAAAAGATCAGTTTAAAAAAATGTGTTAAAAAAATGGAGTTAAATAAAAAATATTTGAGTACCCCTCAAGAATGAATAAAACAAAATATCTTTGGCATAAAAATAGCCCAACAAGGGTTGACATGTCATAAAATCCAACCAACCAACCATCATACAAAATATGATAAATGCTGAAAAGGTTATGGTATGAACAAAATCGAAAGCTATAGTAAACATGACGCTTGATATGAGAAGGTTTTTGTTTATTGACTAAGTTGTTTAACTCTTTGTCCATCTTAAGCCGCTCACGGCGGGTCTCCCATGACAGTGATCCTACCATAAACCGCTGATAGCAGCTCTCGCACGTGTCTCTTGTTTACACTGAAAAATCACTATGTAAACACCCCTGCCATATTTTGTTTTGTCTGAGGTGAATAGATAGTGAACTTTGAAATATCCCATCATACAGGTAAAAAAATACCAAGACAAATTTGGTACAGTCGTGGGGGAAATTTGGTTGACAAAAAGTTAATGATTTGGTTATAAAAAAAAAAAAAAATTCTGGTCAAAAAATGTCAAAAATTTAACTTATCTATATGTCAATACTGTTGTTCCTTAATCTTCCAACCGTCATAATCTTGCAATACCCTCTGGTTAAAAATGAGACCGTCCAAATCTTCCAAGTTAAGTTAAAAAATGTAAATCCTGATTATTTGGTGTGGTTTATCTGCCAAATTCTTATTTCTTATGAGTGTCATCAGCTCAGCTAAATAATGGACCATTCCATTTTTATTATAAAGAAAGAAAGGGAAGAAAAAGGACATGCAATACAGAAAAATATAATTAGAAAGAAAGAAAGAAAGAGTAGGGGAAAGATAGAGAGATAACACGATAACGCTAATTGGATTCAATCAAACATAATGAAAAGAAAGAAAAAAGAGTTAAGTCAAGATTATTATACTTTTTACATATTGAACTATTTTGCAATAGCTCTTAAGTAAACATAACAAACATTGTAAGGATTAAATTATCATACTGTGCTATATCCACAGGTCCTGCTAGTTATTATTATTATCATTATTATTTTTTTTATTTCTTGCAAGTTTTTTACCAATTGGTTGGATTTTACGGCATGTCAACCCTTGTTGATCAAGTAAATAACAAATGTAATAATTAAATTTTCATACTGTAGTATATCCATAGGTCCTGCTAGAAGTTTCTTATTATGAAACATATATTTCTAGATGTGTATATTATATATATATATATATATATATATATATATATATATTTGTCTCCAGTTTTATCATTTCTATTTTCTTTTTCTGTATTTTTTTTTTTTTTTAATTTGATTTACTTTTTTGAATCTATTACAGAGGAACTCGCTCAAGCTGTTGTGTCTGGAAACAGCTGCTGGATGTTGATGTGACTGATGCGCTCACGTATCAATTCACAGATTCTAAAGGGAGCAATATGTTATTCAGAACATTATGTATTGATTCCAGAAAAATTGTGAGTAATTTTTTTTTTTTTCTTTTCCTAGTAGGTGTTGGTATTCTAATTGATTTTATTTGTTTGTTTTTCTCATGCACACACACACACACACACACAATATATATATATATATATATATATATATATATATTGTCAGTACTCTCTTTCAAACAAGTGTTTTTTAAGACAATAGGCAAGTTTTGTTTGAATAGGGTTTTTTGGGGGGTTTTTTTTAACATTTTTTACTAATTTTCTTCACACAAATCTACAAATATTTAATTCAAGTTTGTATAGAAATTTCTAAACCTTTCTTCACACATACACACACACACACACACACACACACACATATATATATAAGAGAGTTTTATAATTTGCTTGAAGAAAAAGAAATTCCATAACTAGACTACTTCAGTTCCAGTGATCTTTTGAAAAAGAGATTTTACCTCGAAAATTCAAGAATAAAATACAGGTTAACACACAACACCATTGTTACTGTATTATTATTTTTTTTTTTCTTTACACCTGCATTGTGATAGCCTTCTAAATCAACCTCTTAACCAATATATATATATATATATATATATATATATATAAGTATTGAATTGACTGGTATGTTGGGGATAATTCTATTTGGGATCATCAATATATCCTGTACATCCACAATGCATGTTCATGTTAATATACACCTATAGATTTATACAAGGATTTTTACAAATCCCTAAGAGAGCTCAATGTATAATTACTGATAAATTAATTATATACAGAGCAATATTTACACTTTCAATAAGAAAGAAAAACTTAATAAACCATCATTTGGCTATTATAAATTTATTTAAACCAGAACTCAAATGAGCCAAGTTTCATCAGATAGCCAACTACTGGGGTTTCATTTATATATATATATATATATATATATATACGCACACAACTATGTAAACAGATTCTGCTGCTAACACATCAATATACTAGTTTGCTAGTTCTATAACCAATAAGATTTTATAAAAATCTATGACTAAAACTGTAAAACCAGAAATATTAGTTACCTTGTAGAATGTAAACATTGCTACAAACAATATATAGAGAAATCAGCTATGGCCTTTCAGTTTTAGAGTAAACTATTATTGACATAAAATAAAATCAGTAAATTACACTGGTTTACAAAAAAATAAATTTTGTCTGAGGCAAGAATGTGAATAGGTTTTTTTTTTTACTAATTTGAGTGTGCTGAATTCAAATTTATAAACAGTTTTGTTCTATCACCTCTAGTTTTCTGTCTTTTAAATAGTCTCATTTTAGTATATATAGAGTATATACATACTTATTTCAACAGTTGCAGCAGCTTATTACAGATAAAACAGGATAGATAAAAGATATTGACGGAATAAATATACTTGGATGACACAATGTACACAATTCATAATACCGCAGACAGTTAGAAGTGTGTTTTCTTAGATGATCTGCTGTATTTTGCCTCCGGGATGTCACGCAAGAGCATCCAGCAGAAGTCTCCCATCATGCCGGGGTTCCACTTGCCTTGGTAGTTGCTCTCCATCTTCGTAATGTCTTGGTGGAATCTTTCTCCGTGCTCATCACTCACTGCTCCAAGGTTTGGAGGGAAGAAGTTGAGGTGGGAATGGGGAAAATGAATTTTGAGTGACATTCGGCATCCCATATCCTCATAAGTCTTTAATAACTTCTCAATACAGGCTTGGTAATTTGGTATGCGTGTGTTACCAAGGAAGCCACTACAGACCGACTTAAATGCTTCCCATGCTCTCAGTTCCTTTAAGGTAAGAAGCTCCTCAAAATCAGTATCCTTCAGCACTTCTTGGATCTGAGGTCCGACAAAGATGCCCTCTTTGAGCTTAGCAGCACTGAGACCTGGGAACACAGTACACAAGTGTTGGAAGGCAGCACCATTTTTGTCCATGACCTTCACAGAATTCTTCATCAAACCAAGCTTTATGTGAAGAGGAGGAAGAAACACCTTATTCATGTCAACCAGAGGATTCTCCTTGACGCTGTGTTCGCTGTTGATTGAAACATGTTGGCTACGCTTAACTGCCAAAATCCGTCTTGATATATAGCTATATATATATAATGTAATGCTATCACTTACATTTATTGCATAATAACTAAAAAAGAAGACATAAGTCACACAATATTAGAAATTGACCCTGAATGCATATACGCCTTTATGTACAGTATGTGTACAAAATGTACAGTATGCATATCTAAAAAAAACTAGAGGTGATGAGTAAAAACGGATTTCAAATCTGAATTCAGCACCCCCAAATTAGGTTAAAACAGCTATTTTTGTGTTTGCCTCAATTTCTCTGTAAACCAGTGTTATTACTCTCAACTGAATAGCATTTCTGCCTAACTGACTACAACTTTAACATTCACTATAATAGAATAACCAATAAGATTTTATAAAAATCTATGACTAAAACTGTAAAACCAGAAATATTAGTTACCTTGTAGAATGTAAACATTGCTACAAACAATATATAGAGAAATCGGCTATGGCCTTTCAGTTTTAGAGTAAACTATTATTGACATAAAATAAAATCAGTAAATTATTACTCTCAACTGAATAGCATTTCTGCCTAACTGACTACAACTTTAACATTCACTATAATAGAGAGGATAGAATAAAAAAGATCTGACAATATCAAATCAATACTTGAAACCCATAAAGATTAATAGATATTATATCTAGAAATCCTAATCCCAAAAGAACTTTTTATATAGACTGATTTTTCTATTTACCATGACACTTTCAACATACGTAAAAATCAGATCACTCTTAAATATGAAAATACCGGTTATCTAAAAAAAAATTAACGGTCATTTGAAATATGAATATCTAAGTAATTTTTCTATTTACCATAATACCTTCAACATATGTAAAAATCAGATCACTCTTAAATATGTAAATACCGGGTATCCCCCAAAAAATTAACGTCATTTGAAATATGAATATCTAAGTAATTTTTCTATTTACCATAATACCTTCAACATATGTAAAAATCAGATCACTCTTAAATATGTAAATACCGGGTATCCCCCCAAAAATTAACGGTCATTTGAAATATGAATATCTAAGTAATTTTTCTATTTACCATAACACCTTCAACATACGTAAAAATCAGATCACTTTTAAATATGAAAATACCGGGTATCTAAAAAAAAATTAACGTCATTTGAAATATGAATATCTAAGTAATTTTTCTATTTACCATAACACCTTCAACATACGTAAAAATCAGATCACTCTTAAATATGAAAATACCGGGTATCCAAAAAAAAAATTAACGTCATTTGAAATATGAATATTTAAGTAATTTTTCTATTTACCATAACACCTTCAAAAATACGTAAAAATCAGATCACTCTTAAATATGAAAAGAAAAATTAACGTCATTTGAAATATGAATATCTAAGTAATTACAAGTCCCAGGCAAACAAAGTTAAATTGGCTTCATGTTGGATATTGAAAGATTTATTTAGTAAAACTTAAACAAGATACTTAGAGGGCCTGTGTCCAGTGACTTCGGACCGGTTAAGTAATTAAACAACGTTCATCCCAGGGGACTATACCCCCAGGCAATACCTGCTAACGGGATCTACACATTTTTTGCACCTACTATCCCATGAGCTTCGGTTCATGGGTGGTCCCACATTAAAAAGTCCTTGTGTCACACCCATATACGTGAGAATACCTACTTAGAGGGATGTAGAATTTAGAAGAAGACGGTTTATTTTCACACATTGCACAATATAAACAATGTCACACAAAACAAAAAACGTTATGTTGGTTGTTGTAGTAATGTGTGGAGGGTGATCACTAATTAGAACACTTTGGCCCTATCTTGGGCTAGATGGGCGGTCGGAGAGGCCCCCTCCGATCAATCGGCTAGTCACGTCAAGCCCTATCACCTATATGATTTTCCCAACCCTATTGCCCTTATGGCAAGCCCCAACCCCTTTTTGTCATATGGGTGCTAGAAGGCGGTGGCTGCGGATCTACATGTCCTGGGAATGACGTTAAACTCTATCTAATGGTGAGGTTCCAGTTCTGGAGGTTTGGGGAATGTGGAGCACCCTTTCATCACCATTGCTCCCTGGTCCACTCTGACCCAGAGTGGTAGTACCTGTTAGGGTCCCATCTATGGGTTAAATAGAAAAATGTATTTATAAAAAAATTGTATTATCCATTAAGAATTGATTTATTTCAAAACTTTATCGGCATTAAATGACCCACTGAGGTTGGTGTGCCGTAAAACAAAACAAAACAAAACGAAATCTATTCTAGTAGTGACCACCTCAGTTGATTTTTTTTCCTCATAGTTTGAAAGTTTATTATAACTGATTTCATAAAGCCTCACACTCTTGTTTGTGTTTGAGAATATTCTAACACACAAAATGCCTTTTTCATTGCTAGTGAATGTCATCCGTACCCATGAAAAAAACAAAACAATAAGAACCTTAAACTTAGTTTTACACTTTGTCAAAATTTGAGATGATTTGAGCAAGAATTGTCTATATTATTAAACTAAGTCAATTTTGGGGGGAGGGACACCTGTGTTTTTAAACAATGACCAAAGTTCTCCTTATTAAATGGAATGTTTTGAAGAATGACCACACCTTAAATTTCGATTTTGATTTTTCGGACTGTTGTCCTCATTTTTATTGCAGTATGTAAAATCACATGTTTCAGCCGCTGTATCCGCTGGCCTTCCTCAGTTGTTTCCTGTGTATCCAAGCCTAGCAATGACCCAGCCAGGGAAATCTTTTTGAATAGTTTGGCTGTTGATCAAACAAGACGTCGAAGCCAAACTATTCAAAATGATTTCCCAGGTTGGGTCATTGCTAGTCTTGAATACACAGGAAACGTCACATGTCCGATTGATAGATGTGCAAAAAACAATGACATCATCTTTTGAATAGATCTACAAAAGTTCTTCGATGGCTGTTTGATCAACAGTCAAACTATTAAAAAATGATTTCCCAGGTTGGATCATCACTATGCTCTGATACACAGGAAACACCTGAGGAAGGCCGGAGGATACAGCTTTTCGGATATTTCATTCTTTTTTACATATTTTTTCTTTTCTTATTACTAGCAAAAATATGAGTTCTCCAGGGACAAGTATTTAAATTATAATATAATCAAATATCATATTGAATTAGAAAGACTAATGAAATTAAATGAGAACACAAAAAAGATTACACATATTTTTACTTTATTCTAATTGATTTCAATATAAAATTATATATAGGATTGCTTTTAATACATTTGAGAATAAAACAGTAATATTAGAAATCAATAACACCAAGTAATTATGTATTAAACCTGGTTTTGTTAAAACCAGTATGCAAATTATTCATTCCATATACTATGTAAACATTTACTTCTTAGTGATATATAACACACATTGCAGGATTTTAAACACATTGATAACACAGGCCCTTCAGGTTCGGTTCATGGGTGGTCCACATTAAATGGACCTTTATGTCTAACCAGCAAAAGTAGGATGCACAGAAAATACCACATTAATAACATGGTCTGTTTTGAGGAAAATCTATATTAGCTAGATCTTAACAGAGACATTGCTAATAAATAAGATGCTAATTAAGATTAAATAAGGATGTTGGAATCTTCCTGTAATATAAGGTGTGCTGGCTGTCACAACTTAAACTTATAGGCTCTTCGTGGCTGCGTGGATTCAATTGTCCAATCAACAAGCCCGAATACATGGCTGGTTAACTATTTAAAGACCTTCATGGAAAGGCATTCAGTTGCTTGTGCTTAACACTAAAGGACACAAGTGCCCTGCCTAATATTAAAGGATACAAAGGACACTAGGATTTTATTTAAACACTGAATGATTCTACTTAACACAAAGATCAGAGGATTCCACTCAAAATGGATCAAAATGGTCACAAGAATCTTAACAAAGGATTATATAATACCATTGAGAATATAATGTAAATAACTAAGGGAATTATGGTGTTGGTAGTGGCATGGTTTTGGTTACAGATATATAGACACACAATCTCCATTATAATAAGATTTTCATTAATTAATTCATATACTATGTAAACATTTATTTCTTAATGATATATAAGACACATTGCAGGATTTTAAACACATTAATGATATGGGCTGTTTTGAGGCAAATCTATCTTAGTGAAACCTTAATAGACATTGTTAATAGCATTACCAGCTTGTTTCGTAAAATCGTTGGACATAGACAATTTTTCACCTTAATTGGTTCAAATCACAATTTCTCGGGTATTTCTGATCCAATCTAAAATATATTTATATGGTTGGAAAGAAAAGAAAATAATCTTTCTAAATATGTAATTTTTATGTGTTTTTATCCATTGAATTATTTTTTATAGCAAGTTAAAATGATATTTTGCTTCAAAAAGCCAAAAACATAAAATATGACTTTTTTTTTTAAAGACTAATTTTTACACACTACTTTTTCAAAATCATTTATCAATATTCTTGAAATTTTACACTCAATTAGAAGACACCTGGAAGTACAAACAGGACCTTTTTTTTTTTTGTTTCTCGGCCCTGTGGAAGCGAAAATACAATAGAGCAAATTTGAAGGCAATTTCTTAAAAAAATAGAAGCAAAATTATTTTCATATATAATATGTGAAATAAAAACGAGTGTATAACGTCGGGGATTTGCTTTGAAACTTTGAATTTTGAGAGAAAAAAACTAAAATTTACTTCCGAATAAATAATTAAGCGTCATTTATTCAGACCATACCAGTTTAAATAGTAATTCATCGCTTATTTCTGGTCCAATTTTAAAAATATTTATATGGTTGGAAAGAAAAGAAAATAATCTTTCTAAATATGTAACTTTTATGTGTTTTTAACCATTGAATTATTTTTTACAGTGAGTTAAAATGGTATTATTTTTTAAACAAAGCTGTACATGCAGGACAGGCTGTGTTAAATAAAATTATATAAAGAGTTATTCTATTTTTTGTATGTAATACAACATAGCAGGTATTTAAAAAGGTATTTTTAAGTCCAAAGTGATGTTATTTATATAAATTAATACTATATATGTGTATATATGCCGTATTAAAATGAAAATGTTGTATAATCTTGTGGTAAACTTTAAAAAATAATATCTTGATATCCCTACTTCTCATTCCCCAATAATGGGTTCCAGCATGGAGATAAATAAAATTTAAGTCCAGAATTAGAAAGAACATACAATTTTACATAAGAATGCAAAGTTTTATCAAAATTGCTCCAAAACTAAAGAAATGGTGAAGAAATGACTAAATTTCTTGTTTTGAATTGATCCGTGATTTGACATATTTTTTAAACAAAATTATGTCCCATTTTGTACCCAATTTCGGGGCTTTAAATTCTCATAACTTTGAACCACCAGGAAATATTCATAATTCAAACATTTCTGAACTCCATTTACAAAGCTCTATATAACTAAGGTGATTAAATAACAATAACCTCAAATAAAAAAAATCAACTGGGAATGCTATTGTTAATAAATAAGATGTTAATTAAGATTAAGTAATGATTATTTAATAACCATTGAGAATATAATGTAAATAACTAATGGAATTGTGGTGTTGGTAGTGACATGGTTTCAGTTACAGACAGACACACACATAATCTTTATTATAATAAGATTTATACCTGATTCTTTATTGTTTTTTGATTTTTTAAATATTTTTTTTAAATTTAAAAAAAATTAATTTTTTTTTTCTTAAATCTATTTCAGTTGATGGGTCATAAAAAACCTGGTGTTCCAATATTCGCTGCCAATTTAGGTATGTTGGAACCCAGCAAAGTAACTGGCAACGATGCTTCCAAGTGCACCAACTTAACTGGTTCAACATTATCACAGGATACCCTAATAGATACCCACCGTTCTGAACCTCGGGAGACACTAGGGCAGGTAAGTGTTGATTAATCTCAGGTGTAAAGTTTAGTTGTATGTTAGATTTTTTATAGATGATAAAACTCTCTTGGCATGTTCTCCTCAGTATTTCTCTTAACAGATGACATAATTTTCTCTCTTTTTCTGTTGTTAAACTTGTATGCAATTTTCTATTGTTCATTATCTTTATCTCTGTAAATGTTTTGATATTCTCTGTATTTTATCTTCTCTTGCCACACAATTTCTATCTGTTCTGTTTAATGACAATTTTAATATTTAACCCATAATTGTATTTATAATTACTAGCAAGAATATATTTCTGAATGAATATATTTAAAGGAATAGAAATATATTTAAATGAACTAGCAAGAATATGTGCCCTCAGGGCATAAATATTTGAGTTTTAATCTAATATATTAAATTAAAAAGACTAATGAAGTTGAATAAGAATTGAGAAAAAATGTAACTGCATATTAAAAAATTAAGGATAATTTAAAATAGGTATAGGGAGTTACTTTTTCAATTAATCTGTATATAAATATAAGTAATTATCCTTCTATCCCATAATAATTCTTACTTTTAGTGTATGAATTATATATGTAAATGTAATAACCATTATAAGATAGAGGTAGTATATATTTAAATTACTCTTTTTTTTTTTTTTTTTTTCTAACTATAAACTTTAATTTTAGATCTTTAAAAATTGTCTAGATATCTTTTTTTGAATGTTCAATAATTAGTCTATAATTATTTATTAAAGTTTTTTTTTTTTAAATTCCCTCTGTCCCATAATAGTTGCATTTAGTGTATGCAATGTATATCTAACTGTAACAAACTATTATTGAACAGAGCTAGAATATATTTCAATTACTCTCATATAATTCTAAAACTGTAAACTTTAATTTTAGAAAAATAATGTATAAATACTCTTTATATTTTTTATTTTTAAATTTCAACAAATAATCTACAATTATACATCGGAAATTTAAAACGAATTACTCCATCCCATAATAGTTGTTACATTTGTATATAAATTTTATATACTAAATGTAACAACTATTATGGGACAGAAGTTTTATTCCTTCTGTCCCATATTAGTTGTTACATTTGTATATAATTTTATATACTAAATGTAGCCTTTATTATAGGAAAGAGATAGTAGTTATTATAGGAAAGAGATATTTAACAAATTTGGTTAAATTTTCACCAAAAAAAAGATGATAAAAAGTCATATAAAAAATAGTTGTTGGTAATTATTTTCTATTACAGAACAATGTTAGAGTATATTAGTATTTTAAAACATTTTCTAAGTGTTTACAAAGATTACAAATATTAATACAACTCTGTATTCGTGAATGTAAAATAAATTAGTTACAGTTTTCTATTCAGTAAAGATCTTATTGTGATGTTTAAAACAATTTGTTGTTTAATCAATCATGGAACTTGAATAATGTTATTATTATTATTATTATTATTATTATTATTAAAAATCAGAACAGATTTCTTGTAAACTTTCTGATATCAATCTTTCTTTCTTTCAGTATAATACTTCTCTCTTTTCCTTTCTTTAGAGCCTCTTGGATGTGAAAGTTGACCTTTAGGCTTCTAGGCCCTATTTGAATGCATTCTTAAGGATCTTCATTTTTTTCCTATTGTGTGCATGTATGGGTTTTCAGGAATAATCTGAAAACCCATAAAAAAAAGAAAAATAACAGCTGCTTCTGAACTATTTAATATTATAAAGTAAAATAAGGAAGTAAATCCAACAGTATATCACAGAAGAAATTTGAGGAGAAAAACACACACAGATGTTATTAATTAATGTTGTTTTTATTGGCTTATATTGCAATATTTCAATCTGTATAAGATCATCATCAGAGCTTATCTGTTATCAAACAAAGTATAACTGTTTTCTTTGTTTCAGATTGAAATATTGCAATATAAGCCAATAAAAACAACATTAATTAATAACATCTGTTTTTCAAATTTCTTAATGTTATAAATAAAAAACTTTTTGACTTTGTCATAAAACCCTGTGCAACCGGTCATTTATTATTTGGAGAGTATATGGGCACTGGCAAATAAACCCTCTAGCCCTGTAAGATTCCATTAAAGGAGAGTCAATCAGCATTGCACCCTGACAACCCCAGAGGTTAGGATTATAATAATTAGTGAGGTGTTAGCTAGTAGCTAACACCCATTTCTTATAAGGCATTAGGTTATCTAAAAGAGTAACCTAACACAGAATATTTGGTAGGAAAATAAAGACAAATCAATTAATACTGTATAACATTTAATTCTACAACATACAAAGCCCAAGCTACAAAAGAGTTAAAATGTGTTCGAGAAAGATGAAGAAAAGTCTAAATAACAAAGAGGGAAAAACCACTTACTATTTCTCGAGTCTGGAAACGAACACAGGCACTATGTGCACCGCTGTGGAGAAGCAGATGACTACGCCTGTTGCTTCTTGAGTTCGCTTCGTAAAAGGGGAAGATTCTAGGGTTTGCCTTGTCATGTGACCAAAACAGACTCATGACATGGGAGAGTTTCTCAAACCCTGTCACAAGGGAGACCACTCCATTTTTGTCTCCATTCTGTATATTGGAGGTTTATTTAAATTTACTGTTTTATCTGGTTCTACATCATTTCAATCGATTTGTTTTACAGTTGTTGAATAAAAAAAATAAAGATTACAGGGAATTTTTAAAAAATAAGATTTTAAGATATTTCTTTAGTTAATGAAATTTATGTAATTAGGCATTTAAATCAATTTTTCAATATATCAATGCAGATCTCACTTAAAACCCACTTATAAAGGAAAGGAAAATGAATAATAATAAGCTACTATAATAATATGATACTAGTAATATATTATATAAATTATATTTTATCGTTATAATATATAAGACATAGTATTTGTATCATTATAATATATATTATATTATATAATAATTAAACATAATAATAAGCAAACATGTAATAGGCATTTAAATTAATTTTTCATTATATCGATACAGATTGAATCTCACTTATATGAATAAATGAATTTTAAACCTTTGGAATTTTTTTTTTGTGTGTGTTTTTTTGTTTTTTTTTTTTTTTTTTTTTTTTTTTAATTTTTTTTAATGCCTGTGATAGTTTGCAGAGAGTTGCCAATCCATTATGTACTTGATGTATATAATTAAATATAAGCATAAATAAAACTGGAATTTTTCCCCCCCAAATGAAACATAATGATAGCAAAACTTTTCTTCATAAATTAATGAAATAGACCAAGGGAGATAACTAATAAGTGAAATGAGTTAATTACCCACCCACCCACTCAACCCTACTTGAAAACTCTGTAAAAAGGAATCTTTTTTTTTCTTTCTTTTAAATTGAGGATTTATTTTACTTTTTAATAACTTTTCTTTTGTTTCCTTTTATTTTTTCAAAATTTTATTTTGTTAGATTTTTATAATTTTTTTCTTTATTTCTTAAAAATTGTGATTATAAGTGTGTGTGTGTGTGTGTGTGGATGTGATAGAGCTTCTTTTTTTTTCATCTCTGTATTTATATAATCCTAAAACTGAAGAACTAGATAGGTCATTAACTTGAGTTTATTATATAAAGACTTTATATTCATTGTAATACTAAAGAAATATAAAGAACTTTTCTTTTTTTTTTTTTACTGATTTCTTTTATAGACAAAGATTGTTAACCCTTTTTGTATTGCTATCTTTTTCAGTCAAGTTGAAATATCAATTGTAAACTTGTGTAGTATATTTGAACTAAAACCTTTCCAGTTTAGTTTATCAAATGTTATTTTTTATTTAATGTAAAGTTTTTGGGGTTTATTTTAGCTAAATCTGAGAACTGTATTATTTTTTTTTCCTGTATGAATTGAAATGAATTTCTTTTTACAAATGAAAAATTCCAATGTCCAAATTAATTAGGACCAGTGGTTCCCAAAGTAGGGAGTACCCCCGGGGGGGGGGGAAGCAGTGGAAAGATCTAGGAGGCATTGGGGTATTTACCACACATCCCACATTTGCAGGTTGGACACAAGGACTGATTTATGTGGGACCACCCACAAGCCGAGGCTCATGGGATGGTAGGTGCAAAAAATGCTTGGATCCAGTCGGCATTCCCTCTCAAGGGGGGTGCCTCAGGCACTGGGCAATAAACCCAGCTCTACCCCTTTAAATCAAGGGAGCAGGTGTTGCCTGGGGGGTGGCCCCCTGGGATCAACGCTGTTAATTACTTAACTGGTCCAGGGCCCTGAAAGAGGAGGCATTAGGAGCAGTTAATAGATAACTTGCTTTTCACAAAATCTAAATGACAAAAAATATGCCATAGATTATAAAGGAACACATATGCAGTTTATACAGAATAAAACTGACATAATAATTATAAACAAATGCATAATTTTGTTACGTAGTCCAAAATCACTCAAAAGTCAGAACCATTTGCTTGACACCTGTACAAAACACATACAGTTACCACATGCCATGGATACTGAACATGGGAATCCACGACTTCTTAGTGAGTTCCAGCCTGATGTTAAGAAGCTGATATCCCTGCACCAACTACATCCATCCCATTAACAATAACTGTGAAGACAATGAACTATGTTACTATGGTTACGGATGAGATGTTGATTTACCCTTCAATATTGCTGACACATCTAAAACTGCTAAATAAATTGGTTTAATAAATTAGGTTTTATTTATGAAATGTATCTTTGTGTTTAATCTTGTTGTTTTCTGTTTGAAGCATACCAATAAAAAAAATAATAGTGTGTGTTTGCATGTGTGTATTAGGGAGGGGTGTGCTAGGAATCCATTGGAAAGTCAAAGGGGGTGCTAGCTTGAAAAAGTTTGGGAACCACTGATTTAGCCATTGTACTGATCTTAAGAGAGAATCATCAACCAGAGTTCAAATCCTAGACAAGGCTGTTTGCTTTTCACATAGCGCTAATACCCTTGGGAAAGGTATGAATCCATATAATTCTCCCTCCAGCTATGGGTTAAATTAGTAGGGCAATCTGGGCTCTTTAACCCTGGATAGGTAACCAGTCTAGGAGAAGGAAAACTCTGAATTGAAAAAACCTGAGGTCAGTAATTGATTGTGTTTGTGGAATTCCCTGGGTGACAATTCTTTCCTATTTATGCCAAAAAGTGCGGATGGTCCAACACAAACCTTCACCACTATAAACAAAACACTGTGTAGGTTGTTCATTGGATGAACCCTCATGGATCGAAATTGATGAGAGAGTCCATTCATTTTATTTGTTTATGTTTTTTTTAGTAATTTTCTTCCAAAACAAGACAAAATTACCCACTATTTAGCAAAGGGTTAATGGTGATGAGTTGTGTTAAATAAATAAAAAATAATTTGAAAGTGGAGGATGGGTGAGGATGGAAATAACAATGTATTGATTCATGGGGGAGTGACTCTAGTGTCTGAGGACCAATAAGATATGTATTGACCTTGGACTTATAGTGTTCAAGTTGAAGGTGCGTGGTGTAATAGTTAGAGTCGTAGGAAATGGACTTGTTAACCCGAGTTCAAATCCTGGACGAGGCTGTTTGCATTTCACATAGTGCTAATACCCTTGGGAAAGGTATGCATCCAACTATTCTCCCTCCAGCTATGGATAAATAGTAGGAAAGACTGGGCTTTTGGCTAGATAACTAGGAGAAGGAAAACTCTGAATTCAAACCTGTCTGACTCCGCTTAAAAAATTGACCTTGTGTCACATCCTGCTCATGTGGAGGGGTTGGTAAATATATATCTGTGTGTGTGTGTATATATATATATATATATATATATATATATATATATTATTCAAATGCTGCTTTAACTCCAGTAGTATACACAGATGAAATATAAATCTAGCTTGGTTAGATAACCAGTCTAATAGAAGGAAAACTTAGTCTAGGAGAATTCAAACCTGTCAAACTCTGCTTAAGAAATTGACTTTGTGTCACATCCTGCTCGTGTGGAGGGGTTGGTAAATATATCTAGTTTTCAAGGTCATATGTTGTTGTAAAGCATTCACATGGGATTTTATTCAAAGCTGTTTGGTTAGAACATTTGTCAACTGGGATCTACTGAAAAATTTTCGATTATGTCAGTGAAACGGTTGATAAATTTTATTTTCATTTTGAAATTTTAACTAGGCAACTGTATGAATTTGATTTTTAAATTTCGTTTGATTTTCTTTTGTTTGATTTAATTTTAAGTTTCTATGCTTGACAAGAATTTGTAAAATTTTATTGGATTTTAAAAAAAAAATCATTTTGTGCAAGTGGAAATAAGGAGAAAAGAAGAAAGTTTTTTCACAGCTTTTGAAAATTTAATAAACTTTTCGTGCTGTATTTCTTTGGAAAATAGCAAGGTGATATTTCTCAGACAAGTCTGTCTTTATTTCACAAGCCAGGTGAGCTAATTTACTGTATATACTCGCAGATTAACCAAAAATTAAGGCATAAAAGAAGTGCCGTATATAGTCGCAGATAGGTCGCACTTTTTTTAAAACCAAATATAAAGGCATAAAAGAAGTACTGTATATACTCACAGATAGGTCACAATTTTTAAAACCAAATATAAAGGCATAAAAGAAGTACTGTATATACTCACAGATAGGTCACAATTTTTAAACCAAATATAAAGGCATAAAAGAAGTACTGTATATACTCACAGATAGGTCACAATTTTTTAAACCAAATATAAAAGCATAAAAGAAGTATTGTATATACTCACAGATAGGTCACAATTTTTTAAACCAAATATAAAAGCATAAAAGAAGTACTGTATATACTCCAGATAGGTCACAATTTTAAAACCAAATATGAAGGCATAAAAGAAGCACTGTATATACTCACAGAAAGGTCACAATTTTTTTTAACCATGAATGAAGACATAAAAGAAGTAGCGTGTATAGTCACAGATAGTTTGCACTTTTTTTAACAGATAAATCTGCCAAAATCAGTGTTGCTACTTATCCGTTCGACAAATGTAAAACTGCACCTCTTTAATTTTAATTTAATTAAGTTGCAACAATCAACAATTGCAATGACATGAATTGTGTGCAATATGCATTTGAAAGCTTTTGAAGCCTTTCGTATACACAAAATATAGGAATCAAACACTCCTATTGACTCATTGCTTTAAACTGACCTGATGCTAAGTTGGCTGTTACACTTTTTTTTAACCAGGCTTATTTATGATTATAATACTAAGAAACATAACCCTTTATTTCTATATGTTTGCATTATGCATCACAGTCAATGACAAAGTGTTCTGGATCTAATATTTGTAAGCAAAGTCTTGAAATAAAGGTTGAATATTTGATAAGTTTTATATTATAGGTTGCGTAACTAGCCAGATCATAATGCGACCTATATGCAGGTCAACTGCAAAGGCCCACTTTGACAACCACAAATTATGGGTGTGACCTATCCACGAGTATATACAGTAGTCAAGATACAGAAAATATTATTGATTTTTAAAGATAAAATTGTTTATGATTTAAACCTAATTTTTTAAGCGTCTCTAATGGTGTAATGGGTTGCAACATAGTCTCACAAATCCATTACTACTGAATAGCGAGTTTGATACTTGCTGGATGCCCCATACTTGTAACTTAGTGTCAAATCCTACCCGTAGTAAATGGGTTGGGTAAATAATAAAGCATCCTGTCATAGTGTAATGGTTAGCAAGCAAGCCTTGCAGATCCATTACTACTGAATTGCAAGTTTGATCCTTGCTGGATGGCCTATAAAACTTAGAATCCCCACATTAAAAAGACCTTGTGTTAATCTGGCCTGGTGGGAGGTGAGGAAAATAAATTTTTTTAAGCGTCCCATTTTGGTGGAATAGTCAGCAAGCTAGTCTCACAGATCCATTACTACTGATAGCGAGTTCGATCCTTGCTGGATGCCTCATAAAACAAAAAAATTTCCCAACATTAAAAAGACCTTGTGTCAATTCCAGACAGGAGATTTTTTTTTTTTTTTGGTCTTTTAAACGTTTTTTTAAATTTTTTTAAGAAGGCAATTTTTAAAAATTTGACAAATCAGATAAGTTAATGCCTCTGTGCTATGATAATTATTACCAATGTTTCCTCTAATCTTGTAGAAATAAAAAACATGTTGAACAATTGAAGATATAGAAGGTGCAGAGCAAGAATGATATAAGTAGTTGGCGGGATGGCCTTGTGTCGGTATCAGCCAGACAGTGAGGAAGTCTGTTCTCAGTTCACTAGCACTAAACCAGAGAGATTGCTTTTGCATCTGAGGTGGAGTGCAAAACCTACCATCAGCTCCCTACTTTACTGCACAGAAGCTGTGCTACTCATCCACTGAGTTGACAAGGGCTGTGAGAGAGTCTATCCCCTTTTCACTAGCATTAGACCAGTGAGGAAGTCTGTTCTCAGTTCACTAGCACTAAACCAGAGAGATTGTTTTTGCATCTGAGATGGAGTGCAATACCTACCATCAGCTCCCTACTTTACTGCACAGAAGGTGTGCTACTCATCCGCTGAGTTGGCGAGGGCAGGTATTGAACCTGGATCCTTATGATTCCTAGGCAGATGCTTTACCAACTGAGCTAAATAACTGTTACTTATTCCAGCCATTATAAAACTAAAGTCATATGCCAAGTTGGTGAAGACCGGTATCAAACCTGGAACATTGTGGTTTCTAGATGAATGCTCTACCAATTGAGCTAAAATGAGTTTTTTTTTTAATTATTGAACTTTTTTTTATATCGGAAACTTTAAGAATTTGCACAGAGACTTAAATTTTCCTGAGGGGAATCATTTTTCCTGTGTATAGCTCTGTTGCTTTAGAAGGGACATTGGGTTTTATATTTAGTGTATGAAATTTATATGCAAATATAACAATTGTTATGTGATAAAGTAATGTTGATGGAGTAGTCTATTGTCAGTATTAGCTGGACAGTGAGGGAGTCTATCTTCTTTTCACTAGCGCTAAACCAGGAAGATTGTTTTTGTTTTTGAGGTGGAGCACCACATCTACCATCAACTCCCAACTTTACCACACAGATCCAAGATGTGTTATTCATTTACTGAGTTGGCGAGGATTGGTATTGAACTGTAACCTTGTGGTTCCTCCCGACTGAGCTAAACTGGCCCTTAATCCATTATAGTTTTTCTTATCATTGAACCCTTTTTTTTTTTTTTTTGTATCTTATACTTTCAAAAATTGGGCACAGCATTAAATTATCCTGAGCAGAATGAATTTTCATGTTTATAGCCCTTATTGTTTAGATGGGACATTGAGTTTTATATTTAGCATATGAAATTTATATGCAAATATAACAATTGTTATGTGATACAAGTCATATTTTGTATTATTAGGATTTTTCAGACTGTTGTCCTAATCTTTATTGTTATATACACAAAATTTCAGCTGATGTGCCCTCCAGCCTTCTACAGGTGTTTCTTGTCGAACTTGGGAGCCTCCATGTTGTAATCGGCCACCATCACAGAATTTTGAACCAAACTCTTAATTCAATCCACCGGGGTAGACTGTTCCCATTCCACCAGCCATGAACAGTCTACCCCAGTAGATTGAATAAAGGGTTCAATTTGAAGTTCCATGAAAGCTCCCGAGTTCAACAAAAAGATTTCTACTATGTATTAATGATTTTGACTATAAATTAAGTATTCATTGATAAACTTATGCAATTCCTGTGGGTATTGTGACATAAGCAGTGATATAGTTTTGGTTGCAGAATCTCCATTATAGTAAGATATCTTTGCTGAAGATTTTTTAAAAAGTATATGCTACCTAAAAGTATTACTTGTTCCTTAAAGATGATATAGCCGAGTTTGTCAACCAGATGTTAGGGGTGATGTGATCACGGAAATTTTCTCCCAGCAAAGACTACATTCTCCTGCTTGTGTGACATGGCGCAGAATCCTGTTTCCTGATGTCAGGTCTTCCAGCAGCCACCCTCTTGATCCAGGGCAGCACTACCTCCTCCAGGTATTTGATGTGGGTCTCTATGTTGAGTCTGAGGCCCTGTGGAAAGATCAATAGAGGCATAATGTCACCACCCCAAACATAATGATGTGGACTGGGTGTTTGGTTTTCATCATTATTGGTACATCTTGTGGGGGACAGAGCAAGCCCACGGTTGTTCTATAAGTTCACCATCTGATCCTGGCTGAAATTTCTCATCTGAGAAAAAACAAAATTTGTTGGGTTGGAGGGGATGGTTGAGTTTGTTGAAAAACTTTGCAGCATGATATTTTCTTTTGTTCTTCATGGCCTGTGATAAAAATTGGCCCTTTCTAATCTTATATGAGAAATAGCGAATGTCTTTATGCACTACCTGCCTGATAAGAAACTCAAACAGTCCCATGCCCCCTGCTATGGACCTGATTGACTTACTAGGATTGTTGTCAATCACCTTTGGATTCCTCCAACTTTTTTTGAATCCTCTTCAATGTCCTCAGATTGACGGCCAAACATTCTAAAATCTTTGTATTGGAGCTTCTAGTGTGAATGCCAAACATTACAGCATGCTGTTTTCAAATTTCTGGAGGAGTGAATTGCATCATGGTGCTGCTTTTTTCACAGTGCCCAACCGACTCTAGTTTGGTGCACAGTTGACAAAACCTAAAACAAAGAAAATATGTGAAAAATAATAATTTAAAATAGTGATAATTCACCCATTGTACCCTGCACATAGGTTTCCAGTTTTAATTGCATTTAAAGAGTTTCACCTAACACGTACACACATTTAAATTTATTATAGTATAGATGGTAAAAAAATAATTTTTAAAAAAAACTGACTTCTGAGATAGTTTACACTTCAACTACTAGACAATACAGTCATCTGCTTCATATGATGAACTAGAAGCAGCTACCCAGCGTCAACTGGGTAGAGTGGGGGCAACTTTGTGTATTGATTTGTTTACTTTTAAGATTTACAAATACTGGACATCAAGTAAAATTTCAATGCTATTTCTATGTATATTTTAATTTTTAAATATCTTTAAATATAAATCAAATCTTCATAATTTTTGCACAAAAAACAAGAACTGGTGATATTCAATGTGTATATATATTTACTTTGTTGTTATTTTTTTATTTTCATAGTTTAATCCAAACATATATATATATACATACATACACACCAATGTCCTTTGCATATGTATATAGATTACTACCTCAGTCGGTAAAGCATTTGCCTAGGAACTATGAGGTTTCAGGTTCAATACCGGCCCTCACCAACCCAGGAATAAGTAGCACAGCTTGGATCTGTGTGATAGTGGGGAGCTGATGATAGATATGGCGCTCCACCTCAGATGCAAAAACAGTCTCCCGGTCTAATGCTAGTAAAAGAGAATAGACTCCTTCTCTGTCAATAGGCCAATCCACCAGATTTACTTGTTTTTTTTTAAATACCTCTGTTCATAATGGTTGTTTTATTTGCATATAAATTTCATACACCAAATAATGACTATTACATGTGTAGAAGCAATACAATACTCACCATCGCAGTGGGATTCCAAATACCATCGAATTGGCAGACAAGGCAGCAAGCAAGCAGTAACTCAATACAGATGCTGCATTGCTGTCAGCATATTTCTTCAATTAGAAATAGTCACATTTGATAAAAGACCAAATTAAGGCTGATACCCAGATTCAAGGGCCATCCCCCACTAGGCAGCACCTCCCCATTGCACCTAAAAGAATAGGATCAAGATCAGTCTCTGATGCTTTTGTGTCACATCCAACCCCCCACCCCATGGGAGGGTAGGTAAATAGTCTCACATTAACCATGTACTAGATTGCTATATTAAATGACACAAACTCCATTAAGATTTCACTTTACTTCCAATGTTTTAAGCTTTTTCTTCCCTCCTCATTTCCACCCACAAAAAAAAAAAAAAATGACAAAATTAATTGCTTGATATTTGATGACAGTTTATTTATGCATGCATTTTTGTTTTGTTTTGTTTCCCTGTATTTGTTTTTGTTTTTTGTTGGTTTTTTTTTTTGTATTTTTTATAAAAAAAATTTTTTATATAATTTTTATTATTTTGTTAAGCTTTTTAGCAAACCTGAATGCTGCAGAATTACTTCCAACCTAGCCAACCAGGGTTGTGGGCCTTTCTTCTTATTCTTTAATATTTTGGTTTTTGCTGTTCCTTTCGTTGCCCTCAGACTGGTACTCCCCACTCCTCGTTCCTATCTATGGCCCACTACCAACCACCCCAACCTGACAAAAATGACCAACTGACCAAAGATACTGGAGCATGGAATCTCTCTCTCTCTCTCTATTTCTCTTCCACTATTTCTCACCTTTTTTTTTCTCTCACTCTTTCCACTTGACAGACGCCAGCCATTCCTGTTGACATGAAAAGAATGAGTATGTATACCGCAAAAACGCTTACCAAAGACCCTAAAATATGACTTTCTTTAATTCTTTTTTTTTATAACTTTCTTTAATCCTTTTTTTTTTTTTTTATAACTCTCCTCTTTTTTTAAATAAACGCTTATCTAAGAGCAATATTATTTACTTGGTGAACATCAGAAAAACCAAGTAAATTGCAGCACCAATCACAATTTAAATGATATACACATAATGCTTTCCATATAGCAGCAGTTATTATCATATTAATTTTAACACTAGATGTAATGACATACATGTGTAAAAGCAATACTCACCATTGCAGTGGGATTCCAATTACCGTCATATTGGCAGACAAGGCAGCAAGCAAGCTGTAACTCAATAAAGATTCTGCTTGGCTCCCAGCATATTTTTTCAATCAGTCACATTTGGTAGAAGAGCAAAATAAGGCTAATACCCAGATTCAACGGCCATCCCCGACTATTTTTATTTTGTATTATTTGGACACATCAGTACATCAGAAAAGTACCTGGTACCTATTACTTAACCATAATATTTAGTTGAATTAAATTACCACAACTAGAAAATTCAGCAAACAGGGTGTGTTTTTGCCTACTTTAAACCACTCACAGCGTGTGACTTATTTACAGTTTATAAAAAGACTCAGATTACAATAATAATAGGACTTTATTTGAATAGAATGAGTTCTGAGATGAATAAATAGTGAACTTTGAAATGTCCCATCATACAGGTAAAAAATACCAAGAAAATTTGGTACAGCCATGGGGGTAGTTCGGTAGGTGAAGAGTTATTGTTATATACACAACATTTTGGCTGATGTGCCCTCTGGCTTCAGGTGTTTTTTGGGAACTTTTCGGAATTTCAAACCAAACCCTTTATTTAATCCATTGGGGTATACTGTTCTCATTCCACTAACCATGATCGAGTACAAGTGTTAAGCTATGTTAAGTATTCTATGTTGTTATTGCCTGTGTTCAGGATGGAACCTGAAACCTACAGGTGACTGTCACTTTGAATTAACTCAACCCTTACATTCATTACGCCATGTGTCCAACATTGTGTATATAACAATAAAGATGAGGACAATAGTCCAAAAATCCAACTAATACAAATTATTCATTGATTCTGTCAGACCAAGTTTTCTCATCTTTATTGTCTTTATCACAAAATCTCAGCCTTCAAATGTCTGTTATATTCAGTAAGTAAAAGTCGGCAGAGTGGCTTATTGTCAGTATCAGCCAGACAGCAAGGGAGTCTATACCCTTTTTGCTAGCGCTAGACCAGTGAGATTGTTTTGCTGAGGTGGAGTGCCACACCTACTATCAGTTCCCCACTACAGCACAGATCCAAGCTGTGCTACTCATGCACTGAGTTGGCAAGGGCTGGTATTGAACCTTGAACCTGATAATAACATAGAATACTTAATATAGTTTAACACTTGTACCCGGTCATGCTTAATGGAATGAGAACCGTCTACTCTAATAGATTAACTAAAGGGTCCGGTTCAAAGTTCCATGAGGCTCCTGATTATGACCAGAAACACCTGAAGAAGGTCGCGGGCACATCAGCCGAAACGTTGTGCATATAACAATGAAGACGAGGACAACAGTTCGAAAAATCCAAATAATACAAATTATCAAGCCTCATCTCAAAAATTCAGAAAAATAGTGTCAATGAATAATTTTTTAATTTTTTTTTTAATGTTTTTTCAAGTAACTTTAAAAAAGAAATTAGATGAATCACCAAAAGTGAGGAGTCAAAGTTTAGGTACCAGACATGTATGCCAAAAAGGGAGTTCCCTTAATGAAAAATTGTGGTATTGTCAAAAGTACCTGGTACCTATCATTTAAGCATAACCTTTATTATCAAGATTTAGATATAATATAAATAATTCATTTATATATCTAGATAATAAATTAAAATAATTTATAATAAACTATCCAATTAATTGAAATTATCATGACCAGAAAATTCAGCAAACACCATGTACGACATACAGAACACTGTTTGGTCTCCTCAGCAGTGTATAGCACAATCTCTGTCATTTGAGATCAAACCAGCGACCACAGAATGCAGAGCCAAAACTCTACCTGTAAACTCTTAATTTAAAAAAATGCTTGTCAAGATGTCATTGTTTCTATTGGCTTTAACTTTTAAATTAACTAATCAAGTCATTTTATAATCTAATAAAGATGTACAGCTCATTCAATGGTGGCATATGGAAATCTAACAGATTGCAATGGAGTTATCAGAATACTAATTGACTACCAGGACCTGTGGATATACCATAGTATGATAATTTGATTTACAACATTTGATAAGTTTACTTAATAGCTATTGCAAATTGTTCAATATGTAAAAAGTATAATAATCTTGATTTAACCCTCTCTATCACTTTTTTCTTAAAACAGGGGTTGTAAAATATCTACATTGATTTGTCGATCAAAATCTGCGGAGAGGCATTTGAAATATCTATGTTAATTTGCCGAAAAAAAGTGACAAAAACATAACTCGGGAAATATCTAAGTTGGGCTGGAAATTCACCTGACACTGGCTCACTAAAACATAGCGTAAATTAAGGGAATGAGGCCAGAATGACATAGGATCAAAACTACCAAAATATATTAGTAATTCACAATTTCAATATTACAAATAAAACAAACATGTAACTTTTTTTATTTTTTTCAATTCCTTTTAATTTACATTGGACATTTAAGTGACCCAAGTCCATTTGGAATGTTTCATTTTTAAAATTGGGTGAAATAAAATGGGACAAATAAAAAATCTGCAATTAAGTAACACCAGATAATCTGGATTTACATTTCTACGTTGCATCTTGAACAAATTGGATCGTCTCATTTTTAACCAGAGGGTGTTGCTGGATGATAACAAATGAAAAATTTAGGAACAAGTGTATTAATATATAGATTAGAATAATTGTATTTATTTTGTTATTGTCAAAAAAAAAAAAAAAAAAAACTACAATGGTTAAATTAAAAAATACTAATAGTACCATGTACTTGCTTGGTTACCTCAATTCAGGAATGATCCGCCACCTTTTTACAATATGACAATTTTATTTTTAAGGGGACCCACTTTTAGGTATACATGTCCAGTATCTAAATTTTAACCCCCCCCCCTTCCTGGAATTACTCTGCTGAGGTAGTCAAATATTTGTTTATTTTTTAAACTGTTGCTTTGGAAAGCATGTTGTCTTAAAACAAAAACAAAGATAATAATAATAATAATAAGTTTCCTCCATTCGCAAATGATGATCGATAACAATATATATATATATGTATATATATATATAGATATATTGGTGCTGTTTTTAGCTACTTACTACTCCCATTGGAGACAGCTTAACCCAAACTTTTCCAGTTAGTGCTGATGTCTTTTAATTTTCACCAAAGTCTCGGCATTTGTCTTTTATTGCCGCTGTAGTGCCATTATCACTAACTCTCATATTCACTTTTTATCTCCCTTCTGCTGCATAATCAGTGTTGCTTAAAAAAAAATGCAATATGGTAGTCAGTCATCACTCCTGTGCATTATACACTTGTTATAACACAGCTTAAATTTCTTTCCTCCTCCTTCTCCTCCTCCTCCGTGTGTGTGTGTGTGTGTGTCTAACTCAGCCTAGCCAACCTGTTGCGCACCACAACCTGGAGTGGCTTTAACAGACTTACTGCAAACCTCCGTTCTTATATTTCCTTGTAAACTGCTTTTTATACCTTATTAACTCAATGTGTTATTCCTGCTTTTTAATGTACATAGTTATTACTGTGCATATACATACATATATATATATATATATATATATATATATATATATATAATTTTATTTCTTTCTTTTCTTTATTGCCTTTGCTTTGAATACATGGTGAACTCTGCACTTTTAATTAAAATCTATAAAAAACAAAATAATTTTTTAAAAAAACAACAAAAAAAAAACACCAAAGATATTGTATCCTACTATTATGATGACTAAACGTGTTACAGTGTACACACTACTCTGTCATTCTGTATACATGCTGTGTTTATGGGCTTATGCGTATTCACTCATCCTCCTATTCATCAGTGTAAAATCACAGCAACATGTGTCTAACCTTTTATGAAACACAGTATTCTAGATAACTTTCATCTTGAACTTTACACCATAAACTTATTGTTGTGATTGAATTAATCAATTAACAACATTGAAAATCCCCAAAATGTTTATTACTTTTTGTACAGGAATATAAATATAAATATAAATAATAGTCAGCACGCAGTTCTCTAACAGTATGACTAGCAACTCGATTTGTAGTAACTCGACTATGAATAACTTTGCATATTCATATCTGAAATAACCAATTTTTGAAAATCACAACATTGAAAATCCAGAAAAGGTTTATTACTTTTTGTACAGGAATATAATAAGTCAACACGCAGTTCTCCAACAGTATGACTAGCTACTCGGTTAGTAGTAACTTGACTATGAATAATTTTGTGTATTTGTATCTTTATATGTGTTTCATTGGACGAGTCCAACTATCTTGTAAAGGAAATATCTTCCCTTATAATACTTATACTTCATCAGTGACTCCCAATCCATTTAGCAACAAACAACATACTATCAAAATCAAGAAAAATCATTGAAAAGACATAATAAATTTTGACCATCCCTCACAATTTACCACTTGGTATAAAATAAGCCTGGACAGGTTGATGTGCCATAAAAATCAATCACTCGTCAAATCATCTAGAACAGTCATTGATTTACTTACAGTAACATTAGCAGTGCCATCACATCTACTATAGTAATATTTTCCTATTTAAGATGTATTCAGTTTCTCTACAAAATATTCTCAACAGAGAATACAGATGAATTAGTGTTGCCATCACATCTACTATAACAGGCATTTCAAACATGCAGCCCTCTTCAAGCACAGGTGCGGCCCACATGAAGACTGTGCTCTCATACAATGCTTTTACAGTACCCAGTTTGTTTTTTTGTTTTTAATTTTTTAAAGTTTTGGACCATTTACACCGTCAAAATCCGGTTGTTTGTTAGGGATATATATATATATATATATATATATATATCCTGGTAGTTAGGATCTTTCTATGTGTGATTTAACCGTAGTGATACAGGTAAAACTAGTGAGAGATCAATGTGCCTAATGCCAGTGAGTGGATGGACAGAGCAAAATATTCAATAAATGAAGGAAAAAACTTTAAATTTGCTTCATTACAATAATTCTTTTCAACTGCATTACTGTGGCATCTTCAGGTATATATATATATATATATATATATAAATAAAAATGGTATGCAAAATGGATTATGTTCTTTAAAACGTTTTTTTTTTATTTTACATCAGCAACACGTGTTTCAGATTTTCTAGTATCTTCATCAGTTTATACATAGATATATTTATCTACGGACACAGAATGTGATTAATCAAAGCCTGAAGAAGATACTAGAAAATCCGAAACATGTTGCTGAAGTAAAGTATAAAAAAATCTCTTAAAAAAACATAATCCATTTTGCGGACCTTCTTTTGATCATGCAGGGCTCTAGCACAGATAAATGTTTTGGGGGTGGCCAGAATTTTTCATTTTTGTATTTCTTTCTTTATTGTATTACTAGAAGCGGCTACCCACCATCACCTGGGTAGAGGTGAGAGGGGTTAAAATAGGTAGTCTCACAGATGCATTATTGTTGAATCGTGAATTGGATCCTCGCAGGATGCCCCATTAAAATCCCTTCATAAAAAATGACTTTCATGCTATGTTTCATATTTTTTACACTTGTTGGGGAATTTTGCTGAAAAGTTTCTTGTCATTTTAACAGCAAAATTATAATTGTAGGCGGATTCCAATCCCTTATTTTGACATTTCCAGAAAGATCAAATTCAGAAGACCACATTGGAAATTTTAAAAATGAATTAAGATATTTTCAACTCTGACAAAAGTTGTTTGAAAATTTATAAGTTATTTTCTTAAAAGTAAAAAAAAATAATTTTTGTAGCGTGTTTTCCCATTTCATAGTTTTGAAAACAATATTTTTCTTTGAATTGATGCAAAAAAAGTATTTTCTCTGATTCAATTGGTCTATTTTTATTCACTTAAAAATTCAATAGTGAATTTTAAATGTCTGGAAGGTGGCAGGTTGTACACAATATGTTTGTCATAAATAAAAGTAGCAGGCTGAACAGAAAATTTTTGTCAGTAATAAAGATTGGTTAATCTCCCTAAAATGGGATGTTAAAAATGCGTAAATTTGTGCAACATATTTTCCCAGATTTTTATATATTTACTAACAATTGTTCTTTATCTTTACATAAGATTACAGTGATATAAGTTATTCCCCTTTCTTTTTTTTCCACTCCCGGGACAGCAACAACTGTTCCAGTATCCTGGTGTTATTATTATCAGTCATTTTTTTAAATATTGTATCATGATATTACTACTGCTTAAAGTAGTTGTTTTTTGTTTTTGTTTTTGTTTTTTTAATCTATATCTTTTGACTCAAAACTAGTTGATACATATGAATTATCCCTGAATTTATTCAATTTTTACAATATTTCATCATTAACTTGTGCCCCTGCCCCCCCCCTCTCTCTATTATGCACACGCCACTTGTCCCTATCAGTCATTGCTCCTGGCAAGTCTTCTGCACGACATCCAGTGTCCGCACAGAGCTGATCAATGAAAGTTTTTTCTGCTCATCCAACACTGATGTAGATGTCCCCTGGGCAACATCACTTATGAGTTCGTTCTTACTTCTCCAGCAGTGTCAAGCATGTCTTGTCCGTCTTAATTGGATGGTTTGTCTGATGATAAGAGGTAATTGGTGGTAGAATTGCTTGTTTTTGGGATATGCTGATTCTATGCTTTGTTCAAGACAACACACAGAATCCTTGTGTTGTTCCAAGCATTTCTTTAAAATCCAAATGGTGCAGCCATACAGTAGCACTGACATGGCTACAACTTGGAATATTATGATTTACATTTTAATAATTATATTTCTTGGACTTTAATGGAGGAATGATTTCAGGATGAAATTTAAGATTCTTATTATTTCAATTTAAGATTTAAGATCTAAATCCTTAATTCTCTTAATTTATTGGAATTATCAGACCTGAATTTGTCTTCAGTTATATGCTATCATTAAACCTTTTTCTAAAAAGCGTCCCATCAGAGTGTAATGGTTAGCAAACTAGTCTCGCAGAATCATTACTACTGAATACATAAAAAAAGATCCCCATGTACAAAAGGCCTTGTGTTGATCTGACCTGCTGGAAGGTCAGTAAAAGTACGTCTCTGGGCTTTCAATTTCTTTAGAAAATTTGCTTGGATTCCTCTTTTTTTTATGGAAGAGGGATAGCCCAAAGTTGCACTTGATTGGAGGTTCTGCTGGTAGTAGCAGTAGGAATAAGTAGGAGGAGGGGCTCACAAGTTTATAAGAATGTTATGGGGAATGGTGGGAGGAGAATTGGAGGGAAATTATAGCTACTGCTACTGTTTGTTTAAAAAGAAGTAATGGAAACATCTCACCAGTTCCACACTGATGATGGCATTTTGTAGTGCAGAAAGTACTCGTTTAAAACCTTTGCTGGATTTATATACCAATTCCACCCGAATATTAAAAAGATGGCCAGACAATTAGAAAGGATTAACAAAAACTCACCAGACAAGAATTGTCCATTGAGTTTAACAAAACATATATATATATATATATATCTGTGTGTACTTATTCAATTATGAATTTCAATCACTGTAATACAATATAAATGATTGAGTGTATTAGAATTTCTAAAAAGAATCTTACAGAGGTTCCAGTTCTGGAGGTTTGGGGAATGTGGAGGACCCCTTCATCACCATTGCTCCCAGGTCCACTTTGACCCAGAGTGGTAGTATCTTTTAGGGTCCTATCATTAAGAATGAATTTATTCCAAAACTTTATTGGCAATAAATGACCCACTGAGGTTGATATGACATAAAACAAAGCAAACCAAACTAAATCATTTTTAACGTTCCCAAAACCTTGAAATTAGTAGTGCAAGCGATATGAATGCTTATCCAGTTATATAAAATTTGATAAATATGGGATTTTTTTTTTTTTTTTTTTTTTTTTGACGCCATTTAAATATTTACTGGAAGATATATATATATATATATATATATATATATATATATCAAATGTATATTTGGGATATCAAAATATGAAAAATATATACTTGAAATTCATGAAAAAGAAATAAATTTTATATATTTGAAAAATATATTTTCTTGTTTATTTTATATAATATATAAATCTTAGTTTGGGAGTTCTAAATCATTTTTTACATTCCCAAAACATTGAAATTAATAGCGCAAATGATATGAATACTAATCCAGTTATATAAAGTTTGATAAATAAAAGGATTTTTTTTTGTGGCACCATTTAAAGATTTGGACCAGAATCTCAAAGACTTTATTTCAGCTGCTGCCGCCATTCCTTATTCTTTGTCTTTTTCTTTCTTTACTGTTTCCTTTCCAATTGAACCATTTTTTTTTTTTTTGTAATCACATTTTGAAACATTAAGGAAGAATTTTTCTATTTTATAAGTCCCACTTCTTAAATTATTTTTTCAAAATTTTAAAGCAGTGCTTTTTGATATTTATAAATATCTCAAGGTTTTCGGCTTAAAAACAAAATAATAATTTTTTTTTATCCTTTAAGAGAATCTCTTCTCTCTCTTTTTGAAGTTTATGGAAATAATATACATTGTATAGAAAGAAAAATGTCCACATAAATCGTGTGTATAAGATTAAATAAAACACAAACTATTATAAGTATTATAAGTAATAATAAGTAGTGATTCTTTAAAGATCTATTATTTGAATTATGTTATTACCTAATAGTTAAATCTTTCAAATTGCATCCTGATTATTTGTACTAGCAAAAAGTATTTAAGTTTTAATATAATTATATATTATATTGAATTAGAAAGACTAGTGGAATTAAATAAGAACACAAAAAAAGATTACATTTATTTTTACTTTATTCTAATTGATTTCAATATAAAATTATACATTGGATTGCTTTTAACAGGTTTGGAAATAAAACAATATTAGAAATCAATAACACCAAGTAATTATTTATTAAACAGGGTTTTGTTAAAACTAGTATGCAAATTATTCACACCATATATTATGTAAACATTTATTTCTCAATGATATATAACACATTTTTCAGGATTTTAAACACATTTGACTGTTCCTAGAATCTGTTTATAGTTTGTGATTATGTGTATGCTTGTTTGATAATGTCTTATTCCTTTGAATTCTTTGCATACACGTGTGTGTGTGTGTGTGTGTTTATTTAATAATGTCTTAGTATCATTCCATTTTTGTTTTTTAGTCCCTTTTTTTTTTCAATTTTCCTTTAACAATTTTTTAGAGACTAGGGGGGGGTGCTTCCTGGGGTTAACACTTGATTTCTTTATACATAGTATTTACATCCCATTTTAGGATGGAGGATGTTATGTGCTCCTAAAATACTTTTTTTCTTCCCCCTGCTCCACTTCTCAAATCTTGAGTAAGTAAAACAGCAGAGAATAATTTTCTTCTCCTCAATTCACCACTTAGCTATGTTATTGTTTCTTTTTCTAGTGGTCCTTGCTTGGTCTTGCCGGATTCCAGGACCAGTATTAGGCTGGTCTGGTGGGTTATCCAGCTTAGTGTTGTTACTTGTGGTAGCAGCACTAGTTGAAGGTGCACCGTTTATTTCCTCATCATTCAGCTCAGTACTTAACTATGACAAGGGGAATATTTGGTCAGGGTTTACTTTGAGGGGAAGTATCCTCATGTCAGATACTGACAAACCCCTGTACAGAGAGACCGAAGACACATGAGGTAGTGTCTAGTAGGCTTTTCCAATTCTCTCCTTTTTGTTTTAAATTTTCTTTTAACAATTTCTAGAAGCCAAGGGCCCCCTGCCTGGGGCTAACACTTGATTCCTTTATAAATAGTATTTGTATCCTAAGGATCGTCTTAGGGTGAAGCATGTTCCTTTGATAGCTGCTATTTGTATTTCATAGCAGCTTGGTTTACCAGGTATTGTTCAAGGTATTTTTTAAAGTTTTGTGTGACAAATCCAGTTGCCCCTACCACAACTGGTTTAATATTGATTTCTTTTAATGACCAAGTTGTTTTTAGGTCATTCTTGAGGTTTTGATATTTTGTAATTTTTTCCTGCTCAGCTCTATTGAGGCCATAATCATTTGAGACAGCTACATCAATAATGAGCGCAGATTTTTTATGTTTATTCCAGATGATAATATCTGGTTTAATGGCCTTGTCTTTTATATATCTGCCTGTCTGAATTACTTTATCATAGAACACAGTCACTTTCCCATTTGATGTTATCAGTGGAGGTTCATGTTCCCAGATGTACTGTGATCTGTCAAGCTGCAGTTCTCCACAGATTTTTCAGTGGAGATATTTACATACTTTGTTATGACGGGCAGTGTAGTGTTTGTTTGTGTGTAATTCAAAATGTGTTATGACGAGCAGTGTGTGTATGTTTGCGTGTAATTTGAAATTAATTTAACTATATAGGTATAGGTTGAAAGGACAGACCTATGTTGGATATTTTAGTAGTATAGTATCATAGGATATGATTATGCATTTAACCTAATATAAAAGATGATAAATAATAAGTTAAAAATTTTAAAAAAAAAAATCAGAATTGAGATGAGTCAAGATAAGTAATATTGTAACCTTTAATAGTCTTAAACCTCTTCAAGGGACACACATAGTCTACTGGTTATCGTTGTAGGAAATGGACTCGTAGACCCAAGTTCAAATCCTGGACGAAGCTGTTTACATTTCACATAGCCTTAATACCCTTGGGAAAGGTATATATCCAACTAATCTCCTTCCAGCTATAAGTTAATTGACTAATTCTAAAATCTAACTCGGCTAGACTTTAATAGTAAACATTGTTAATAGATAAGATAATAATTAAGATTGATATGAATAATGATTATTCAATAATCATTGATGTGAATATAGTGTAAATAACTAAGGGATTTGGGATGTCGTTGGTGACGTAGTTTTGGTTACAGATATGCAAACACATAATCTCCATTATAATAAGATGAATTTTCAAAATGCCATTGTCAATGCATTAAACAAAGTATTTTATTTGAATATGTTATTGACTATTGTCTACCAAAATGAAAATCTCTGGAATCTTTTGTTTATAAATATTGAAACTTGTTTTACTTTGTTTATGGAAAGATATTGAAAAGTTAAGTACATTTCTGTATCTCTCTCTGAATTTTTGAGATAAGGCTTGATAATTTATATTATTTGGATTATTCGGACTATTGTCTTCATCTTTATTGCTATCTGTACATTTCAGTCGATGTGCCCTCCAGCCTTCTTCCAATTAGACACATGGTGTAGTGGATATAAGTGTTGAGTTAATACAGTTCTAAGAGACAGTTATCTCTAAGCTGCAGGTTCAATCTGGTCAAGAGCAACAGTAACATAGAATATGATTAACACTTGTATCCTAGCTATGGTTAGCAGAATGAGAACCGGATACCCCTGTGGATTGAATAAAGGGTTGGTTTCAAAGTTCTGTGATGGCTCCCAATTATGACAAGAAGGTTCCCCGATTTAAAAAAAAAAAAAAAAAAAAAAAAAAGAAAGGTTCCTGAAGAAGGCCATAGGGCACACCAGCCGAAACGTTGTACAGATAACAAAAAAGATGAGGACAATAAACCAATTAATCCAAATAATGGAAATTATCAAGCCTCATCTCAAAAATTCAGAAAATTGTTTACTTTGTTTATGGAAAGATGGATATTGAAAAGTTAAGTACATAATACTGTTTATTGCTTGAAAGAATTTCTGTAGTAGAAATGAAGGAAAATTTAGCTTCCTGGTGTGAAGTGTAAAAATATCGAAAAAGAAAAATAATGACTTCATGAATACAAAACCAATAAAGATATTGCTTAAATAGAAAGGTAATACATATTCAACACTGAAAAGTTTCAGTATAAAAACATATGTACAAAGTTGGAGAATAGGTTATGTCATTTATATGTGTATTTATGAGATGAGCTCCCTTGAGTGAGCAGTAACAATTAAGCTCCGAAACTGCATTTGAATTCATGGGTAATCATCTGAAGATGACTTATTTTAAGGTAATTAAAATAATAAATGAAAAAACACTTAAAACAGAGCTCGAGTTACAGTGGCCTGAACGTGTTTATACACAATAGGTTATGCCATTATTTGTCTGTATTGAATTAGTGTTAATGATATTAAAGCTCCAAACCATGCTTGACCACAGGGTTATTGTCTGATGATGACTTTAGTCTAAAGTAAATAAGGAACAACTGAACAAGGCTCGAGGATACTGCAGCCAAAATGTTGTGTTTATACATACCACAATAAAGATGAGGACAACAGTCCGAAACATCAAAATTATTCAGGTTATGTAATTATTCGAAATTTAATTTCTTTTAAGCACAAAATTAATTCCTTAATTTTCAGATTTGTCACTGGAAAATCTGAATAGGATGCATAAGATATTTGAATTTCATTTGCTTTTTTTTTTTTTTTTTTTTTTTTTTTTTTTTTTTTCCAACCCTTTATCTACCACTACCATCCACAATAGCCATTGAATTTTCTACAAAATAAAGGGAAGTAACTAATCAAAAGTTGCCTCCCTTGAAGTAGGTTTTTTTTTAATAAGGTAGGATGATAATTTACAAAGATGTTTTAATACTTTTATTTCTTATTTTCGGGCGGTCCGTCATTTGGATCATCGGGCGGTTTGGGGTACTTTGGTAGATAATGGGTTAATATTGGATTTCTAATTTTTCTTCTTTCTTTTTTTCTTTTTTTTCTTTTTATATATATATAGTCATGTTCTCAGTTTTATTGTTTTAATATCTTTTTATCTTACCTAATCCCAAATAACGCAGTATGCTTCTAAAATCCAGGATGGAAAACACTGCTATAAAAGTCCAAGCACCAAAAACAGAAGACGGCAGCCATTTTCTATTTTTTATAACTAGATGCATTTTAAACTTTTTTTCTTTTTTTTTTTCCAAAAAACTTTTTCCATCTCTTTCCTCTTTCTTTCTTTATGATTTGTTTGTCATCCATCATTCTTGAAATCTAATGCATAATAATTTCCCAAGTGTTTGGTACCTGAAGCCTTTGTCTGGTCAACTGGTCACTGTAGATATTGTCTCTCCTTTTCCTGTTTTCAGGCTGATATCCCACCTGTGTTATTTGATTGGAGCAGTAGTGGCCTTACTAACCCGTTAGAGCAATGTGAGTACGCCTGTACTCCGTATTTTGTACGATGGAACCATTTTGTTTGTTTTTGGCACTCTAATACAAAAATGACCGGGCAGTGGAGGAGCTTCTTCTCATTCTTTCATTTTCTTTTTTTTTTCTTTTTTTTCATTTTTTATTTTTCTCTCAAAAAGAAAATGGAAGAAGAGAGAAAAAAAAAAAGGCATTCGATACTGCCATCTTTTTCTGATTTTTCATTTCTCACACTTTTTCATTCTTCTTCTTCTTCTTACATTTTTTATTTTGCTGATGCTTTTGTTTTCATTTTATAATAACGTGGTCCACTTTTACATCTTGGTCCACTTCTTTGTGTTATATGTAAATGAATGTGTGTGTTTTTTTGGTTTTTTTACTATGATTCATATTGAGTGTATGCTTTATTAAACTCTACCAATGGCTTAAGAAAAAAATATAAGTAAAGTCAGCATAGTGGCCTATTGTTGGTATCAGCTGGACAGCAAAGGAGTCTATCCCATTTTCACTAGCACTATACCAGGAAGATTGTTTTTGTGTCTAAGGTGGAGCACCACACCTACCATTAGCTCCTCAATTTACTTCACAGATTCAAGCTGTGTAACTCATCTGCTGAGTTAGCAAGGATCAGTATCATACCCGGAGCCTTGTGGTTCCTAGGCGGATGCTAGACAGGAAAGATTGGTTTTGTGTTTAAGGTGGAGCGCCACACCTACCATCAGCTCTCCACTTTACTGCTACTCATGCACTAAATTGGCAAGGGACAGTATTAAACTTGGAACTTTGTGGTTCCTAGGCAGATGCTCTACCGGCAGAGTGGCCTATTTTTGATACCAGCTGGATAGTGAAGGAGTCTATCCCCTTTTCACCAGCGCTAGACCAGGAAGATTGTTTTCTTGTCTAAGATGGAGTGCCAAACCTACCATCAGCTCCCCACTTTACCTCACAGATTCAAGCTGTGCTACTTATGCACTGAACTGGCAAGGGTCAGTATCAATCCGGAACCTTGCGATTCTTAGGCAGATGCTTTACCGACTGAGCTAAACTGAAACAAATTTTTAAGCAAAGCTTGTAATAGATAAAATAATAAAAGTTGCAATATTGAACTTTGTTATTCTATATAAAATATTTTCATTAAAGTCATTTAAAAAAACAAAAAAACAATTCCAGTCCTAAAAATGTATTTCTTTTTAAAAATGTTTGTCTTGTATATATATATACCTATGATGGGACTTTATCAATGTTTGTCAAAAAGCATACTTCTAATATGAATCTAGATAAAAAAAAAATGTTTTTTTTAAAAAACAACACCATATACATATAAATTGCATTTCTTTTGTGATGGTTCTTGTCAATGGTGATGTGCTGTTCTTTTTTTCTTTTTTTTTTTAAATTTTTTTTTTACAATTTCGTCTTTCGTATGCAAGTTTTTAGTTTGTGTTTTTTTTTCTTTTCTTCTTTTTTTTTTCACCTCCTTTTTAAGTCAAAAGTAACTAAAAAGAAAAATATTTAATTTTCATCCTTAGCACGTGTTATATTTCTTATTGATAACATTGCATTTTAAAAAAGAAAAAGAAAAGAAAAAATACTTTAAAAAAAAAAAAAATCTTTTTTGCCTGCGTTTCAATCTTTTTTGACATCTTGATTGCATTTTGTTTTGACTTGCCAAACTTTCAATTATTTCATTTTCATTATTTTGGGAGTTGGGGGTAGTGTTGGTCATGGTGATCACGGTGATGGTGAATGTCTTCTTATATTTCAATATTTTGACATTTAAAAATAAATGCTTAATAAAATACCCAATCCTAATGTCCATTTTGTAAATGTGACTTGTATGTGATCAAATCAAACCTAAAATTCAATATTCTTTTGATTAAAAAAGGTTTTTTTTTAAATATTTTAAACAACCAATTTATAAAGACTATTGAACAGAGACATTGGAAAAGCTCCTACTGAAGTATAATCAGACGTTAAGTGAACTCACCAATAACTTTGACAGGTCGAGCACAAGTGAACAAGAACGAAGGGCTGGAATCAACTTGGACCAGTGAGAAGCTGTGCAGTGCCAGGACTGTGAGGAGCCAACCAATCAGCGCTTAGTTACAGCAACATTTGCTGCGTCCTAGACTGAGTGTTTGATTTGCTGCTCCTGTCATCAACTGTTGTGGCACACCTTTACTCCTCTTACCAGAGAAACTGCAGCTGGACTGATGACAAGTTTAGTAATAGTAATACACAAGATAAAGAGACAGTTGCGTGCACACACACACACACACACACTCTCCTAGTGGTTGGTACAGTCATTGAATTAAGAGACTTGCATAGCATTGCTCTCACTTGGGAAGGGTATGAATCCAATTATTTTCCCTCCAGCTATGGGTAGATAGTAAATGCTCAATAAAATGACCAATCATGGTGTACTCTTGTTCATTTTGAAAATGTGAGTGTGTGTATTGAATTAAGAAGAGACTTGCTCTTAATTGTTTATATTATCTACTAGAACTTCTTTCATTCTATAATGTTTGCATTTCATATATCGTTAATACCCTTGTATGTAGAGTAGACTGAGCTCTTTGACCTTGGTTAGGCAACCAGTCTAGGAGAATGAAAACTGAATTCAAACCTGTTAAACTCCACTTAAGAAATTGACCTTTTGTCCCATCCTATTCATATGGAGCAATTGGTAAATATATATATATATATTTAACAGCTTAAAATACATATTTTTGGTACCTTTGTCATTGTCTTCAATGGTATCTAGAAGTATATTTTGTTTTCTAAGTTTAACAGTTCAAATCCTGGATAAGGCTGTTTGTATTTCACATAGTGCTAATACCATTGGGAAAGGTATGCATCAAACCATTCTCCCTCCAGCTATGGGTGAATACTAGGGAAGACTGAGCTGTTTAACCTTGGACATTGTAACACAAGTTTAAATCCTGGAAGAGGCTGTTTGCATTTCACATAGTCCTAATGCCATTGGGGAAAGGTATGAATCCAACTATTCTCCCTCCAGCTATGGGTAAATAGTAAGGCAGACTAGGCTCTTCAACCTTGGTTAGGCAACCAGTCTAGGAGACGGAAAACTCTGAATTCAAAACCTGCTAAATTCCACTTAAGAAATTGACCTTGTGTCACATCCAGCTTGTACAGAAGAGTTGTTAAATATATATGTTATAGGTGATATACCCTATAGACCAATGGAATGCGCCGACAGTTACTATAAGTAACAGGGACAAATATGGCTTGAAGAGTAAGCCAATGCGAGTCAGCTCATAACTCTATTGTCGGACGTATTTCCCACTTCTCTGTACTGTAATTGTCTACTCTTTTGTTAATACATTTTCCTACATTTTTTACCCGTCATTTTGTTCTTATTTGACCCCTTAAAACTCCACAACAATATATAATCAAGATAATGAGAGTTGGGTTCAGTCTTTTCTTTGAGCATTACAGAAAGATATAATTACCTTTATAAGTGTAAGTAGAGTTTATTTAAATTTGATTTTCTAATTTCATGTTCTGTTTTACATCCAGCTGCACCAATTCTCAATGGGCATTCATTAATTTACTTGCCATAGCGTAATGGTTAACGTGCTGGACTATGAGATTGTAGTAAACGAGTTTGAACTCCAATCACACCATTACATTTACTTTCGTACTAATACCCTTGGGAAAGGTATGAACCACACTCATCCCCTCAGCTATGGGTTAAATAATATCACTGCTGTTTTATTTGGCATTAAATAACCTAAGAAGGTTGATATGCCATTAAACAAAGAAACCAAAGAAACCTCAACTATTACAGTATGTTTGCTTAACAAGATCATAGTAAGCGGGTTTGAACTCCAATCGTACTATTACATTTACTTTCGTACTAATACCCTTGGGAAAGGTATGAACCCCCACATCCACCCCAGTTATGAGTTAAATAGTATCACTGCTGTTCGACAAGGATGGCTTAGGCATTAAATAACCCATGAAGGTTGATAAGTACTCGCAGATAGGTCACACTTTTTTTAACCAAAAATTCCACCAGTGGTGCTACTTATCCATTCGACATAAATGTAAAACAGTACTACTTTAATTTTTATATATCATTAAGTTGCAATGATCAACGACTGCAATTACGCAAATTGCGTACAATATGCATTTGAAAGCTTTCAAACCCTTTCGTATACACAAAATATATATATATATATATATATATATATATATATATATATATATATAATTAATGGTGATATTATTTCACACTCATAACTTAAAGTTTCTTGGTAGTCCAATCATCAGATGAGAAGTGGTTGAGATGTCAAAAACCAGTCGTGAAATGGTAAAAATCAAATGTTTTAGCATTTATATGCAGCGATTTTCACGCGATGGGAAATGTAAAGCTAAAAATTGTTTTTTTAAACTGTGGCTTGTTTAACGTTTATGTGACGTGGATTGTATTCACGTGATGTAATGTCATGACGTTAAATTTGTATTTAAAAAACATTATAATCAAACAAACTTGCATTGGTGTTAATTGGTGTGAAATCATAATATCACCATTAATTATAAATCTGCTCTGCTTTATTAGCATTGAGCACCTTTCCATGCAAATACTTTTCTCATTTTTTCATTCACTATTCATTATATATTATATATATATATATATATATATATATATATGAGGAAGAATGAATAAAGAAAAAAAGAATAGAATGGATAATAAAAGATGAATTTAATCAATTTATTATCCATTCTATTCTTTCTTTTTTTTATTCATTCTTCCTCATATTGTTGGATTCATTTCCATTTTTACATATATATATATATATATATATTCCTACCGAATCCTTGCTTTAAACTGACTTGATGCTGAGTTGGCTGTTACGCTTTTTTTACTCAGGCTCATTTACGATTATAATACTAAGAAACACAACCCTTATTTCTATGTTTGCATTATGAATCACAGTTTATGGCAAAGTGTTCTGGATTTAATATTTATAAGCAAAGTCTTGAAACAAACGTAAATATTTGATAAGTTTTATGTTAGAATAAGTCATATAACTATCCAGATGCAACTTTTCTGTGGATCAACCGCAAATGTCGACTTTGACAACCAAAAATGAAGGGTAGGACCTATCCATGAGAATATACAATAATATTGTTTATTTGATCAATATGGAAGAATGATAATTTGAAAGTTAGAATGAAGGTTATAATACCATATTTATAATAACAGTATATATGAGGGATATGATCAAAAAGTATTGAGACTGAAATTTAAAATTTTGAAATCTAAAGAAAGACATCTAGACTACTGTCAAGATCTTTAGTTCTCAACTTTTTTTCTTTTTTTTTTACCTATGGACCCCTTTGATTCCTATTGGACCTCACATTGTCATATGATGTTTAAAAATCCAATTGTATTTTCATAATTAAATCTTTTTTACTTAACTGGAACAAAAAAAATGATATATGATATGGGGAGGGGCATATGGCCCCTGGTTGAGAACCATAGGTCTAGATGAGTCAGTGCCGATCTTAAATGAAAAAATTATAAATCCATTCTCAATACTTTTTGAACAACAGTTTTTGGTGAAACACAGGATTGTGCAAGTGCAGCATTTTTTCATACTCACCAGTCCCTCAGCTCTATTTGACATTTTCTTCTTTTCAAAACTGAGAAAATCATACGGGTGAGATTTGAGGACATTAAAAGATATATAATGGTGCAGCTTCACGTGATATCAAAATAGTTTCAGAGGTGCCTTGACCAATGGAAAACTCACTGGAATATATGGTGAATCTGCATCAATTTACATCTCCCTTCCAGCTATGGGTAAATAGTAGGGCTGACTGGCTCTTTAACCTTGGTATGGCTGCTGGTCTAGTAGGAGAAGGACAAGTCTGAATTCAAACCAAAGGAGCTCTCTTCACATTAGTCAAAACTACTTTGAGAGCCCCCCTCCTCCTCTTCCAAGTACTTTCCTTCTTTTTAAAAAAATATTAAATGATAGGACCATATGACAAAAAAAAAAAAAAAAAAAAAAAAAAAACAAAAGTGTGTATCCCCTTTTTACTAGCACTAGACAAATTGTTTTGGCATCTGAGGTGGCCACACCTACCATTAGCTTCTTACCCGCACAGATCCCTGTGCTACTCATACGCTGAGTTGGCAAGGGCAGGTATCGAACCTTGGATTCCTAGTCGAACACTGAACAAAAAACGTGTTGACTGGTCTGATTGTATGCATAAAATAACCTTAGACGGGTTGACATGCCATTAAAATCAATCAATCTAAAGCAAATGCACTGGATCACTGGTGCCAAATTTCTAGTTGACAAGATTGCAATGAACTTAAAGAGACTTTTTTTTTTTTTTCATTCCTTCTGTTTCTGGATTGGCATAAGTTCTTCCATGAAACCAATATTTCTCCATTGACAATCTTTTTTAAAATAGTTTCTATGAAATCCTCTTATAAATGTGTTGTCATTTTCTATGTCATCAGTAAGTGGAATTGATTCAGTTTTATTTTCAACACCACTACCACCACCCCCCTCATCTAACTTCCAGGAATTCAAGAAAGATACCTGTTTACTCTTCCCAATGTCAAATTTTATTGTATACTAGGGTAGGTCAATTTTTAAATTTTTGAAAATATCAAATTGTCCATCTATGCGAAATCTGTGTGTTAGTATACTGAATACTGATACCAAAAATTAGATCTTTTACTTGCACCATTGTTTGAGGAAATATCATCAAAGATATTTACTAAAATACACTATAAATCCTCACTTTCTAAAGGCTAAATTTTGCAAAAACGAGGATTTTTAGTGCATTTTAGTAGACTATCTTTGATGCTATTTCCTCAAACAATGGTGCAAGTAAAAGATTTAATTTTTGGTATTAGTATTCAGTATATAAACACACAACTTTTGCATAGATGGATAATTTGATATTTTTAAAATGAAAAATTAACCTACCCTATTGTATACCCAACCAGTGATGCTGATAGCTTTTTAATTTAATGTTTCCTGGCATGTATATATTTGCTTTGAATGAGTCCCAACTAAAGTTTCTTAATAGATTTTAGGGTTTTTATTTATGATCTGGGGAAACAACTAAAGCCTTCTAACTCCTACCTTGTAACCTATCCTGTGTAATTCATTTCTAAGAAACTATTGAAATGCATTTGCAGTTACCTTGAAATGGTGAGGGAAGAAAAAGAAAAAACACTGGGATGCATGGATATGATTTTACTGCAACCTTTTAGATTTTTGTGCATCAGGGATGCAGGATGCGTACTTATCAGCATCTCTGCCCAATGTCTGAGCATGGAGGTGCCAGAGATATAATGATTATTGTTATAGGAAATGGACATGGCGACACATGTTCAGATCCTGGATGAGTTTGATTCTCACTGGGTACATCATTCTTCTGGTCTCTTGCCACAGTTAAGCTAAGCTTAGTAAATAACTATTTTCTAACATTATGACATTTCAGTGAAATGACCTATAATCAAAATAGTGGAGGCATGTTGTGTAATGGTTATCTTCATAGGAAATGGACTTGAAACATATTCAAATCCTGGATGAGACTATTTGTATTTCACATAGTGCTAATACCTTTAGGAAAGGTATGAATCCAACTATTCTTCATCCAGCTATTGGTAAATAGTAGGGCAAACTTGGCTCTTTAATCTTGGTACCGCAACTGGTCTAGGAGAAGGATAACTGAATTCAAACCTGTTTAACTCTACTGCTTAAAATTGACCTTGTGTCAAATCCTGGGTGTAGGGGTTGGTAAATACATACCTGATGTCTGAACTATAAAAAATATAAGTGTCTTTAAAAAAATTTTAAAAAATGATACTATTTTAATTTTATTGGGTTTATTTTGATGTGTTGTACTGCAACATTCATCAAGAACTTGAATATCTTGTACAACTTTAGCTAATTCATTGTAAAGTAGAGATACTCATAAGCCTCTCTTTATTGCACCAATACTTTAACAGAGATGCTGATAGGTATGCATCCTGTGTCCCTGACATACAAAAATCTAAAAGGACACAGTAAAATCATATCCATGCATCCCAGTGTTTTTCATTTTTCTTTCATCACCATTTCAAGCTAGCTGTAAATACATTTTCAATAGTTTCTTAGAAATGAATTACACAGGATAGGTGAGACGGCTTTAGTTGGGACCCATCAATTTCCCCAGGGACTCATTCAAAACAAATATGTGCGTCCCTGGACACACTAAATCAAAAAGCTATCAGCATCTCTGCTTTATTGCACCAATACTTTACTGTTAACATATTTCTATTTGGAGGGTGGGCGGTCATTCTTTAACTCTTAATGTCCTATACCGCCTCAATCCATCCGTCCGGAAGTCACATTTGTTTTCCTAATCCATCCCAAATGATAGCCTTTTTTTAAATGTGATATTAAACATATTTAGAAGTCTTTGATTTAAGGGAAATAACAGGTAACTTTAAATGAAAAGGACATTTCTAGCCATTATTTGATAAATCCTTAGAGGAATGGGGCTCTGGACTTAAGAAAATTTTCAACAGGATGTTAAGAGTTAACATATTTGGAGTGGGGGGTCATTCTTGAACTTTTGTGAGTTCCCTTTTTTTTTTTCCTTTTTTTTTTTTATAACTAAAACTTGCAATAGTCCTTTATGTTACTCTTACAGTTTTCATTTTTATTCAAGATTCTTGTTTCAAGTTTTTTGTTTTGTGCCAATATTAAATGGTTCCTCAAATTTTGCCTCTGCATGTAAATATATTGGGATGTCATGTCAATTGAACCTTTGTTTTTTTCTTTCTTTTTCTTCTTCTTCTTCTTCTTCTAATATTTCACTCTTTTTCTTCGTAGCCTCTTGTGGTAGTGGATTGTTATTTTAGACATTTTTTGTTTGTTAACATCTCTTGTGCTTGTCTTGTTTAGCATTTTTGAGTCTGCTGTTTGCATTGTTTGTTGCATGAGATATTTCTTTTTGAAAGCCTTGAATTTTCCTCTAACTTTTCTTTCATCTTTGTTGACGTGTTTAATTGATAAAATAAATCAGTTGTGTGAGGATTCAACACCAAAAAAAAATATTTGCAAAACGTTTAAAATGTCAGGGAAGCTTTTCTTTTTCTTTTTCTTTTCTATTTTTCCCTCCATCTTACTAGGAAAAAAAAGTCATTATTTGATAAATTTCATAGTTCTTACCTCATCTTTTTTGGGGGATTCCTTAGTTCAATATTCTATCCATTCTATTTATAGCATAATTTTTTTTTTTTATTTTTATTTTTTTCTCTTTAAACCTGTAAGCCCAATGTTTCTTGCTGACCACTGTTTTACTATACACCATAAGCCCAACATTTCAGTCTGAGTACTATTTTACTATATACATTATGAGCCCAATATTTGAGGCTGAGCACTATTTTATTATATACATTATGAGCCCAATATTTGAGGCTGAGCACTATTTTATTATATACACATATTATTATATACATTATGAGCCAATATTTGAGGCTGAGCACTATTTTTATATACACCATATATGAGCCCAATATTTGAGGCTGAGCACTATTTTATTATATACACCATAAGCCCAATTATATTATATACACCATAAGCCCAATATTTGAGGCTGAGCACTACTTTATTATATACACCATAAGCCCAATATTTCAGACTCTATTTCAGGCTGAACACTATTTTACTATACACTATAAACTAAATATTTCAGATGCTAAGCTAATATTTCTCACTTTTTAAGTACCTTATGTAACAGTGGTTAATCTATTTTGGCTACTGACACGACAAATTTTCAGCTTTGGTCACAAAAGTATTAGCATTATTAGAGTATTTATTTTACTATACACCATAGGCCCAAAATTTCAGATTGAGATTTCTTTACTACCATTGTCATCTTTTTTTTTCATTTCTTATTTTGTGACATCAATGACAAATGCTGAAAACTTTTACAACATGTGTCAATTGGTGACTTGAATCCATCTTGATTCATTTAATATTTTTTAATTGTTTTTATTTTTTAATAGCTAGAACTCGGGGTAAGTTTGAGCAAAACACCTAGCTTTGAATTGACTCAATCTTTCACTCAGTCATTCTCAAAAAAAAAAAAAAAAAAATAGAAAAATTTTTTTTTCTCCCTGTGAACTTGTTTTAATTTATGTGGAATGTAACTGTTATTATAATGCTAAAAATTCAAGAAAATGCAAATGACTTTTTTTTTCTTTTTTTTTTTTAATTATTCAAAAAAAAGAAAAAAAAAGAAAGAAAATTGATAGCAGTTGCGGTTTTCCACAACTTTTGCATAAATCTGTGTCTTTTTATGTTTAAGAACAATTATACAGTAGTAATATTATACATAACTGTAATCTGATGATATGATAGTCATATTACACATTATCATTTAGTTCTCTTCTAAGTTACCTCCCTTAGTGGCCCTTTTGTATAGTTGGGAGCACGTGGTGTAATGGTTAGAGTCATAGGAAATGGACACATTGACCAGAGTTCAAATCCTGGACGAAGCTACATTTCACATAGCGCTAATACCCTTGGGAAAGGTATGAATCCAACTATTCTCCCTCCAACTATGTGTAAAATAGTAGGGCAGACTGGCTCTTTAGCCTTGGTTAGGCAACTCGTCTAGGAGAAGGAAAACTTTGAATTCAAACCTGTTAAACTAAATACTAGAATAGGCTCAGTCCTAATTAGTGATTTATTTCACTGATTTGATAATTTAATTTAATTTATTAGTGTACAAAACCTAAAATTGTCACCAGTCTGGAATTTCCAGCTTCAACCTTTTTTGTCTGAAGCTCAGCCATAATCACAGATATTTTTCATCTCTCCCAGTCAACCTTATAATTTGGACATCCATGTTTTACTGTTTCAGCCTACAAAGACAATGCTGGTTTCTTTCCTAAACATGGGCATCATCTTTTAGCAGAAAGTTTAAATGCCTTTCGGACTCTGAAGACAAATTACTTTTTATGTATAGGTTTATTGACTTCCGAAAAGGTAAAACACGGAGGTCCAAATTATACGACTGACTAGGAGAGATGAAAAATATGTGTGATTCTGGCCAAGCCTCAGACAAAAAGGTTTGAAGCTGGAAGTCCCTGACCGGTGACAATCTTAGGGTTTGTACACTAATAAAAAAGGGCCACTAAGAGAGATAACTTATAAGAGAACTAAACAATAATGTGTAACATGACAATGATATTATACAGTAATAATATGATATTATGATATATCATATATTATGATATTACAGTAGTACACAGTATTAATATTATTATGCTTTTATACAGCAGTAATATGATGATTATATACTAATGAATGCTGTGCTAAGTTTACCTAATTGCTTTGAACTTTTGGTTTCTTACATAAAAGTATACATTCAATGTTTATATACAGTTTTATCATGACTAAACTTAGTAACATTTTTTACTCTGTCACATTGCCTTAATTTTAATTAACACCATACTAAAAGAACTATTACTATCATTCATAAACCGTGTTTCCCCAAAAATAAGACCTAGCGTTATTTTTCAAGACTGATTCTATTATAAACCCTCTCCCCTTAAAATAAGCCTTAGTTGAGAGCAATAACATTCCAAAAGATGATATGATTATTTTTGAATGAATTGTCATTAATGAGTTTTTGAATAAAAGAACTTGTTAATGCTAAATAAATGTAGATTGTTTTTCGTAATTTCTGTTTATTTAGAAATTTCATAATTTTCTACTTCTTAATGTTCTTTTTCGATATATGAAAATAAGACATCCCCCGAAAATAAGCCCTAGTGTTATATTTCGGAGTGAAAATTAATATAAGCCTTGTCTTATTTTAGGGGAGACTTGGTATTTATATCACATACAATATTCGTAGTCTCTTTAGTTTTAATATAAGCCTTTCCTTAATATCCTCGACAACAACAACCACCAAAATGTTTTGTGGGGGAGGGATTAAACTAAAATCAAACCAAGATACTTTAATTAACATGCATGTTGATTTTACTTAATTTAAAATTAACCAGATGATGCTGTATTAGGAGTTGAAAGATGAGTGAATTCAGTAATAATTGAACCCCATTTTTAAAAAAATATATATATACAGTGTGAATGATATATTGAGAAAAAACAAAGGATGTTTACAAATGCATGGGCACATCAGGAGAGAATGTGCAAACCGTTTCGGGGCCTTCCTCTCTACGGTTTTAAAAAGCAACATCGGCCCTCCTCACTGATGCAGATATTCCGAGGGTCCTCACATCAGTGAGGAGGGCCAATGTTGCTTTTTAAAACCATAGAGGGGAAGGCCCCCGAAACGGTTTGCACATTCTCTCCTGATGAGCCCATGCATTTGTAAACATCCTTTGTTTTTTCTCAATATATCATATTCACATATATATATACATATATATTTAAAAAAGATAATTTGCTTAAAGAAATTTTCCTTGTAAGATTATCTCCCTTATCTCCTCCGCTCTTTAATCAAAGTCATTGCACCCTTTCCTCTTGTTTAATTGCAGCACTCTTTACTTTTCAGAATTGATCTTCCTTTAATTTTAGTAAAAAAAAAACTCAGAAACAACTTCAGAAATTCACTCAGCATTTTTTCTTTTTTTTTTTTTTTTTTTTTGCTTTTGCTTTTTCTTAGACTGCTGCTAACATTAACCAAATTTTATTTTGTTTCTGACTTTTTTTTTTTTTTAGTTACACACTAACCTTTTTTTTTTTTTTAAATTTTTTTTTGTACTATTTCTTAAGCAAAATACAAAAGAAAACACATTCCTTGTACTACTTTATATTGATTAACATGTTTTCTTCTTCTTCTTCTATCCACTCACACTCTTAGTCTCTCTTTCTGTTAATTCTTCTGGTTGTCTTCCCCTTCATTTTTTTCTTAACTCTAATCTGAATTTTCCCTTTAATTACTCTCTACTTTATTTCTTCTTCTTCTTACTCACACTCTTATGTTCCTCTTTCTACCAATTGTTTTGATTATCTTCTTCACATTTTTCTTCCCCATCTTCTCTTAATCTTTTCCTTTTTCTCCTTCTTCTTCTTCTAGATTGTCCCTTTAATTACTATCTCTTCTTTATTTCTTTCTTCTTTTTCTATTAATCTCTTCCACTTCCTTTTTGATTCTTTCTCCTATTTCCCTGTTGCTATTGGTTACCTTTTCTCTCTTCTCTCCACCAAGACCCATCTATTCCTTTCCCCTTCTCTTTTTATCACTCTTCCTTTTCCTCCCTTTCCAGACCAGATTTCATTGGCCAAACACTTTTCTTTCTTTACAACCAAATCTTAATTATATCAATTGGCCAGAGAAGTGTTTTCTATCAGTTTCAAAATTATTTCAAAATTTAAATTTCTGTTACTTTCAAACTTGCAAAATTTTCAAATAAAAAATTTAGTCTGGAAAGGGTTACTAATGATGTTATTAAATTTAATTTGTATTATTTGGATTTTTTGGTACTATAATCCTCATCTTTATTGTTATATACACAACATTTCAGCTGATGTGCCCTCTGGCCTTCTTCAGGTGTTTTTTGTCGAACTCAGGAATCTTCTCAAACTTTGAAGTTCCATAAAAGCTCCTGATTACAACATGAAGATTCCCAAGTTCTACAAGAAGGTTCCGGAGTTCAACAAGAAACCCTAAAGAAGGTCGGAGGTCTCATCAGATGAAACGTTATGTATATAACAATAAAGATGAGAACAATAGTCCCAAAAATCTAAATGATGCTAATTATCAAGCCTTGTCTCAAAAATTTAGTTAAATTTAATCATTGGGAATATTTATCATCAGACATTTTTGTTTTCTTTTTTTAAGTATTATTTTGTTTCTCATCTTTATTGTTATCTGTACAACGTTTCGGCCAATGTGCCCTCTGGCCTTCTTCCGATATTTCTTGATGGACTCGGGGAACCTTCTTTTCGAACTCAGGAACCTTCTTGCTGTAATTGAGATCCTGATTATGACAAGAAGGTTTCCGAGTCTGAGAAGACTCCCGACTCTGACAAGAAATGCCTAAAGAAAGCTGGAGTGCACATTGTCCAAAACGTTGTACTGATAACAATAAAGATGAGAGCAATAGTCCGAATAATCCAAATAATACTAATTATCAAGCCGCATCTCAAAAATTCAGAGAAATGTTGTTTTTTCTTTCTTTATCCTTCAATGATTCTCTTATATCAGTCTGAATTTTTTTCTTGGCTTTCCCTGACTGATAAAAAAATAAAAAAGGAAAAAAAATAGTCATAGAGTAATTAAAACTTACAATGCAATTGAGAAATCTCTCATTAGATTTTAACCACTTCTATGTGGCCATATCATTACCAGTTGCCCTTGCACAACTAAGACTTATTTCTTGTTTAAACTAATTTGCTTGAGCATTTAACATGAAATGTGTGATTTATTTATTGTATTCTTTTTTCTGATTATCGCATTAAAATTGTTTTAAAAAAAACAAAAAAACATTTAATTCAATCACTGATATGATTTTTCAATACGACTGCAAAACAAGTGATTCTTAATTTTTGAAAAAAAAATAAAATAAATGTATCAAAAATATACTTTTGTGTGTTTTTATTGTTACAATTGTATGAATTTCTTACTTACAATAAATATTAGATAAGTTACATGTTATAATAAGATGTTCATTCTTATGACTTATCAAGATTAGATTTGATTTTTTTTTAAAAAGATCAATTTAATAAAAATTTAAGCTAGAAAAACAGACTAAATGGAATTGATAGAATTGTGAGTAAAAATTGACTTGAATGAATAATTGTTTTAAATTTTAAGATTTGTTTTATAAAAAAAGTGAATGTTCTCTATCCAAGTTCTTTCACCATTTTATTATTAATATAAGTGTATTCATTATTTTTATTAGTATAAGTCTTATTGATTATTGTTATTATAACTATGTACAAGTTTTTCAAGGTTTCCAAACTTACATCCTTACAGCAGCAGCATCGGCAAACACTCTGGACCTGGACTTCCTTGTGGTGAAGGATTCTCCAGAAACATCTATACCAAAAAGTGGAGGTAAGTTCTTTTTTTGAAAGATAAGTATGTATAGTCTTCTTTTTTAAAAATCATAAAAAGGAAAGACAATCATGTTATTAGTGGTGTCATTTGTACTTGCATTCATGTTTTCTGTCCTCATTTCACTGTTCCCTAACATCCTCAGTTCATAACCTTTAACTTTGGGCCTATAGAAATAATTTATAATAAAATTCATTTAAGTGCTGTTTTTGGATTTTCTTTATTATACACTGATGTATCCAGATGAATCTCCTCACACTATTTATATATATATATATATATATATATATATATATATATATACACACACCTGTTGTTTAGACTTGAGTTCTCTGGTCATTGTAAACATACATCTACAGAAGTATGTATCAGTTAATTGTTCGCCTCTTACTGCCAGTTACCAATGGCCAAGATGGTAAGCAGCCGGACTGATGAGAATTCAGCTAGAAGTAGGTGTTATGTCAGGCCACATTGATGAGACGTAAACATTGAAACACTGTGTATGTGGATGACTAATATATATATATATATATATATATAAATCCTGATGAGTCAGATTCTTGCCCTGATGAGCTAGTAAGCAAAACTATTAGCAAGTATATTTGACTCATTAGCATTACTATTTGCTCTACTTAGGTATTGAGCACTCTTTACATTTGACATTTTAGCTTTAGACAATCCTAGCAGCTTATATATATATATATATATATTATATATATATACGTTATTTTTTTTCTTTTGGCCAAGTGTTATGGTGTTGATCGATTATTTTCGGTTTGTGCGACTCTTGGTCTTTTGTTTTTGTCATTTTTTTTTTTTTTTTTCCCAGGCACTGTTTTGTAGTATATTTTTACTAACAAATCATTTGCCCGTTTTTTTTTTTTTTTTCTTACTGCAAGGGTTTACTAATAGGATTAGTGTGTGTGTGTATATATATATATATATATATATATGTGACACAAGGTCAATTTATTAAGCAGAGTTTAACAGGTTTGTATTCAGAGTTTTCCTTCTCTTAGACCGGTTACCTACCACAGTTAAAGAGTCCAGTCTGCCCTACTATTTACCCATAGTTGGAGGGGGAGTAGTTGGATGCATACCTTTCCCAAGGGTAGGTATTTAGCCAACTCGTATGCCACAGGTAGGATGTGACACAAGTCACAAGTATAGAGCATCCAGTGAAGATAGAACTCAGTTTTCAGTAGTAATGGATCTGTAATACTATGTTGCTAAACATTATACGGGACGCCTTTTTTCTCCACCTGTTCGTCATGAGAAGGATGTGACAGCCTTGTCCAGGATTTGAACTCTGGTCGACAAGTCCATCCCCTACAACTCTAACCATTACACCACACGCCTCCAACTCTAGTTATTATAGTCACAACATTTCAGTATTATATTCTTTGCCTTCTTCAGATGTATATTCTAGTTAGTAACCCCTTGGCTATTAGTCCATGTACATCAGTGTATAAAAATGATAATCTTTATGATACATTTTTTTCAATAACTTTGATAGCATTGGTTGTTTGTTTTCTTTAATACAGTTTGGGTGATTGCCCTTATGGTAAGCCCAAACCCTTTTTATCATATGGGTGATAGAAGGCGGTGGCTGACGGTCTTAATGTCTTAGGTATGATGTTAAACTCTATCTGATGGTGAGGTTCCAGTTCTGGAGGTTTGGGGAATGTGGAGCACCCCTTTATCACCATTGCTCCCTGGTCCACTCTGACCTGGACTGGTTGTATCTGTTAGGGTTTCTCTCTATGGGTTAAATAAAAAAAAATGTGTTTATAAAAAAAATTGAGTATCCTTTAAGAATGAATTTATTTCAAAACTTTGTTGACATTAAATGACCTACTGAGGTTGATATGCCGTAAAATAAAACAAACCAAACCAAATACAGGGTGGGGCAAAATGATCTTTGATGTATCAAACTACTCGTGCAGAGGGTTATAGGTGATAGTGATACTATTCAACCAACAGCTGGGAAAATAAAGGGGGTTCATACCTTTCCAAAGGGTATTAGTTTAAAAGTAAATGTAATAGTGAGACTGGAGTTTGAACTCACTTACGACAATGTCACAGCCCAGCATATTACATACCAGGTGAGGGGTCAAAGTTTAGGTACTGGCCATGTATGCCAAATGGGGGAGGGTCCCTTAAGGAAAAATTGTGATATTGTAAAAATTACCTGGTACCTATAACTTTAAGCATAACCTTTATCACCTAGATATAGATATGATATAAATAATTCCTTTTTATATCTTGATAATAAATTAAAATATTTATAATGAATTATTTCAAATTTTGTTTAAATACAAATAATCACTTAACTAAGTAAGTAAGTAAGTCGTTGGGGCAGCCTAATGTCGGTATCAGCCAAACAGCGAGAAAGTCTATTCCCTTTTCACTAGCGCTAGACCAAGGAGATTATTTTAGCGTCTGAGGTGGAGCGCCACACCTACCATCAGCTCCTTTACCACACAGATCCGTGTGCTACTCATACGCTGAGTTGATGAGGGCCGGTATCGAACTAGGAACCTTGTGGTTTTAGCCGAACGCTCTACCGACTGAGCTACAAGTCATATTATAACTAAATAAATATATACAGCTCATTCAACTGTGGTTATGGAATTCTAATAGATTGCAATTAATTAGAATAATTCTATTTATTTTGTTATTGTCTAAAAGAACTACAATGGTTAAATTACGAAAACACTAATAGTACCGGGTACTTGCTTGGTTACCTCATTTTAAGAATGACCCCCACCCCCTTTAGTGGTACTGGATATCTTTTATGATATCACAATTTTTCCCAACGATGACTTTACAATATGAGATTAAGTAGATTTTTTTTAAAGTTTGTAGTTCAGTGAGATTTGTTTTCTACCAACTTGAAAAGACTTATTAATATAATAAAAGATTTTTAAAAGATGCTTTTACAATATGAGATTAGGTGTGTGTATATATATATATATATATATATATATATATATACACCTAATCTCTCATATATATATATATATATATATATATATATATATATGTCTTAATTCTTGTTCAATGCACAGATTTTTGTACCTCTTCTTATTCGTCATATTTATTATTATTGAGTTCTTCATAAAATTCCATTGTCCTTCATAATTGTTCTAGCCTCATTTCACTGCTCACTAACATCCTCAGTTCATAGTCCTTAACTTTGGGTCTATAGAAATAATCCTTAATAAAACTCACTTAAAATCCATTTTTGGATAATCTTTATTATACACTGATGTACTCAGATTATATTTAGATAATCCCCTCAGTTGCAGAATGTAACACATAGTCTTATCAACAAGGAGTCACATATGCACAGGCAAAGCCAAAAACAGCCCTGGTCCCTCCCACAATCTCTGTGACACAGACTACTCTAATTCTCCCCATTTTGTGCAATAGGGGAGGTACTGCCACTGAGTTGAAATTCCTGGTACCAGACTTGCATTGTTTTTATCTTTTATTCTTTTAAAACCTTTTTTTTTTCACATCCCACCCAACACCTAATTTCCCTGCATTCTCATTGTTATTGTCACTATGATTCAGAACTACACCCTTCTACTTTCCAACCATTTTCAGGTGTCTGTTATAGTCAGAATCCTCAATATTAATATAAGTACATCAGTGTATAAAAATGATAATTCCTCATCTCAGAAATTCAGACAAAAAGATAATCTGTATTATTTTGATTTTTCGGACTGTTGTCCTCATCTTTATTGTGGTATGTGAAAACACAACATTTCTGCCACTCTATCCTTTGACCTTCTTCAGGTGTTTCCTGTCTATCTTTGCATAGCAATGATCTAACCTGGGAAATCATTTTGAATAGTTTGACAGTTGATCAAACAGGCGTCAAAGATCTTTTGATGATCTCATTCAAACAATGACATTATTATTTTTGCATGCCTATCAGACAGGTAACTGTTATGATAGTCACCATTTTAGGTGATTATATCTCCTATTGGTAAATCCAATGCTAGAAAAAGGTGTCGTCTCAGTAGTAGAAAGTCTATTGTATTCCTTGAAATCCTAGGTAGAACTAGAGTGTTCTTGTAGCAGAGAATCCAGCTGTAGTCTTCTGGTGTTAAGTACAGTAAGCAACTGATTTTAAGACAATTACCAATGACCTTAAATGCATTCTATGTCATTTTTCTTTGGTCAATGCCTGTTGCTGATTTTGGAAAGTCTATAAATAAAAGTGGTGACATTTCATACATTTATACCTCTGATAGTCCAACAGGAACACCTGAAGAAGGCCGGAGGATACAGCGGACAAAATGTGTTTTTACATACCACAATAATATTTACTATTGTTTTTCTATATTTATATCTCATACAATAATAAAGATGAGGACAACAGTCAGAAAAAACAAAATAATACACATGAAGCCTCATCTCAAAAATCTGTTCACCCTAAATCTAAAAGAAATGATGCTTGGCGTAAGACAAGCCAGGTAAGGGGTTAAAAAAGTGCAAACAAAATTGTGGAATAGTGTGACCTTTGACCTACAGAAACAGTTAAAATCAGACAAGTTGTGAATTTTTCAATGTTTATTGAACTTTTTGTTTTGTTTTACTCTGTCTCAGATGACTTGGACTGGGGTAAGACCAACTTGCTCGATTTCTATCTAATCATATTTCCATTTATGTCTTTTTTTTGGGAAATGTTTGCTCCTCTGTCATTTTTAATTAATTTTCACAAAAAGAGAGAGATGCGTCAAAGATCTTTTGACGATCTCATTCAAACAATGACATCATTATTTTTGCATGCCTATCAGACAGGTAACTGTTATGATAGTCACCATTTTTAGGTGATTATATCTCCTATTGGTAAATCCAATGCTAGAAAAAGATGTTGTCTCAGTAGTAGAAAGTCTATTGTATTCCTTGAAATCCTAGGTAGAACTAGAGTGTTCTTGTAGCAGAGAATCCAGCTGTAGTCTTTCTGGTGTTAAGTACAGTAAGCAACTGATTTTAAGACAATTACAATGACCTTAAATGCATTCTATGTCTTTTTTCTTTGGTCAATGCCTGTTGCTGATTTTGGGAAAGTCTATAAATAAAAGTGGTGACTTTCATACATTTTATACCTCTGATAGTCCAACAGAACCTGAAGAAGGCCGGAGGATACAGCAGACAAATGTGTTTTTACATACCACAATAATATTTACTATTGTTTTTCTATATTTATATCTCATACAATAATAAAGATGAGGACAACAGTTAGAAAAAACAAAATAATACACATGAAGCCTCATCTCAAAATCTGTTACCCTAAATCTAAAAGAAATGATGCTTGGCGTAAGACAAGCCAGGTAAGGGGTTAAAAAGTGCAAACAAAATTGTGGAATAGTGTGACCTTTGACCTACAGAAACAGTTAAAATCAGACAAGTTGTGAATTTTTCAATGTTTATTGAACTTTTTGTTTTGTTTTACTCTGTCTCAGATGACTTGGACTGGGGTAAGAAACTTGCTCGATTTCTATCTAATCATATTTCCATTTATGTCTTTTTTTTGGGAAATGTTTGCTCCTCTGTCATTTTTAATTAATTTTCACACTTTTTATTCATTTCTTATGAGAATGTTGAATTTACGACCCACTCCCCAAATGTCATATCTAAATTCCTTCCAATCTTTTTTGGCTGTTGATAATGCTTCATCATCTGTCTTGTCTGTCTATCGAGTTTTTACTCTCTTCAAACACATATTCTACCAAACACATATATTAAATATATATTTGCCTACTTTAAGCCGCTATGAACAGCTGTCCCACTACATCCAAGCAAAGTACAAAAACTGATGGTTAGTGCCTTATAATTGAGCAGAAGAATTCATATTACAATAATAATAGGACTTTATTTGAATAGAATGAGTTCAGAGGTGAATAGATAGTGAACTTTGCAATATCTCAAAAAAAAAATACCAAGAAAATTTGGTACAACTGTGGGGAAATTTGGTAAGCAAAGTGTTATATATGTGTGGGTATTGTGTGTGTGTGTTATGTATGTATGTATGTAGTGGGTATATGTGTGTGTATGTATGTATGGGTATATGTGTGTGATGTATGTATGGGTTATGTGTGTGTATGTATGTGTGGGTATATATTGTGTGTATGTATGTGTGGGTATATGTGTTGGTATGTATGTATGGTGTATGTGTGTGTATTTATGTATGGGTATATGTGTGTTATGTATGTATGGTATATTGTGTGTATGTAATGTGGTTATGTGTGTGTATGTATGTGTGGGTATATGTATGTATGTATGTGTGGGTATATGTGTGTTATTATGTATGTATGTGGGGGTATATGTTGTGTGTATGTATGTGGGGGTATATGTGTATGTATGTATGTGGGGTATATGTGTATGTTTGTAGTGGGGGTATGTGTGTATGTATGTAGTGTGGGTATAGTGTATGTATGTTATGTATGTGTGTATGTATGTATGTGTGGGTAATATGTATGTGGTGGGTATATGTGTATGTTATGTATGTGTATGTATGTATGTGTGGGTATATATGTATGTGTGTATGTGTGGGTATATATGTATGTGTGGGTATATGTGTATGTATGTATGTGTGTGTATATATGTATGTGTGGGTATATGTGTATGTATGTAATTGTGTTGGTATATATATATGTGTGTGTGTATGTATGTGTGGGTATATGTGTGTATGTATGGTAAATGGTAAATGTGTGGGTATATGTGTGTGTGTGTGTGTGTATGTATGTATGTATGTATGTATGGGTATATATCTGTGTATGTATGTGTGGGTATATATCTTTGTATTGTATGTGTGTTGGTATATATATGTGCGTATATAATATGTATATATGTGTGTATATATATATATATGTGTGTGTGTGTGAGGTAATATATATGATAATATAATATATATGTGTGTGAGGGTATATATGTGTGTATATATATATATATATTGTGTGTGTGTAGGGTATATATGTTTATATATTATATATATATATGTGTGTGTGTGAGGGTATATAAGTGTGTGTGTATATATATATATATGTTGTGTGTGTGTGTGTGTGAGGGTATATATGTCTGTGTGTGTATATATATATATATATATATATATATATATATATGTGTGTGTATTATATATGTGTGTGTGTATATATATGTATGTGAGGGTATATATGTATATATATGTGTGTGTATATATGTGTATATATATATGTATGTGAGGGTATATATGTTATTATATTGTGTGTTATATATGTGTATATATATATGTATGTGAGGGTATATATGTATATTATATGTGTGTGTATATATATGTTAATATATATGTATGTGAGGATATATATGTATATGTATGTATGTGTGTGTATATATATATGTATGTGAGGGTATATATGTATATATATGTATGTGTGTATATATGTGTATATTTGGGAGAATATGTGCTTAAATGAAGTCGACCTATTTTTTGAAATTTAATTCATTAATAATTAATTAGGCGGGATTAAACTATTTAAATGTAAGGCTAAACAAATCGAGAAAAATCAATCTCTGTATGTACATTTCGGCCTATTAGGCCTCATCAGCAGAGCTATAGATACGAAGACCGCCCCGTGTGTGGATTCGAAACCTGTCTGTCAAATTAGCAGGCAAGTGTCTTACCTTTGTATGTGTATATATATATGTATGTGAGGGTATATATGTATATATATGTATGTGTGTATATATGTGTATATAATATATGTATGTGAGGGTATATATGTATATATATGTATGTGTATATATATGTGTATATATATATGTATGTGTATATATATATGTATATATATGTATGTGTATATATATGTGTATATATATATGTATGTGAGGGTGTATATATGTGTATATATATATGTATGTGAGGGTGTAATATATGTGTGTGTGTATATATATATATATATATGTATATATGTATGTGAGGGTGATATGTTGTGTGTGTATATATATATATATATGTATATATGTATGTGAGGGTGATATGTGTGTGTGTATATATATATATATATGTATATATGTATGTGAGGGTGATATATGTGTGTGTGTGTATATATATATGTATATATGTATGTGAGGGTGTATATATGTGTGTATATATATATATATATATATATATATATATATATATAAGGGTATATATGTCTGTGTATATATGTATATATGTGAGGGTATATATCTCTGTGTGTGTATATATATATATATATCTATGTATGTGAGGGTATGTATGTATTATGTATATCTATATATGTGAGGGTATATATGTATATGTGAGTGTATATATATATATATGTATATTTATTATATGTGAGGGTATATATGTATATCTATATATGTGAGGGTATATATGTATATATATGTGAGGGTATATATGTATATTATATATGTGAGGGTATATATGTATATATATATGTATATATATGTAGGGTATAATATATGTATATATATGTGAGGGTATATATATGTATATATATATATATTTATATGTGAGGGTATATATGTGTATATATATATATATATGTGTGTGTGTGTGTGAGGGTATATATGTGTGTATATATATATATATATATATATATATATTATATATATATATATATATGTGTGTGTGTGTGTGGGTATATGTGGTGTGTGTGTGTGGTATATGTGTGTGTGTGTGTGGGTATATGTGTGTGTGTGTGTGTGTGTGGGTATATGTTGTGTGTTGTGTGGTGTGGGGTATATATGTATGTGTGTGTGTGTGTGTGGGTATATATTTATTGTGTGTGTGTGTGTGTGTGGGTTATATATGTATTGTGTGTGTGTGTGTGTGTGTGGTATATATGTATATATTATGTATATATAATATATGTGTGTGTGTGTGGGTATATATGTATATATGTATATATATGTATATATATATATATGTGTGTGTGTGTGGGTATTATGTATATATGTATATATATGTAATATTATATAGTGTGTGTGTGTGGTATATATGTTATATATATGTATATATATATATATGTGTGTGTGTGGGTATATATGTATATATATATATATGTATTATATATATATATATGTGTGTGTGTGGGTATATATGTATATATATATATATATATGTGTGTGTGTGGGTATATATGTATATGTATTATATGTGTGTGTGAGGGTATATATGTATATATATATGTATATAATATTATATATATGTGTGTGTGAGGGTAATATATATATGTATATATATGTATAATATATATATATATATATGTGTGTGAGGGTATATATATATATGTATATATATGTTATATATTATATATATAATGTGTGTGAGGGTATATATATATATGTATATATATATATATATATATATATGTGTGTGAGGGTATATATATATATGTATATATATGTATATATATAATAATATATATATGTGTGTGAGGGTATATATATATATTGTAATATATTAATGTGTGTGTGAGGGTTATATATATATTGTGTGAGGGTATATATGTATATATATATATGTATATATATATGTATGTGAGGGTTATATGTATATATATATGTATGTGAGGTTTATATTATATATATATATATATATATGTATATATATATGTATGTGAGGTTTATATTTATATTATATGTATATATATATGTATATTTGTTGTGAGGGTTTATATGTATATATATATATATATTGTATATATATATGTATGTGAGGGTTTATATGTATATATATATATTATATGTATATATATATGTATGTGAGGGTTTATATGTATATATATATATATATATGTTATATATGTATGTGAGGGTTTATATGTATATATATATATATATATGTATATATATATGTATGTGAGGGTTATATGTATTATATATATATATAAGTGTAATATATATAGTATGTGAGGGTTTATATGTAATTATATATTATATATGTATTAATATATGTATGTGAGGGTTTTATGTATATATTATATATATATGTATATATATATGTATGTGAGGGTTTATATGTATATATATATATATATATGTATATATATATGTATGTGAGGGTTTATATGTATATATATATTATATATGTATATATATATTGTTATGTGAGGGTTTATATGTATATATATATATATATATGTATATATATATGTATGTGAGGGTTTATATGTATATATATATATATATATGTATATATATATGTATGTGAGGGTTTATATGTATATATATATATATTATGTATATATATATGTATGTGAGGGTATATTGTATATATATTATATATATATATGTATATATATATGTATGTGAGGGTTATATGTATATATATATATATATATATATGTATATATATATGTATGTGAGGGTTTAATGTATATATATATATATTATATATTGTATAATATATGTATGTGAGGGTTTATATGTATTATATATATATATATATGTATATATATATATGTATGTGAGGGTTTATATGTATATATATATATATATATATTGTATATATATATTGTATGTGAGGTTTATATGTATATTATATATTATATATATATGTATATATATATATGTATGTGAGGGTTTTATGTATTATATATATATATATATATGTATATATAATATGTATTGTGAGGGTTTATATGTATATATATATATATATGTATATATATATATGTATGTGAGGGTTTATAGTAATATATATATATATGTATATATATATATGTATGTGAGGGTTATATGTATATATATATGTATATGTAATATAGTATGTGAGTTTATATGTTATATATATGTAATGGGAGCGGTTTATATGTATATATATATATATAAATATGTATATTATATGTATGGAGGGTTTATATGTATATATTGAGGTTTATGTGTGTGTCCGGGTTAGCTCAGTCGGTAGAGCGTTCCGTTAGAGACCACAAGGTTCCTCGTTCAATACTGGTCTCGCCAATCAGCATATGAGTAGCACAGGGATCTGTGCGGTAAAGTAAGGAGCTGATGGTAGGTGTGGCGCTCCACCTTAGATGCTAAACAATCTCGTTGGTTAGTGCTATTGAAAAGGGGATAGAATCCCTCGCTGGCTGGCTGATACCGACTTTAGGCCGCCCTGTCGACTTTACTTTACTTATATCTAATATCTAATATATAAAAACAGAGATTTTGGTATGTACGTGTCGACGTATAACAAAAAACGGGAGGTCACTCAGATTCAAAATCTTGCATACACATTGATATCGTCTAACTAAGAAAAATTCCAAATTTGTTATTGATTTTTACTGATTAAGGGATTTAATCGATTAATTAATCCAAAATCACCCAATTTTCGGAACTGTCCGAATATCAGCCCCTCCTGATAATAAAATATTGTCTCTGCCTGCTTATTGTTAAAGCGATAACAGCAGCGAAGTTTTGATTTTAATGAATTAATTTTGCAGTCTAAGCCGTTCAGCTCCGAATTTATGGCCTATTTATGGTCCAGTCTTTAATAATTTTATATCGTTAGAAAGATAAGAAAATACTCTTCCAAATATGTAATTTGTGTGAGTTTTTATTAATTGAATCATTTTTTACAGCGAGTTAAAAAATTAAAAAATGGCTTCGGATAGCCACGCTGCCTATGATTATTGCGATACAAGCAGTGCAGTCTATAACAGTCAGATCGGAATCTCTTACCTATTTAGGATTTTAATCTTTAAAATATTTATATCTTTAGTAATAAGATGAATAGTCTTTCTGAATATGTAATTTGCATGTGTTTTTATAGATTAATTTTTTTTTTACAGCGAGTTAAAAAAAAAAAAAAAATACTACGTATAGGCGATAATACGAATAAAGCTCGGAATCTCTTAGTCTTTCTCTGAATATGTAATTTGTATGTGTTTTTATAGATTAAATTATTTTTTACAGCGAGTTTGTCTATATTCTTAAATTGTACAGTACACTCATTTTAATTTTAATTTTTGTAATGCATAAAAATTGTAGAAAATCAAAATGTACGCTTTACGGTTACATTATTAAAATAATATTTTAATCTTAATAACAGTATCATGAAAATCAGTTTACGTCGTAAGTACGGTTACATATTTGTATAAATTAAACTAAGATTTTCATTCGAATAAAATGACTTTAATTCTTTAATTTATTTATTAATTTTTATTGTTAGAGTTTAAAGGGTTAAAAATAACAATAAGATTGACAAATTTTCTTAGAAACTGTTTTTCTTTTGGTTCGTTAACTAATTATTTTCTCAAACCACGATAAAAAAAACAAACAAAGGTTACTAATACGGACAAAATCCGGTGTTTTATCTTTAGTCGAAGGCCCNATTCACACTTTTTATTCATTTCTTATAGGAATGTTGGAATTTACGACCCACTCCCCAAATGTCATATCTAAATTCCTCCAATCTTTTTTGGCTGTTGATAATGCTTCATCATCTGTCTTGTCTTCTATCGAGTTTTTACTCTCTTCAAACACATATTCTACCCAAACACATATATTAAATATATATTTGCCTACTTTAAGCCGCTATGAACAGCTGTCCCACTACATCCAAGCAAAGTACAAAACTGATGGTTAGTGCCTTTAATTGAGCAGAAGAATTCATATTACAATAATAATAGGACTTTATTTGAATAGAATGAGTTCAGAGGTGAATAGATAGTGAACTTTGCAATATCTCAACAAAAAAAATACCAAGAAAATTTGGTAAACTGTGGGGGAAATTTGGTAAGCAAAGTGTTATATATGTGTGGGTTTATGTGTGTGTATGTATGTATGTATGTATGTATGGGTATATTGTGTGTGTATGTGTGGGTATTGTGTGTGTATGTATGTATGGGTATATGTGTATGTATGTGTGGGTATATGTGTGTGTATGTATGTATTGTATGTGTGGGTATATGTGTGTGTGTGTATGTAGTATGTGTGGGTATATGTGTGTGTATTATGTATGTATGTATGTGGGGGTATATGTGTGTGTATGTATGATGTGGGTATATGTGTATGTATGTTATGTGGGGTATATGTGTATGTATGTATGTGGGTGTGTGTGTGTATGATGTATGTGGGGTATATGTGTGTATGTATGTATGTGTGGTATGTATTGTATATGTGTATGTATGTATGGTTTGTGTTAGATATATGTGTGTGTATTATGTGTGTATGATGTGTGGGTATATGTGTGTATGTATGTATGTGTATGTGTGGGTATATGTGTTGTGTATGTATGTGTATGTATGTATGGGTATATATTGTTGTATGTATGTGTGGGTATATATCTGTATGTATGTGTGGGTATATATATGTGCGTATTATATGTTGTTGTATTTATATGTGTGTTTGTATATATATATATATGTGTGTGTGAGGGTATATATATATATATATGTGTGTGAGGGATATAGTGTGTTTATATATATATATATATATATATATATATATATATATATATATGTGTGTGAGGTATATAGTGTGTTTATATATATATATATATATATGTGTGTGAGGTAATAAGTGTGTTTATATATATATATATATGTGTGTGTGTGTGTGTGTGTGTGTGTGTGTGAGGTATATATGTCTGTGTTGTATATATATATTATATATTATATGTGTGTGTGTGTGTGTGTATATATGTATTTATATATATGTGTGTGTGTGTGTGTATATATGTGTTATATATATGTGTTGATGTGTGTGTATATTATGTGTATATATATATATGTGTGTGTGTTGTGTGTATATATGTGTATATTATATATATGTGTTGTGTGTGTATATATGTGTATATATATATATGTGTTGTGTGTGTGTGTATATATTGTGTATATTATATATATGTGTGTGTGTGTGTGTATATATGTGTATATATATATATGTGTGTGTGTGTGTGTATTATGTGTTATATATATTGTATGTGGGTATAATTATATATGTATGTGAGGGATATATTTGTGTATATATGTATATATGTGAGGGTATATATTTTTGTGTGTGATATTATATATTTATATATATATGTGAGGGATATTTTAATTATTATATGTTATATCTTATGTAATGTGAGGTATATATGTATATGTGGTGTTATATTATTTATATGTATATCTATATATGTGAGGGATATTGTATATATATATATGTGTATATATATATATGTGAGGGTATATATGTTATATATTATATGTATATTATATATGTGGTATATATGTATATTATATTGTGAGGGTTATATGTATGTATATTATATATGTGAGGGTATATAGTATATATATATGTATATATATGTAGGTATATATGTATATATATATGTGAGTATATATGTATATATATGGTTATATTATATGTGAGAGGTATATATGTTATATATATTAAGTATTTATAAATGTATATGTATATATATTATATATATATTGTTGGGAGGTATATATGTATATATTATGATATATATGTATAGGTATATATGTATATATATATGTGAGGGTATATATGTGTATATATATATATATATTTGATGTGTGAGGTATATATGTGTATTATATATATATGTGTGTAGGGTATATATGTGTGTTATATATATATATATTATATATTATGTGTGTAGGGTATATATGTATGTAATATTATATATATTTAATATATATGTGTGTGAGGGTATAATTATGTATATATATTATATATATGTGTGTGGGGTATATATGTTATGTATATTATATTGATATATATTGATGTGAGGGTATTATGATGTATATTATCCTCTCGTAAGAGGAGATCGACTGGAGATAAGTAGTCAATTATTTGTAAGACGAAATTTATTTCAAGTTTATCCGACAATATCCAGTTATTGGAACATTTCAAAAATTTTTTATATGTAAGTACGAAAAATTGTAAGCGCTTTGTTTATCAAAATGACATGATTCGTTAGTAAATTACCCGAAAACTTGATAAAACAAAACAACTAACAACCAACATTTAAATTATTATTCAAAATACAATTTAAAATATTCCTCAGAATTTGCCTTACAAATAAAATTTTAAGTTTTATGATTTTACTCTTTATTGTGAAGTCAATAAACATCGCTGAGTTTATAGTGCAACTTTTCAGTTCTGAAAAATTGGCATGTTTAAATAGAGATTTCATAGGTGACATTTGAACTTTTATGAAAATTGATGTTTTGTAATTAATACAAATTTTGTAATAAAACTTAATTTTAACTAGGGAGGGAGGGTTAGGGGGGGGGGTTAGTTTAATGGGAAAATAAATGAATAATTTGGGTTCCGTTCAAGCGGTTCCGATATGGGGGATCAATTTACTATAAACTTATACGAGGAAATGAGCACCCGTGAATACTCAAATAATAAAGAACTTTTAAGAATTTTTTTTTCAATCTGATAGATTGGTGTGTAATCGATAATAATCAACTGAAGGAAAAAAAAATAGATGGGGGGGGGGGGAGTCCAGATAATCAGGTCCACCAAAACGTTTTTAAACAATGTTTTTAAAATACTAGGTACCACCAATTTTACCCTGTGAAATTTAACCCCCCCCCCTATATTTAACACTATGAAACTTGCAGAAAAATTAATATTTTCTTGAAAAATTTTTTCCATTTGAAAGAAAAAACATTAAATAAACTCCTGATGATTTTTTAACTTTTTTTCAGCTTACGGAAATAATGAAAATTATGATTGAAAAACAACGTTTTCATTTTTGCACTGTTAAATCAACTGAAAATTAACGTAGCTAAAAACAAGTTACGATAAGAGTTTTTTAAATTCTATGAAAAATCAATTAATTATAAATATAACAAAATATTTCCGTTTTATTCAAGATGGCCTAAACTGATCAATTGGTGGTCCCTATAATACTATCTTAGGTTTAGCAAAAATAGATATTGCAATACGAAGAATTTAAATTTTCGATTCTCAGCTTCTTTTTAAACTCAACATGCAATTAAGAACTAAATGTGAATTGTTGTCATGTACAAAAATTTAAAAACAATAACAAACAAATATACAAACGAATACTTTCAATTTGTTGTATAATAATATGAAATAATTTTAAACTATAAAACAGAAAATACAAATCCTGAAATATACAAATTCTCAATGATTTTAGTTTCAAGAATTATTTTCCTCTTACCCCCTCTCTAACTACTGTCTTCCACTTTCTCTCTCACTCCCTGGTGATCCAAATTTCATTTTAGTCCGGTCATGGACCGGGTACTTTAGCTAGTATATATATAAAGGAGAGATTTTGGTATGTACGTTTCGACGTATAACTCTAAAACGGGAGGTCACTCAGATTTAAAATCTTGCATACACATTGATATCGTTCTAAGAAATACTCCAAATTTAGTTATTGATTTGTACTGATTAAGGGATATAATTAATTAATCAAACAAAAATCAAATGATTTTTCGAAAGATATAACATAGCATAGCTGCTGCTGCTTGGTGTATCAGCAGGAGTTCGCCTGCTGATTTTACCAGCAGAAAGAAAGAAAGAAACGACGAAAGAATATCAGCTTCCAGTCATTGAAAATGTTAGCGACAAATTTGAACTATGACTAAATTTTAACGTAAAATAAATTCGTCTTTTTTTAATAATCTTTCTAAACATTTATTTATATTTATCGTATGTTTTTGAAACTAACTTTTATTGTACAATGTACACTCACTTAAATTAAATTGTTGTCATGCACAAAAAATTGTTTCAAAACACAAGTTTACGGTTACATTTTTTTTAAATAAGATTTTAAATGTCAATAAAAATCAGTCCCCAGTATAGGGTTGTATAAATGTAAATTTTTAAAAAAATGATAAAACGAGTTGTTTTGTAATTAATACTAATGGTTAAAAAAAAGTCTTAATAGTTTAGAGAACTAATGAAAACATTTTAAAATGTAAGCAAAAATAGATATTGCATTCTTTTTATCGTTAAGAACTAGATTTGAA
>CM042168.1:21945884-22112916 GCA_023376005.1 Doryteuthis pealeii
AAAAAAAAGTATTCCCAAAAAGATAAATTTATTATAGATGATTAAGTCAACATTAAAATGTTTTGGTTTTAAAGCTCAGTCGGTAGAGCATTCGGCTAGAAACCACAAGGTTCCTAGTTCAATACCGGTCCTCGCCAACTCAGCATATGAGTAGCACAGGGATCTGTGCGGTAAAGTAAGGAGCTGATGGTAGGCGTGGCGCTCCACCCCAGATGCTAAAAACAATCTCCTTGGTCTAGCGCTATTGAAAAGGGGATAGACTCCCTCGCTGACTGGCTGATATCGACTTTAGGCCGCCCCGACGACTTTACTTACTTACCATCTACATTAAATTTAGATGATATATATATATATATATATATATATATATATATATTATATATATATACAGTGATGCTGATAGCTTTTTTGATTTAGTGTGTTCCTGGGACGCACATATTTACTTTGAATGAGTCCCCAGGAATATTTATGGGTCTCAACTAAAGCTGTCTAACTCCTAACTTTTAACCTATCCTGTGTAATTCATTTCCAAGGAAGTATTGAAATGTATTTACAGTTAGCTTGAAATGGTTAGGGGAGAAAAAAAGAAAAACACTGGGATGCATGTATACACTTTTACTGCGTCCTTTTAGATTTTTGTGCATCAGGGACGCAAGAAGGGTACCTATCAGCATCTCTGTATATAATATTATTGAGAGCATTTTTGGTTACATTAGAAGTATTGTAAAATATAAGAGGAACAAAAAACAAAATTATAAAGGATAAACATTGTATTGCTTTTGATTTTCTTTTATTATATCCATTTTTGGGGTGGCCTCCCCTTTTTCAATGCCTTCTGTAGACAAACTGAGTGAAATTAAAACAAAACATTTATAGATATCAATGTCAGTATTTTGAGGACATAAGTATGAGTTTACTTTGACTAAATATACTCATATCTGCTGTACGTAAAGACTGTATCAATATTATTGTTCTATTGAAATTATATGAACCACCTTTTTATGTCCAATGAAAAGTATAAGAAATCAATGATTTGACATTAGATAAACTAAATTAGTATTTAGCTTAGCTAATGTCTTGTATTTGGTTATTGGTCAATTGTCATCTTCAAGTGACAAATCAATGCAGTTTTTATATATCTGCACAAGAAGATAATTGTCATATAGTACCTAAATAAGGAGTATGGAATCGTCTGTTTTTCCTATAAATAATGTCTGACGAAACTTCAGAAGGGAGAAACAACAAGATCTCATGGGACTTGTTAATTCAACCTAGAAATTGTTAATTACTCTGTGTTACCTTGTATCTTTGCTTAGTAAACCTTTTTCCCTATCCTTAAAACTCATTATGTTTCTTCCTATTATTTTTCTGTTAACTCTGATACTTGAGTTATAACAATTGATGACGAGGATGAGATGTTATATAGTACCTAAATAATAAGAATGCAATCATCTTTTTTTTTTCTATAAATAATATCTGATGAAATCTCTGGAGATAGAAACAAAGAGATCTCACAGGACTTGTTGATTCAACCTAGTAATTGCTAATTACTCTGTGTTACCTTGTATCTTTGCTTAGTAAACCTTTTTCCCCTATCCTATGTGTGTCTAAGACATTGTTTTTTTTTGTTCAATATTGTATATAAAATGAATACTTGAGTGCAATAGATTTCCTTCTTTTTGGACAATAAGAAAGTCCAGCATGCTATACAAAATATTAAACAAAAAAATTAAAAATCTAAAATTAAGTTTAAAATAATCAAAATAGGGTTCTGTCATATAGTACCAAAATAATGAGAAGGAAATTGTCTGTTTTTCCTATGAATAATGTCTGACAAAACCTCAGAAGAGAGAAACAACAAGATCTCATGGGACTTGTTAATTCAACCTAGCAATTGCTAATTACTCTGTGTTACCTTGTATCTTTGCTTAGTAAACCTTTTTCCCTATCCTTAAAACTCATTATGTTTCTTCCTATTATTTTTCTGTTAACTCTGATACTTGAGTTATAACAATTGGTGACGAGGATGAGATGTCATATAGTACCTAAATAATAAGAATGCAATCATCATTTTTTTTCTATAAATAATATCTGATGAAATCTCTGGAGATAGAAACAAAGAGATCTCACAGGACTTGTTGATTCAACCTAGTAATTGCTAATTACTCTGTGTTACCTTGTATCTTTGCTTAGTAAACCTTTTTCCCCTATCCTATGTGTGTCTAAGACGTTGTTTTTTTTTGTTCAATATTGTATATAAAATGAATACTTGAGTGCAATAGATTTCCTTCTTTTTGGACAATAAGGAAGTCCAGCATGCTATACAAAATATTAAACAAAAAAAATTAAAAATCTAAAATTAAGTTTAAAATAATCAAAATAGGGTTCTGTCATATAGTACCAAAATAATGAGAAGGAAATTGTCTGTTTTTCCTATGAATAATGTCTGACAAAACCTCAGAAGAGAGAAACAACAAGATCTCATGGGACTTGTTAATTCAACCTAGCAATTGCTAATTACTCTGTGTTACCTTGTATCTTTGCTTTGTAAACCTTTTTCCCTATCCTTAAAACTCATTATGTTTCTTATTATTATTTTTCTGTTAACTCTGATACTTGAGTTATAACAATTGGTGACGAGGATGAGATGTTATATAGTACCTAAATAATAAGAATGCAATCATCTTTTTTTTCTATAAATAATATCTGATGAAATCTCTGGAGATAGAAACAAAGAGATCTCACAGAACTTGTTGATTCAACCTAGTAATTGCTAATTACTCTGGGTCACCTTGCATCTTTGCTTAGTAAACCTTTTCCCCTATCCTTAATAGTTGTTATGTTTCTTTCTATTGTTTCTCTATAACTTGGAACCACCATAAATTATAAAAATAATTGTTTTATTAATGCAGATTCACTTAGTATACTGTGCGTTTATGGTTAGTGGTAGGATGCTAGACGTCATGGTTCTTGGCTAGGGTTGACCAATGGCAATGGTTGGTGTGAGGCACTAAGGACAAAAGGTAAAGGAGGAAGAACTACAACACAATACCATCAAACCCTGACCATACCTTCAGCTTCAGCTGCTGCGACCGTGCTTGCCTGTCCCACATAGGCCTTATCGGCCACAAACAGGCCTGCAGTCAAAGTGGACAACCCCTTAATTTTTGTTCACAAAGCTGAGCCATGATGACATGTGTATATATTTTCAACTGATCCCTTTAAACTAGGGTTCCCAACTTTTTTTGTCATGACCCACCTAATCATCTATAAAATCCTGATGTCCCCAATGTGGTAATATATAATTCTTATAATTTAAAAAAGTGAACTCTGTTTAAGCTGAATATCTATGTTTAAACAAACTTCAAAAGAACAAGCCATCTATAAAAAGTAAAAATGAAATATACAAAAGACAGAAAATTTTGGACCCAGACCTCGTTAGTCTCAATTGTGTTCCCTCTTAAAAATGAAATTGCCCCCCACCCCTTGTGGTGTATACGCCCCATGTTGGCAACCACTGTTTTAAACTCTTTCAGAATATTTCAAAGATTTGTTCAGACAATTTAATTTATTTGTCTGAATTTTTAGCTTAGCATTTGTACCCGGTTATGGTTAGCAGAATGAGGACAATTTGTATTTGATTTTTAGGGATTTTGTTATGGTATCTGAGATCTTCAGTTATTGGCCTTCACCAACACATCACATGAGCAGCACGGCTTAGATCTATGTGATTATGTCGAGAGCTGATGGTAAATGTGGCACTCCACCCCTGACACAGAAAAACTATCTCCCTGGTATAGCGCTAGTGAAAATTGTCCGGCAGATACTGACAAGAGGCCACTCTGACAACTTTACTACTATACCAATGATACTTAAACATTCAGTTAAACTAAGCTAGAGTTTGAACAGGCCAATTTTTGAATGGCAATCTCTGGTGCAGTGACTGCAAACAAACAGTGATGCTTGCTGGAGTTGCTTTTATCTCTCCTTCCTTCTGGCTCTCTTTTCTGTGGTGGCTTCTTTCCTCTCTTTTTCACTCCTTTTCGTCCCTTGTTTGACAAGGAGGCATCAGGCCGCTTGGTTTCCTGCACTAACCTCTCACGTGTTAGTGTTGATGTGGCAAGTCTTCATATCCTCCTTGCAGACATCTTTAAAGCATAGGCATGGTCACCCTACTGGTCGGGAGCCTTCTACTAATTCGCCATACAATAGTTAAATATAATTAAGGATGTATTAGGAGTGTAATGCAAAAGGGGCACAGGAAATGAAACCAGCAAACTAGGTTCAAATTCTAGCCAGGGCGGTTTATATTTATTTTACACTAATGTCCTTGAGAAAAGGACGAATCCATCTCTTCTCCCCCACCCCACCCCACCCATAAGTAATATAATAAAGCTGACTAAACTGGTTTCACACCAGTTCAATACGGTGGCCAAAATTATTCACCCTGCAGGTAGATTTGGCACAAGTATGGGGGCATCCAGCAAGGATCAAACTCGCTTTTCAGTAGTAATGGATTTGCAGGACTAGCTTGCAAGGCTAGAAAGCATTGGGGGACAACCAGTCTAGGAGAAGAATAACTCTTGAATTTAAAGCTGGAGTCTCTTAGTTTAACATTGTCTCCAATCTCCTCCTAGCTGATGCCAAGCTGTACTGGGGGCTTACGGTCAAGTCACATTGAAAACAGCGGTACTTAGATGGGTGACCATTTAAGCAACAGCAGGTACTGTTAGAAACTGAATATCAAAATGACTTGAATCGGCATTAAATGGCCCCCAAAATTTTGATATGCTATAAAACAAAACAACAATCAATCAGCCAACCAAGCTGTACTGGCCTTCTCTCTTGGACAATGTTGGTGGTGTGGAGAGAAGGAAGATATGGTGTGTGGACAACTGTTAATCTGCTATACAACCTTGCCCAGGCCTGCATATCCAGATCTAGGTGTAAATTTATGGTTTTGTGAGATGTCACAAAAGATTGTTAAATAACTTGTCAATAAAATACAGTGGAACCTCAGTTCTCACACATAATTCCTTCCAAAATTATGTTCGAGAACCAATTTCTCATAAGAAATAGTGTAAAGTGGATTCATACGTTCTTGACTATCAGACCTCACAACTTTCCTCTTTCCCTTTCTGGTTGTATCACTGTTGCTTTTGTTAGGATCCATGAATAAGGGTTAAAGTAACCATAAAATAGAAAATAAACACAAAGTGAAGAATTTGCATGAAAACAATATCAGACACTGTTCAAGATAGTGACTGACACTAACTGATGCTGCTTGGGTAGATCAGATACGATTTCCCATAAGAAATAGTGTAAAGTGGATTCATACGTTCTTGACCATCAGACCTCATAACTTTCCTCTTTCCCTTTCCAGTAGTATCACTGTTGCTTTTCTTAGGATCCATGAATAAGGGTTAAAGTAGCTGTAAATTAGGGAACAAACACAAACGAAGCGAAGAATTTGTACAAAAACCATATCAGGCACTTGTTCAAGATAGTGACTGACGCTAACTGCTGCTGCTTGGGTAGATTCGACTAGCCGTTTTGGGTTTGTCTCGACAGTCATTCGTGCTACTTCTGTTTTCATTGGCTCAACTCATGTGTTCAAAGTCCAAAAATTTGTTCGACAATTGAGGCCTTTTTTATTAAAATTTTTTGTTTGAGATCTGAATTGTTCGACTTCAGGGTCACTCAAGAACTGAGGTTTCACTGTATAATTTGGGTTTTTTTTGGGTTTTTTTAATGAAGATAAAAATTTAATATGAAATGTCTTAAACATTTCTGATGCGTTTTGCTTAGTTATAAATGCTTCACCCAGCTTAGAAGGATGTGGTGAAAATTATTTTCCACATGTTATTATAAAAATAATGATATGTTAAACAGCAGAAATATGATTATGTGCTAGAGGGTGGTGACTGAGGATCTTAGTGCTCTGGGTATGACGTTAAACTCTATCTGATGGTGAAATTCCAATTCTGGAGCTCTGGGGAGTGTGGAGTACCCCCTCATCACCATTACTCCCAGATCTGCTTTGACCCAGAGTGGAAGAACCTGTTAGGATCTCATCTATGGGTTAAATAGAAAATTTGAGTTTAAGAAAAAAAATTGAGTACCCATCAAGAATGAATAAAACAAAAATGTCTTCAGCATAAAATGACCCAATAGGTTGACATGCCCTAAAACCCAACCAACAATCTTAGAAGGATGTGGTGAAAATCATTTTCCACTAATGTTGTTATAAAAATAAGGATATTTTATGTCCTATACCACCTCATTCCGCCCGGCCGGAAGTCACATTCATTTTTCTAATCCACCCCAAACAATAGCCTTTGTTTAAATGTAATATTAAACATATTTAGGAGTCTTTGATTTAAGTTAAATAGCAGGTAACTTTAGATGCAAAGGCCATTTTTAGCCATCTTTTGATAAATCCTTATAGGAATGGGGCTCTGGACTTAGAAAATTCTCAACAGGATGTTAAGAGTTAAACAGCAGAAATATTTAAAATAAAAAAAGAATATATTGATTAATTAATAATAATAATTTGCAACCCACCAATCAACAATCTTCGAGGGATGTGGGGAAAATCATTTTCCACTAATGTTATTATGAAAATAAAATTTTAAACAGCAGAAATATGATTAATTAATTAACTAACTAATGATAATAATAATAATAATAATAATAATTTGCCTGTATCATGAGATGTGTCTGAAATGCTTTCTTTTTTTTTTTATATATATATATTGTTCACATATTTCACATTGCCTGTCTTTTTCTTTTTTTTTTTTTTTGCTTGCTTCCTAAATGTTTTCATTAACATTTTCCGTTGAATGTTTATAAGTTCTTTTGGATTTCTCAGTCTCTTTATCTCTTTTTTTTTTTCTTCTTTTTGTTAATGTATGGGAATGCTGAAAAATCTCTTGCTTGTCCTTTCTCATGTTTCATTTATTCACATGTTTTCTTTTAATGAGTGCATGTTTTTTTTTTGTTTGTTTGTTTTCGTTCTTTTATGTTATATTTTCTGAATATAATTTGAGTTTGTTCTTGCCAGAATTACCTCCCTTTGCTTATCTCAACTGTGATATTTTAGAATTTATCAAAAAATTTTACAAATTGAATAAAATACTTGCTTATATATAAGCTGGTTGCTAATATTCTGAGGTATATAGAAATTAAAAAAAACAATGTTCCAAAAAAGATGAATTTATTTCAATGTTAATGTTGACGCTTAAACCTTCCACAGGAAAGAATATTTTGTTTAAACAGTGATGGATATTTTTCAAGACATGATTGGTACATGTTAAGAGCCCCAAATATGTAGCAAGTCAACTTCATATGTACCAATCACATCATGACTTTCATCTTTGCATGTACCAATCATGTCTTAACTTTCAAAATGAACACTGATCAATAAATGGTTATTTATAGCCTTTTTCTCCATACACAATTCCAACTCAATAAATTTAAATACATCCATCACCGTTTGAACAAAAATTTATTTTTCTTTCCTATTATATTGTCCTGAGGAAGGTTTAACATAAACCAAAACGTTTAAGAATCAACATCAAAATAAATTCATCTTTTTTTGGAACACTTTGTTTTTCTAACTTCTATATATTGTCAGATTCATTTCCATATTTTACTCCCATTCTGAGGTATCAATTCCGATTCAGTCCTTTATTCAACAGGTAAGTTAACTCCCTTTCTCCCGCCTCATTCCAGAAGCAGTATCACAACTTTTATAGTTCAGAGTGTTTTAAACAGATTGACTAGATCATAGGTTCTCAACTGGGGGCCATAGGACAACCCCACCCCCCACCATAGAGCCTTTTTTGGGTCCATGCAAGCAAAATATATTTAATCATAAAAATACAATAGGATTTTTAAGCATTAAATAGCTATGTAGGGATCCATCATAGTAAAATAGGAATTATTCTGCCTTCTTACTTATGCGAAAGAATCGGGCAATAATTTAACCAAAGAGCAGCGAAAGAACATAAAACAAGGAAATAAAAATAATAAAAACAAAACTCGAGACAGTAAATATAATGTAAGGGTTATGTATTATTAACAAATACGTACATTTAAGAAGAACAGAAAAAGGTAGAGAAAAGTTCCATGTTCTCCCCCAGCCCCAGGGTTAAAAAAAGATTAAGGGAATGTGGAATGTCTCTTTTGAGAGTTGTGCTACAGGCATCTGGATCTTGTGGGAAAACTCAGGGGAAACTGAAGAGGGTCTCAAATTAAGCACCTAAATCTGTGGTCATAGTTGGTTCTGAATTGACGGTTTAAGGATTGTCTTGGTATGTATGTCTTTTGCTATGGGGGTTTAAACCTATGAGTCAGGGGTTATGACCTTGGGTCGACGGAGATGGGCTAAACAGAGAAGAGATGTATGTGGAGGGAAAAAGGGATCCTTCCATGAAGGCAGAACAGAAATCAAAGGTAAAAAAAAGTTTGAGAACCACTGGACCTGTAAACTCATTGGGTTCCGATTTTAACTGTCCATGATTATATTGATGCTTCTATTTAGGAAGAGGGGAGACGTTCTAATTAGCATTTCATAGTTATATTAATTATATCAAAAACTTTAAAAATGATGCTCACTAAGAATGCAGACCTGACAAATTGCAAACTGAACTGGAAATTGCTTTATTCTCTAAGAGTATATTAAATATATTGCTCTAATAAAAATCTTGCTATGATGTGCCCTTTTTTGTGTTTCATGGTTACATATGTACAAACAATGAATGGAGGTGCGTGGTATAATGGTTATTGTCATAGGAAACGGGCATAACAAGACGAATTCAAATCCTGGATACGGTTGTTTACATTTCACATAGATTCATACCTTTCCCAATGGTATTAGCACTAGCTAATCTCTTTCCAGCTATGCCTAAATAGTAAGGCAGACTGGGCTCTTTAACCTTGGTGTGGCAACCAGTCTTGGAGAATGAAAACTCTGAATTCAATCCTGTTGAAATCCGCTTAAGAAGTTGACCTTGTGTCACATCCAACTTGTGGGGGGAGGGGTTGGTAAATATGTATAAATATAATATTTATATTTTGTGTTATTGATCTCTAAATATTATTGTTTTATTCTCCAACGTATTAAAATCAATCCTATGTATGATTTTATATAGAAACCAATTAAAATATAATTAAAATAAGTGTAATCTTTTTATATGTGTTTTTATTTAATTTTGTTAGTCTTTCTAATTTAATATATTTCCTTACATTAAAACTTAAATACTTACCCCTGGAGGGTGCATATTCTTGCTAGTGATGATAATAATGTCATGTTTGGAACACTGACCACTTACTTAATATCCGGATATTCATTGTCCACTTGAAATGACCGAACACTTGATTTTCATCAACCTTATGGCAATTTCTGATTTTAACTTTTTTGTTATCTTACTTTTCTCATGTTTCCTGCGTTTTTAAACAGCTGGCTTCTACTCTATAACATTGGATTCAAAAATAAAATAAAAAGCCCAAAATATTTTGCCTTTAGGTCCTTCTGTATTTATAAACACCTATCCTCTAAACAAGAGGTCACTGTTTTTGGTTTTCCTTTTTCTTACAACACAATATAAGTTTTAAACAAATGGACGAAAGTAGGAGAGCACTTTTAGGTATCTTACTTTTTTGTATTTTATTTTTACTTGCATTAGATTTTTTTTTTCTTAACTAAAATTATTCCCTAGCACCTTATTGCCCTTATGGCAACTCCCCAACTTTTTCTATCATATATGTGCTAGAAGGCGGTGGCTGAGGGTCTTAGTATCTTGGATATGATGCTAAACTCTATCTGATGGTGAAGTCCCAATTCTGAAGCTCTGGGGAATGTGGAGTACCCCTTGATCACCATTACTTCCAGGTCCACTCTGAACCAGTGGTAGTACCTTTTAGGGTCCCATCTATGGGTTAAATAGAAAAAATGAGTTTTTTTTTAAAATGTGTTTTTTTTTAAATGTGTTTTTTTTTATTCCTTAATTGTACGACCGTTATGATCTTGCAACACCCGTGGTTAAAGATGGGACCGTTCAAATTGTCCAAGATGAAATTCAAAATGTAAATCCTGATTATCTGATGTTGCTTATTCACCGATTTCTTACGAGTGTTGTCACCTCAGTTGAATAATGGATCATTCCGTTTTTATTATAAAGAAAGGGAAGAAATAGGACATGCTACACAAAAACTATAAGAAAGAGAGTAGGAGAAAAGTAGATAGAGGGGGTGAGCACACAGAAGCGATAACACTTATCTGTTTCAATCAAACATGATGAAAAGAAGGAAAGAAAGAAAAAAAGAGTGAGAGAAAGTTAAATCAAAATTATTATACTTTTTATATATTGAACTATTTTGCAATAGCTATCAGCATCACTGCTGTAGTATATCCACGGGTCCTGCTAGTTAAGAGATATTTGCAATCTGGAATAATTCAATTTTAGAATTTTGAAATTTACTGAAACTCTATTTATCATCCCATTATTTTATTTTATTTATTTTTTTGTTTTTTTGCATGCTTTCTTGTTTTGCATAGAAATTCTATTCACTAAATGTATAAATAATTATGAAACATAGGTAATTTAACCTAATTCTAGGGGTGATGTTCTAAATCTGGAGCTCTGGGGAGTATGGAGTGCCTCTTCATTGCCATTGCTCCCAGGTCCACTCTCACCCCAAGTGGTAGTACCTGTTAGGGACCCATCTATGGGTTAGACAGATAAAAAAAAATAGGTTTTAAGAAAATTGTGTTTAAAAGAAAAGAAAAAAGAGTACCCAACAAGAATGAATAAAACAAAAATGTCTTTGGCATAAAATAACCCAACAAGAGTTGACATGCCATAAAATCCAACCAACCAATAACTTAATTATATCAGAAATAAATCCTTATGGTCAGATGATTTTTTAACCTTGAATTATTCATTTTTTTTTCTCTCTCTTCTTTATTATCTTCTTTTATCATTTCCCTAATTTTCTTGATATACATTTTTACCAAAACCTCCACACAAGCAGGATGTTACACATTGTCAATTTCTTAAGCGGAATTTAACAGGTTTGAATTCAGAATTTTCCTTTCTCCTAGACTGGTTGCCTAACCAAGGTTAAAGAGCCCAGTCTGCCTTACTATTTACTGATAACTGGTGGTAGAATTGTTGGCTGCATACCTTCCCAAGGGTATTAGCACTATGTGAAATGCAATCAGACTCTTACAGGATTTGAACTCGTCTTGCCATATCTATTTCCTACAATGATAACCATTGCACCATGTGCCTCCAAATTCAAATAGTCAAGATTCATTCTATGCATTAATAATTTTATATATTAATGAAGTCTCTGAAAATCTGAGTTAGATTTGCCTCAAAACAGCCCATGTTATTAGTGCATTTAAAATCCTGCTATGTATCTTATATATCACTAAGAAATAAAAGTTTGCATAATATATGGTGTGGTTAATTTGCATTCTGCTTTTAACAAAACTGGGTTTAGTGAATAATTCATTTGGTGTTATTGATCTCTAATATTATTGTTTTATTCTCCAATGTATTAAAATCAATCCAATGAATGATTTTATATAGAAACCAATTAAAATATAATTAAAATAAGTGTAATAGTTTTGTGCATTCTTATTCAATTTCATTAGTCTTTCTAATTTGATATATTTTATTACATCAAAAATTAAATACTTACGCCTGGCAGAGGACATGTATTCTTGCTAGTTTTTTTAAAAAGGAAAATCTAAATTTAATTTAGATTGTAATTGTTAATGAAGTTCATGGACTTGATAAATACATCTGTTTTCTTATTATTTATAACACATTTGACTTTTTTCCTCCTCTCTCTCTCTCTCTCTCTCTCTCTTTTTGTCTCTCTCTCTCTCTGGTTTGTTCAAAAGATTTTAATCCTTCATTCTTTTGAAAAATTCAAATACTTTTTTTTTTTTTCAAAGATTGCTTTAATTTTCAAACATTTTCATCCATGATAGCCTCAATACCTGCCTTCAGATAGGCCACACCTACATCACCCATCATCATTTACTAAAAGACACAGAATCCCCAATATGCACTACATGCCAAGAGAGATTTACAGTGAAACATATACTGCTAGAGTGTAAAGAATCTAGTGTAAACAAAATAAGACAATCTAGGATTTTACATTTCCTAAAAGAAATGGGATTGTATTAAAAAATGAGTAATTTAACAATAGTTCAAATATATATATATATATATATATATACACTCACACACATACATATATATTTAAAATTAACCACCCTTATATATATATATATATAATTAAAGAAATAACAAAAGACTTAGAGATTTTGCATTATAGACTATTTCGGGGAGCTTAGACAAAATGTCTAATTCTCCCGACGGAAGAATTAGACACTTTGTCTAAGCTACCCGAAATAGTCTATAATGCAAAATCCATGGATTCGCTTCTGATGAGTCGGGAGAATTAGACACTTTAAGCTCCCCGAAATAGTCTATAATGCAAAATCTCTAAGTCTTTTGTTATTTATTTATTTATTCAATTATAAATTTGCTCTGTGACTCTAACAATAAGAGCACACATTGAGCTCTCAAACTGCGACAAGTTGTTTTTAAAAAACTCCTATGTCGTAAGGAAGATTTCTTCTCTGGACTTTTGGATTATATATATATATATATATATTGGTTACTGAATTATATCTGTCAAAAAATTTTTCTGTGTGGTGCTATTTTCTTGTTTTTACCTTTTTATTTTATTTTATTCTATTTATTGATTTATTTATCTCTTTTTATTTTTCAGTCTTTGAGTCTGAACTTTTAGGAGGTCCTCTAAAACCGTTACCTTCGTTCAAGCCAATGCAACCGCTGGAAGACATGCTAGCCAACACCAAGTCAACAACAATGAAGCAGTCTCAACCGGACGAACACTTGACCAGCGAAGCCTCCAAGGTCATCCAGACTCTTCCCGATCTCTCTTTCATGCACGCAAAAGTTTTAATGTTCCCAGTTCGACAGTCTAGCCAATAGAGAATAGCCATCCCCTGCCCCCTCCCCTACTACATGGAGTTGTTCTCTGTAAAAGATTCGGAACTATCACAGAAGCAGAGAGGGAGCATGGGGACAGAAGGTAGACACAGGGGTGTGCAGGGTAATGGAGAGATGGGTAGTCGGATAAATTCTCTGTGTTTATGATATTTGGCAGTTAAAAAAAAAAAAATGAAACAACCTGATATATACGCAGGCATTTAGCTTGTTTATGCTGTGTACACTTTTTCAAAGTACACGTGGGACCCATTTGCTCATGTCTAACACAGAAGTCAAAAAAAAATTTGTTTTAAATTTAAAATATAAAAATTGTACAAAAAAAAAAAAAAAAAAAAAAAGAAGGGGCCATCTAGATTAAATAGCTGATTTATTTTGACTGGCAAAAAGAAAAAAAAGAAAAAGATATACATATAAAACAAACAAACAAAAAATGAAATATTTGTGTGTAATGTTCAGGGCATTTTGTTCTTGGAAAAAAACAAAGAAAATATTAAAGAAAAACAAAGAAATATTGAGGGGGGGAAAAAGAAAGAGGAAAAAAGAAAGAGATAAAAAAAGAAAAAAAAGTAGAAAAAAATTAGATTTAAAAAAAAAAAAAAAAAGCAGAAAGGTGAATTGTTTTAAAATGGACTAAGAAACCTGAAAATTCTTTCTGGGAACTTAAGGTTCTCATTTTTCTGAAAAATCTCTGGCTTTTTCTACTTTGTGCTTTTCCTCCGCTGGCCACTCGAGAAAAAAAAAAATCGAACGTTCTAGAACATTGAACTGGAAGGAATCCATTTTGTTTTTGTTTTTTTTTTTGTTTTTGTTTTTTTTCTCTAAAACAAATTTTAAAAAATCAGTGACTTAAAGACGATGTCTTTCTTTATAATAGGAAAAAAAAAAGATTCTATTGAAAATGATTCTTACGATATATCTTGGATGAATGAATAGATGGAGGGATATAATTGAAATAACAGACGGATGAAAGAATTGACAGGTGAATAAATGATTCGACTCTGTTTTAAGAAAAGATTAAAACTTGGACTCAAATGTAAATTATTCCTTTTTTTTTTTTTCTGCATAGATTCTAATGTAGTTAGCAGACTTGAAATTGAATTTGTTTTTTTTTTTTCTCTCCTTTGTCATCATTTCCCACTGCCATCATATTGCTGCTATGTGTCAAGATGTTGCCCCTGTCAGATTGGACATTTCCTGGGTGATGCTGCTCATCACCTTTGGGCATCACAATTTTTGACACTTTCTGGAGCCTGGTCAAAATCACTTGGGTGATGTCTCAAAAGATAATAAATCAACCATTAAAAAAATATGGAAGAACTTTAGCATGGGAGATAACTCTTGTTTTCTTTGTTATATATATATATAATATAATGAAATACATTAACCAGATAGTTAAACACTTCTCATTTTCTTTTCTTTTTTTTTTTTTTCATATTAGGTTTACTCAGGGTGTTTCTTTAATTTTTATTATTAATTTGAATTTTTTGGCTTAGCTTTTAATTTGATTATCTTATTTTTAATTTATTCTCATTACTTTTTATTTTTAATCTTTTTTTTGTATATAACCTTTTTTTTTTTTTTTTTTTTTTTAAATCTATGGGAGGACAAAGCAAGGCTTTCTTTCTTTCACAGCTTTTGGGCAGCATCTTGTTCTATGGGTTCCATTTTACTTTTCTAAAAAAAAAAAATAAAAAATAAAAAGCTCCTCTCTCAATGCTGTGAACAGACAAGGTAAAAAAATATAAAAAAACAACCTCCCCCTTATCTCCTTCACTGTTGTGATTTTAGTGGCCATTGATGGAAAATAATGGTCCCTTGTTATTCCTCTTACTATTTCTATCCAGTATATCTTCGTAAAAGAAATCAACAAAGAATTTTTTTTCTTTCTATGGATTCTCTTAATTCCTCAAATGTTTTTTTCAGAATATGTAGAATACATAAAAAAAAAAAAAACAACAAAATACCCCTCCCCATTTTTCAATTAAGTCATAACTTTGCTAATTAACAAATTAAAAACCTGTGATTATTTTTATATTATATGATGTTTATAATTTAATTTCTTTGTCTAAATTCATAGTGATAAATGTATTCATAAATCTCAAAGACCCTATTTATAGAATAGCCTTCATCTCTTCAAATATGAGAGCGTCTGCTGCCACTTTGCGGTGGGGCAGGGACAAAAAAGGATATATTAGGAATATATCTTACTGGCAATCCACTGTAGTTGTAGTGTGCAAATAACCTGTTGATCAGGGGAGGGTGTGACCTGTTTGCAACCCCCAGTGGATGTCCATATTTTGAAATGCTCGTGTATGCTTAGTTTAAGGCCTTAATGTCAGGAGTAAAGACCGATTCCAGTTTAAATATTTCTGCTCTGCTAAATTTTAAAAATATTAAATATATATTATTCTTTTTTTTTTTTTTTTTTTTTTTTTAAAGCTTACACATGATTGCAATCAATGGAGGAGTCCTCTTATTCAGTTACTTTCATGAAAGAATACATTAAAAATATCGAGTGACTTAAGGTAGTTTAAATTTGAGAATTTATATATATATATATATATATATATATATATTGTGCAAATTGTGAACTTTCAATTGTCACCTTCAATTAAAAGTTCATGTTTCCGTTTTGAAAATCTTGGATAGTAGAATTGTTTGCTAAAAATAAAATTATTCATTTGTATTTTTGAGATGAGGCTTGATGTGAATAATTTTGATTTTTCAGACTGTTGTCCTTATCTTTATTGTGGTATGTATAAACACAACGTTCAGGTGATGACTTTAGTCTAAGGTAAACAGGTAACACCTGAACAAGGCCCGAGTATACAGCAGTCTGAATGTTGTGTTTACACATACCACAATAAAGATGAGGACAACAGTCTGAAAAATCAAAATTATTCAGAAAATTATACATAATTTTTTTTTTTTTTTTTTTTTTTTTTCTAAGGTAGATTTTTCTGGATATGTGTTTGTTTCTAGTTAAGAGGTGAATTTTACATCATATTCAAAAAAATAGATTTGGATTTCCTTTTCAGAAGTGAATGTAAATATTTCTCTAAAATTTCAAGATTAAATTGCCTTATCAAATAACAATTTTTTGATTTTTGATTGTTTTATTGAGTTTTTTCTAAAACATTTTTACTTTATTACTTAAATAACACCTCAATTTTAGCTCAAAGTTATTAATGCCCCCCCCCCCATTTCAAAATAAACTGTAGACAACTGATGTAAATCCTTTAGCATTAACATTTCTCGTTATTTTACAAAATATTTTCAACTTTATTTTTTTTTCTACTTTTAAAAAAATTTTTTAGAATATTTAATACATTTTATTTCACTTTTTTCTTTTTAAAATCTTTTTAAGCCCCCTTTTTTTTTCCAATTCAATATTTTCAAATTAAGTTTAGTATTTCAGGGTTTGTTTTTTTTTTAAAAAAAAAAGGTTTTTGGTATATTTAATCTTTTTTAATTTAAGATTTTCAAGAATTGATAATTTTTTTTCTATCTCTTTAAGGATGATAAAATATTAGATATCTTATATTAAACAGAAGGATTTTAAAAATGTGTTTGTGATTTTTTTTTTTTTTTTTTTTTTTTTGTTTCCCCAAATACTTTTTTTTTTTTTAAAAATCTTTTTTGTTTTTCAATTTAAGATTTTCAAGTTAAGTTTAGTGTTTCGGATTTACTTTCTTGTGATCCCCCCCCCCCCCAAATACTTATTTTTGATTCTCCATTCAGGGCAGGAATTTTATTTTCCTTAAGCTTAATTGTTCGGTTCCAATAAGAAAAATTCTAGTGCGTTGGCCCCTAATTTGTTTGGAAGGGAGTATGAGTAAAGAGAGGGGGGAGCCATGAATTTTTTTTGTGTGTGATTTTGTTCCTCAGGGTATCATTTGATTGAAATACAGAAATTAGTTAGGTGATTACTCAGGGTTTAATTAGAAAACAATTCATTAAAAACAAATAAGAAAAATTGAGTTCTTTAACAATAAGAAGAAAAATGTTCTATTTCTTTCTCCTCCAGTTTCAATATTCAGTCATTTTTCATTTAATTTTTGCATTGGGACTCTTTACATAGAACAGGCATGTCAAACATGTGGCCCTCAGCAAGCACAGGTGTGGTCTGCACGCAGACTGTGCTCTCATATGATGCTTTTACAGTAACTCATTTTTTTCAAAAGTTTTGGGCAAAAATTTATTTTCATTATAGCAATGTGTTGTTATCTATGTATTGTCTCTCACCCCTTCCTTTGAGTTGCGGAAGGAGGAGGAGGCGGCTAACTCAGTCAATGAAAGGGAGTGAGTCTGTCCACATTCCTTCTGCTTTCAATTAACACGTGGTTATAATTGAAAGTGACGGTTGTACATTTTATTATTTGAATTCATTTCCTTTCTTTTTAACAAAGATGTTTTTTTTAGAAATATATTCATTGGCTTTTAGTTGATAATAAAGAAATTAATGATAGCAATCATCACTTTGTTCTGTTAATGTAGAAGAAAGATTTAAAGACTTAGTTGTCATATGTGGCCCTCATGATATACATATGTAATCCATGCGGTTCTAGGGGGCTACTCAGTTTGACATGCCTGCTTTAGACCATGTTTAATCAGGGTCTTCACACTAACTGGATCAAGTCTCCAATAAGCACCCAAAATCCTTCCATTAATAAAAGGTTCAACTTTGCCTTGCCACCGGTAACTTCTGCTTTCAAATATATTTGTAAACAAACAGACGATTTTAATCGGAAGTTTACAGAGATTTGCACATATGATAAATTGAATAGTTAGTTCATGTTATTATCAGCAACAAAAGACACGTTTTTATACTAAAATAGTTTTTATTTAATCAGAAGAGAAATGCAGATTACAACATATTTTTTATGTTTATTTAAATAAAAGGATGTTGTTCAGAAATAGTATCACATATGTAAAATTTGTTTTTGTCAGATACAATATAAGTGCTAAATATCGGGTATTGGTATTTGTTTACAAATATATTCAAAAGTAGAAGTTAGTGGTGGCAAAGCAAAAGTGAACCTTCATTAATTGAAAGATTTGGGGTGCTTATTGGATACTTGGTCCCACTAATTGAATTTAATCTTTCAAAAAATGTTAGCGTCTTTTGTTCCCAGCTTTTGTTTGTCTTCTTATTTTTATTCATTGCCAAATTTTGGAGAGATAGAAACATTAAATTGTTTTCTTTTTATGTGTGTGTGTGTGTGTGTGTGTGTGTGTATAGAACATATTCCGTATGTTTCTATAGCATAAAGTACCTGTTACAGAGCAATGATGAATATACTAATTCCCATCAAACAATTGCCTGTGGGTTCATTCCTCACCTGGTGCTCGATTTACTGTGGCCTTGTGCCAAAGTTGGCTTAACCCAACAAATATTATGTCTATATTTTAACAAATTTGCTTAAAGACTACCATCGGCGGTCATTAAGCTCAATGTCAAATCACATTCTAAGTATACAGTGTGTCCATAAAGTCCGTGTGCATTTTTTTAAAGAACTTATAACTTTAAAGTGCACACGGACTTTGTGGATACGATGTAGAATTTATATTATGATTAATAAAGGGACTTAATCTATAACAGCATTGAATTATCTCCCTTGAAAAATTATAATAATTGGAGTGAGCATGAATGCAGACCCCACACTATGATTATTATCATTATTATTGTTGTTAGGCTGCAAAGTGGATTAGAAATTGCTTTATTCTCTAAGTTAATGCATTCGGTAGAGCACCCACCTTGGAATCGCAAGGTTCCAGGTTCGATACCAGCCCCTGTCAACTCGGCACATGAGTAGCATAAATTGGGTAATCTGATCTGTGCAGTAAAGTCAGGAGCTGATGGAAGGTGTAGCACTCCACCTCAGGAAAAAAAAAAATCTCCCTGGTCTAGTGCTAATGAAAAGGGGACAGATTCCCTCACTGTCCAGCTGATACTGACGAAAGGCCACTCCGCTAACTTTTTTAATGCTATTGCGCTAATAGAAATCGCGTTACAATGTTCCATTTTTGCAGTGTTGTAGACACATACATACAAAAATTGGATCATTATAATATAGATATTCAAATCTATACATATATAAAAGGCAGTTGGTATGTATGCGTGGGTGTATGTCCGGATGAAACCACGAAAATAAAACAATTAAGGACAAAGTAAATATCACTGGTTCTTGCTTTTTGAGCTAAAATTATGAAGATTTCGATTTATATTTAAAAATCATGATATACATAGAAATAGCATTGAAATTCTACTTAAAGATGTTCAGCATTTGTAAATCTCTAAAGAAAACAAATCAATATACCAGGGTTTTTTTTGTTTTTTGCTACTCCCTCTACCCAAGTGATGCAGGGTAGCCGCTTCTAGTGCTAAATAATGTAGAGTATTACGGAAGCCAATGGAGTGAAATTGGTTTTAGTTGATTTTTACTTGTATACTATTTTTAATTAATTGGACAGAGGAGCTTTATTTTCCTTTTTTTCTTTTGTTAGATGAAATTTTCAAGCAAAACTCATCTATCTGATGTGAGGGTTTAAAAACATAAGACTTTGTATAGTTTTCAGTACAAACCTCTGAGTTTAAGTTACCACCAATTACAGTATTAATTTAAAAGAAAAAGAAAGAAAGATTAATGTTATTGACTAAAATCATTTTATTATACTTATATATACACACACACACATACACCAACCCTTCCGCACAAGCAGGAAGTGACACATGGTAAATTTTTTAAGCAGAGTTTAACAGGTTTGAATTCAGAGTTTCCTTTCTCCTAGACTGGTTACCTAGCCATGGTTAAAGAATCCAGACTGCCCTGCTATTTACCATAGCTGGAGGGAGAATTGGATTCATACTTTTACCAAGGGTATTCGCACCATGTGAAATGCAAACAGCCTCGCCCAGGAATTGAACTCGGGTCGGTATACTTATATGTATTTATGAGATGAGGCTTGATATTTCTGACTGTTGTCCTCATCTTTATTGTGTATACACACAGTGTTCAGGTATTTTTTTTTTGTTTTTTTTTAATTACATTAAAATAATTCCTCTTTAGACCCATGAATCCAAACGTAGTTTCGGAGCTGAAATCATTACCACTAGTTCTGTCAATGAGTTCGGTAGCATTTATGCTGCTTGGAGCCCCCTTGAACTAGTGCTAATGATTTCAGCTCGGAAACCACATTTGAATTCATGAGAAATTGTCTCAAGATGATTTATTTTAAGGTAATTTAAAACAAAAAACACCTGAACAGTCCGAGGTTACTGTGGCCTGAATGTTGTGTTTATACACAATAATAACAGTTTGAAATATCAAAATTAATCATTTTATTAATCTCACTCCAAGTTCTTTTCCTTGGCTTTCAGTTTAAATCCTTCTAGAGTTTTAATATTTTTCATTATTATTATTTTCTTAAAATGCTATTTACTCAGTGTGTTAAAACAATAACAACAAACATGGTGTTGACAAGATTGAAAACAATGTATTGGGGAGATATATATATATATATATATATATATATAGTTAAAATGAAAAAACAAGTTGTATTGAAAGATATTTATTTAGTCAACACTATAGCAGAAGTTTATGAGCCTTTGTTTGTGTTTATCAATAGCCCTGACGATGGTTTGGTAAACAAACTGAAATGCTATAGTGTCAGCTAAATAAATATCTTTTGGTGCAACTTGTTTTTTCATTTTTTTAATATAGATTTCTCCAATACTAATTATTCTTGCAGCATAGTTGGTAACACAACTGGTATCATGCTATTTACCCATAGCTGGAGGGAGAATTGGATTCATACCTTTCCAAGGGTATTAGCACCATGTGAAATGCAAAAGGGAATGTGAATTTGATTCTCACTGAGTGCTTATCCTTTCCTGTTTGTTTTTGATACACAATGGCCCTCACTGTCATAGAAATAACAACCCGAGTGAGTTGTGATAAAAAGCAACTGAAATTAAAAACATGAAAGAAAATACTAGTCAAAATTGATAATAATGATCATTGACAAATCTTTATCTATAATAAAAATAAAAAAATAAATATAGTTTATTATTTCTGTTTATTTGGATTTGAGTGATATATCCTTTTAGAATTGCAATCTTCACCTGAGTCTCATCAGAGGATTAACACAGGAAGAAAATGACCATAGAGAATGCAAGAATGTCATAATGGGGGGGGGGGTCATAAAAAATTGTGATTACCCAGGATCAGATGTTGAGTAATGGTAAAGAAATTCTGCAAACAGAAGGAATTTGTCTACCATCTACAAATCAGCAGTGGTTCCAGTGTGAAGCTAACTGATCCTGGTTAATCACAATAATCCCCTCTCCCCATATATGACATTCTTGCGTTCTCTATCATAGTTCTTCTTCTTGTATTAATCCTCTGATGAGTCTCAGGTGAAAACAAAAAATTTTGTTAAGGATGAATCTGCTTATGATTGCAATTCTAAAATCTTGTACCTACAAAAAACTCTTGAAAATATAGGTAGCTTCTTTTTATATATATATATATATATATATAGGTTTTGAAGGCTATCACAATCCAAATGTAAAAAAAAATGAGGTAACTATTATGTTGTTTGTTTACCTTTGATTTATTTTCTTAATATTTCGGTATTTCTTTACACTTGCATTATGATAGCCTTCAAAACCAACCACCAAACCAATATAAACACAATTCTTCAAACAAATTATAAAACTTGTTATATATATATATATATATATATATATATATATATATATATATAAGGGGTGCGTAATTCATAAATCATTGAGAAAAAGTACAATGTTTTGGGGATTTCTAAATTAAAAATAGAAAGAAAAAAAAAAAAAAGAAAATCATTGTTTGGTTCATATATTTATTTCTATTTTTAAACTTTCAAACTTTGAGCTATGCAAAAAAAAAAATTGCTGGTATCTTTACTCCAATTTGAATGTACAAAAAAAAACATATCCGACTTTGAAGTTAAACACATGGGAATAAATCTCATTTTAATGATCTGACATTGTTACTACTTTTTATTTTCTTTTTTCTTTTTTTTCTTTAAAAATAAATTAATTAATCAAAGAACAATGCCATTTTTTTTTTTTTTTTTTTTTTTTTTAATTCAATCCAAGGCCCAAAAACCTTCAGTTTATCAATGCATATGTTTATTTGGTTGCAAAATCAGGTATTTAATTATTCAATCCTGGAAATAAAAGTCCTGGTATAATTTAAAAATTAAAATGTATTCTGTAATTATCATCATATTTTTTCAACCTCAAATTGGACATTGTTGTTGCTAGTTGAATAAATGCACTTTTGTCATTTGATAAAAGATTCGAGAACACAACAAACAAGGAAAGAAAAAAAAAAAATTAGCAAAATAGGAAGACAGAATGAAAAAAAAAAAAAAAAAAAAAAATTAAATAATTTTCCTTGTGTAAAGTGTGTGACTTAATGCTGTAGAAATATATTTTTGTTTGGCGATTTGAATAAATATATATATATATATATATATATATATATATATATATATATTTTTTTTTTTTTTTTTTTTTTTTTTCTTACAAATTAGAGATTAGAAAAATTTTTTTTTTTTTTTTTCTTTGGAGATTTGAAAAATATATATATATTATTTTTCTTTGGAGATTTGTTTTTGTTTTGGTTTTTTTTTTGGAGGGGGGGTCTTTGTTTTTTTTACAAATCGACAAAAAATCATATACATTTATTATTATTATTATTATTATTATTATTATATATTTTTTTTTTTTTTTTTTAAATCTCCAGCATTGAAAACTGAAAAAACAAAGTTAGTTGTTGAGTGAGCACTGAATGAATCATGTGTAAATGAATGAAGATTCTTATTATGTGATAAAAGGTTCCAAAAAAAATTGGACTGGACATTTTCCAGATTTAATCTCTAATGATTCTAAGAGCCATCATCCACCGAAATGGACATATTACTCTGACACTTACAGAATCGGCTATTTCTATATTATTGTAAGTATTTATGTATGTATATGCCAACATATACTACATACACAAGGCTGGGGGTATGTTGTGAAAGTCGGATATACTGACCAGACATACATGAACACATGCATATCTTTGTAAATCATATATATATATATATATATATATATATATATATATATATATATAATTAATAAAAGTTGATTGAAAAACAATAAAAGTTAATGTAACTTGTAAAAGATTACCCTTTTTTTTTTCTTTTGAATGTGTATAGTGTATATCAGGTTCAAGGTTATATATATATATATATATATAGACTATATGATAAAGAAGATGACTTACCGGGAAATAGAATATCGAATTCAGCGCAATATTGACGGTTGATATAAATATTAACCAAATAAGTCAAGGTTATAAAGAAATGCTCAATACATTAGTAAAGCAGATTTAATATATATATATATATATATATATATATATATATATATATATATATATAACCTACTTGAGTTTCACCAAAATAGGATCATCAGGGTTAATTGTAATGAATTAATCAAGGTATTGATTAATTACAGACAATTGCGCAATTGTCTGTAACCAATCAATACCTTGATTAATTCATTACAATTAACCCTGATGATCCTATTTTGGTGAAACTCAAGTAGGTTATATATATATATATATATATATATATATATATATATATATATATAAAGAATATATAAGTATATTTTGGAGATTTTTTAATGCTATTTCCTGGCCAACTTGTGTTAAGAGAATCATTCCCTCTTATTTATTGCACTTGTTTGTGTTGACAGGGGCTTCTTCTTAGTGGGAGGGGGGGGGACATTGTTGGCAAAAAGCCTCCCCCCCTTCTCCTCTTCCTCTGTTCAAATTTCCAAAATGGCCACTGTCACTCGTTGTTGTTGTTTTTGTTGTTCTTGTTGTTTATCACTTGTATTTTCCCAAATTTACAAATAATTAAAGGAAAGCAAAAAAAAAAAAAAAAAAAAGCAAGAAAAAAAAAAAAAAGACAAACAAATTTTGGTTTCATATTTTCCTGTAACAGGAAGGGAATACACAGGTTGAAATAAACTGGTCCGAATGACTTCTGTGAAAAAAAAAAAAAAGAAAAGAAATTTCATTTTTTTTTTTTTTAATGTGATGATATATATATATATTTATCAACCCCTCCAACATGAATGCGACACAAGGTCAATTTCTTAAGTAGAGTTTAACAGGTTTGAATTCAGAGTTTTCCTTCTAGACTGGTTACCTAGCCAAGGTTAAAGAGTCCAGTCTGCCCTGCTATTTACCCATAGATGGAAGTTTCATACCTTTCCTAGGACTCTAACCATTAGACCATGCGCCTCCATCTTTTTTTTTATGTGATTATAAGAGTTTTTTCTAAATTTCTAAGACAAGGAATTTATCATTATTATGCAGTGATGCTAATAGCATGTAGTGTGTCCTAGGATGTACGGATTTGCTTTAAATGAGTCCCCGGGGAAATTAATGGGTCCCAACTAAAGTTTCTTAATAGATTGTGATGACCAGTAATATAAAGCGATGGTCAACAGGAGGCGAGGTTAGTTAAAGCCTGTTGCTAGGGGGGGGGGTCAGGGTTTGATCAGCCCCAATTGGTCTCCTGGAGGAGGAAATCCGATGTTGAAAGACTAGAAATTTCCAAAGGTCCCAGAGATACAACATCACTGACGACTCCTTCCTCAATCATCTCATAAATGTATTTTGTGAAATAGGGTCTTTATTTATGACCTGGGGAAACAACTAAAGCTGCCTAACTCCTACCTTGTGACCTATCCTGTGTAATTCATTTCTAAGAAACTATTGAAATGTATTTACAGTTAGCTTGAAATGATGAGGGAAGCAAAAAGAAAAACACTGGGATGCATGGATATGATTTTGCTGAATCCATTAAAATTTTTGTGCGTCAGAGACGCGTACCTATCAGCATCTCTGCGGATATACTGAAATTAGTATTTGTCTGTATTTTTATGATGGGGATTGATGGAACATATTTGCTTATAGGAAATCAGAGATACTGATAGGTACACATCCTGCATCCCTGACGCACAAAAATCTAAAAGGACACATTAAAATTGTATCTATGCGTTCTGGTGTTTTTCTTTTTTTTACCCCATCATTTACAGCTTACTGTAAATACATTTCAATATTTTCTTAGAAACGAATTATAACTGTATGGGGTAAAAGGTAGGGGTTAGACAGCTTTAGTTGTTCATAAATAAAAACTCTACAATTCATTAAGAAACTTTAGTTGGGACACATAAATTTTCGCGGGGACTCATTTAAATCAAATACATGTGTCCCAGGACGCACTAAATTAGGTAATCTGAACATTAGCTACATAAATGAGAGTAACCTACCCTTGGTTCTTTCACTTTGAGGAAGCCGTCTGTTATGTTCGTCCATTTTCATTTTACCGTAATCAATACAAGTACATGTTTTAACACAGAAATATCATAAAATGTGTTCTTAATAACAATTAAGTTCATTTCAAATAATGTACAAGCACACATTTTATGATATTTTTGTGTTAAAACACCTCATAATTATTTAATAAAAAAAGTTTGATGTGTTGTGTGTACAACTCCAGGTGTAAAATCCAATAGCATCAAACTATTAAAAATGATTTCCCAGGTTGGGTCATTACTATTGAATATTGTGGGAAAAGAAAAAAAAAAAAAAATATGGTAATGTTGCAACAGGGACTCAATGTAATTCAATTGAGAATTACAAAAAAGAAAATCCTAATGTCTTCCATTTGATCTGTGATGCATATAAATATTTATAAGTATGAAAATAGCAGATCAAAAATCTTCTTTTTTTTTCTTTCTTTTTTAAATCATTTAATATGGATAATAGACATTGCAATTTGATAGGGTTTTTTTTTTTGGGGGTCTCAATTGTTTTAGATAGTATATTAGACATGGTGCAATACGCCCATTGGTAATTTGGCTACACAATATGAGAGACATCCCGTAACCTGGTTTGGTTGTGGAGACACTACTCTCAGCATATATTAGACATGGTGCAATACGCCCATTGGTAATTTGGCTACACAATATGAGAGACATCCCGTAACCTGGTTTGGTTGTGGAGACACTACTCTCAGCATATCTTAGACATGGTGCAATACGCCCATTGGTAATTTGGCTACACAATATGAGAGACATCCCGTAACCTGGTTTGGTTGTGGAGACACTACTCTCAGCATATATTAGACATGGTGCAATACGCCCATTGGTAATTTGGCTACACAATATGAGAGACATCCCGTAACCTGGTTTGGTTGTGGAGACACTACTCTCAGCATATCTTGGACACAAATAGCCTGGCAGAGCTCATCCCTCTTCAGGTCTACAACTGGTTTGAATTAAGAATTTTCCTTCTAGACCAGTTGCAATGCCTAAGTATGGAACACATGAGGAAAGTCAAAGGATACACCGGCCGAAATGTTGTGTTTATACAAACCACAATAAAGATGATGAAGACAACAGTCTGAAACATCAAGATTATTTATTCAAATTAGTTTTCTCAGTTTTTCTGCTGTTATAGTCAAAATAATTTTCAACAGCAATATGAATATACAAGTTCAAGTACATCAGTGAAAAAATAACGATAATGTTATTTGGCTGAATTTTTTAGATAAGGCTTGATAATTTGGATTTTTCAGACTATTGTCCTCATCTTTATTGTTATCAAGTTTGAATTCAGAGTTTTTATTCTCCTAGACTGGTTACCTAGACCAGGTTAAAGAGCCCAATCTATCCTACCATTTATTCATAGCTGGAGGGAAAGTAGTTGGATACATACCTTTCCCAAGGGTATTAATGCTATGTGAAATGCAAACAGCATCACTCAGAATTTGAACTCTGGTCGACAAGTTATCGTTATATACACAACCTTTTGATCGATGTGACCTCCTTGGACATATAGCACAGCTATGGGTAAATAATAAGGCAGACTGGGCTCTTTAACCATGACTAGGTAACCAATCTAGGAGAAAGAAAAGTCTGAATTCAAACCTGTTAAACTGCGTTTAAGAAATTGACCTTGTGACGCATTCTGCTTGTAAGGAGGGTTGGTGTGTGTGTGTGTGTGTGTGTATATATATATATATATATATATATATAACATTAAATATGAGGACAACAATCCAAAAACAAAATGTTATTTATTTTCATTGTTAATACAACTATACAGTTGATATATATATATATATATATACAGACAGTATATCAGAATAAGAAATTTGAAAAATGTACAGATGTTAAGTAATGTTGTTTTATTAACTATTATTGCAATATTTCAATCAGACCTACTCTGATGATGATCCAAAACGGATTGAAATATTGCAATTTAAGCTAATAAAACAACATTACTTAACAACATCTGTGCATTTTTCAAATACTCTGATATATATATATATATATATATATATATATATATATATATATACACACACACACTTTTCATTCAGCTGGGAAAATTTGGCTCAGAACTGCCCTCAGCAGCAACAGGTTCTCCGTAGCAGACTATTTATGTCTGAAGTCACCCTGGTGCAACACCATGAAGCCAAGAGGTCCAGAAGAAAGCGACGACAACAAAGCACCGGCACATCACATGCGACATCTGTGATCGAACTGTGCACTTCATAGTCATTGAAGGCGCTGTAACTTCAGGAGCACAAGAATTATATAGTCTCCCGAGACTGCAATGCCGATGACAGTAAAAAACATCTGATTTGTATTTGCACAACTTACCCAACACTTGGGGCCTGTGTCCAGTGGCTTCAGCCTCTGGAACGGTAAAATAATGTCAGCGGCATTGATCCCAGGGGGCTATCCCGCCAGGCCATACCTGCAGCTTCGGTTTTGTTTTATGGCATATCAACCTCAGTGGGTTATTTAATGCCGATAAAGTTTTGAAATAAATCAATTCTTAATGGATAATACAATTTTGTTTATTAACTCATGTTTTTCTATTTAACCCATAGATGGGACCCTAACAGGTACTACCACTCCGGGTCAGAGTGGACCAGGGAGCAATGGTGATGAAGGGGTGCTCCACATTCTCCAAAACTGGAACTTCACCATCAGATAGAGTTTAACGTCATTCCCAGGACATGAAGACCCTCAGTCATCACCTTCTAGCACCCATATGATAAAAAGGGGTTGGGGCTTGCCATAAGGGCAATAGGGTTGGGGCAATCATATAGGTGCTAGGGTTTGACGTGACTAGCCGATTGATCAGAGGGGGCCTCTCCGACTGCCCGTCTAGCCCAGGATAGGACCATAGTGGAGTATTGCAAGTCATGAACTGCTCATCCACCTGGGTTCTATCCTTAAGCATGACAGGTCGCCACCCACGGCCAACAGGTGGTCCCATTGGGGGAGTCTTACCCCTCTGCAGAGGTGCAGTCGGTGCATTCTAACGCTCCAGCCGTCAGGGCGGCTGCAGCTTCGGCTTGTGGGTGATCCAACATTAAAAAGACCTTGTGTCATACCTGCATATGTGGGATGTGTGGTAAATAACGATTTACCCAACATCAATAGAGCTATAAGAATTTCAACATTTTGTTTGCAGGTTTTTCTTTTCAATAAATTTATAGCTTCTTGATGTTGGAAAATATGAACCTTTTTTTTTTTTTAATGTCATTTTCCTAGGTTCCTTGAAAAGTTTTGGGGTTATTTCCTATAACTCCAACCTAAAAAAGTGGAACCACTCTGAATGAATTTTATCTGTTAATTAATCTACCCATTATTTTCCCATTAAACTAACCCTAATCCTGTCGTCTTTTTTCCTAGTAGATCAATAAATAAATAAATAATTTATCAGTCAATCAGAGTGGTTCCCCTTTTTTTAGGTTGGAGTTATAGGAAATAACCAGTTTGGGTCTTTCAACATCATATCATCACTTGTTGAAATATTTTTGGTATAAGACCTACACAGAATCACCACTTCTATTTATAGACTGCAGTAGCAGTAGCGACTTCCGGTAAAATAGCCTTTATTTATTGGCATATCAACCTTTGATTATTTAATGCCAATTCCATCTTTGTAGAAGATAGATTTGCAAATTAAATAACCCACAAAGGTTGATATGCCATTAAACAAAAACCAAACCAAATATTATTTTTTCAAAACAATGACTGGTACAAGGGCTACAAAATATAAACTCCAAATTATTCAGAAAGATGCTAAAGCTAAACTCTTCATTAAGGATTCAGCTCATCTATTTTATAGAATTATTTAATTTGACAAAATATTCTATGTGAGTTTTATGAGTTCACCATTTTTCAGCTCTTCCATTTTTTCCTGGAATTCGTCAAAGAGAGAAACTGGAGTCAAAACCAATTTGAAATCCTGAAAATAGAGGGGGGGAATAGGAAGAAAAGGATTTAGTCAGTAAACATTATACCGTCGTCACGGTAGCCTAAAGTCCAATCAGCGAGGGAGTCTATCTCCTTTTCACTAGCGCTAGACCAAGGAGATTGTTTTTGCGTCTGAGGTGGAGCGCCACACCTACCATCAGCTCCTAACTTTACCGCACAGATCCCTGTGCTACTCATATGCTGAGTTGGCAAGGGCCGGTATCGAACTACGAACCTTGTGGTTTCTAGCCGAACGCTCTCCCAACTGAGCTAACCGGCCCTTATATAAACTAGTTTTAATATATAAAACATTATATTAAACTAGCAAATATATGCACCCTCCAGGTGCAAGTATTTAAGTTTTAATCTAATAAAATATATTAAATTAGAAAGGCTAATGAAACTAAATAAGAATGCAGATAAAAAGATTTGAAACAAAAGGGGATTTAATCAAAAAATAGAACTGAAACTTACTCTTCCATCACTCCTGTCTTTCATTGCTAAATTTTACTAATCAAACTATTTAGTTAAATAAGGAAGTAAAGAATAAAATTACAGTTATTTCTTCTTGTTAATTGATTTCTTTTTAGATTTATCCCCGAGATTTTTACTCATATTCATTAAGATAAAACTAAACAATTAGAAATCAATAATACTAAGCACATATTTATCAAAATCAAATTTTTAATATCAATATGCAAATTAGCCTTCTCGTTCACACTGTAAACCGCTATTTTGTTGTATATATAAATACAATTGCATGTAGATATGGTAAACAGTATTAATAATGTAAAACAATTTTATTAATAATTGAGATTTAAATAAAAATAAAATCATGGACAGTGTGACATAAATAACTAAGGGAATTGTGACTGGAGTAGTAATATAGTTTCGGTTACAGACATACAAACACACAATCTCCATTATAATAAGATTAGAAAGACTAACGAAACATAAAAAGATTACACCTATTTTTATTTTATTTTAATTGATTTCTATATAAAATAATACATATGATTGCTTTTGATAAATTTGAGAATAAAACAATTTTAGAAATCAATAGCACCAAGTAATTATTTATTAAACATGGTTTTGTTAAAACCAGTATGTAAATTATCGACACCATCTATCTTCTATACATATATAAAGGGAAATTGGTGTGTATGTATGTATGTCCAGAGGAAACTATAAAACTAAAACAATTAATGACAAAGTAAATAAATATACACATTCACTATCAACAGATCTTGCTTCATGAGTAAAAATAATGAAGATTTGATTTATATTCATGAAGATAATTAGAAAATAAAATTTAACTGATAACAGCATGGAATTCTTTTTTTAGCATCTAATATTTTAAATAGGAGACATTAATTTTTATTTTCAGAGTGTCTGTGCACATTTTCTTTTTCTGATGCCCCACCAGGCTGGATCAATACAAGGCTTTTAATGGGGCAGCAAGTATGCAAATTATCAACACCATATGTAAACCTTTATTTCTTATTCATATATAATACGCATTACAGGATTTTGAACATATAAATAACATGGGCTGTTTTGAAGCAAATCTAACTCAGACTTTAGTAGAGATCAAATGAGAAGGTAAGATTAAAAAATGATTATTTTATGATAATTGAGAATATAATGTAAATTAATTACTTGTTTGAAATATTATTTGTCTAAATTTTTGAGATGAGGCTTGATATGTATTATTTTGATTTTTCGGACTGTTGTCCTCATCTTTATTGTGAAATATACATACACAACATTTCAGTCGGAAACTGAATATCAAAATGAATATATTTGGCATCAAATGACCCGAAAAGTGTTAAACAAATCAACAAACCAACCAACAACATTTCAGCCGATGTTTCTTATAATCTAACCCAATGGATTACAAAAAATACCTGAAGAAGGCTGTGGGATATATCGGCTGAAACGTTGTGTATGGGTATTTCATGATAAAGATACAGACAACAGTCTAAAAACTCAAAATAATACATATTGTTTGAAATAGTTTTTTTTTTAAATGAATATATGTGTGTTCAGGTAGATAATGTGTGTATATATATGTATAGATAGATACATATGTGCGTATGTATACATACATGTGTGTGTGTGTATACATATATATTGTATGTGTAAGTAGGTGTATTGTTTGTGGGTGTCAATAGTTCAGGCCACCATTAAGACTTAAGAAAAGATTAAGAGGATGATAATCTCTTCTTAGGAGACATAGAGACTGGGTTTTGACCACTTTGAGGGTCAACTCTCGACAGACATAGGAGATAAATTAGAAGCTGATGGGAGTGACTGATGTGGATGAATGCAAACTATATACCTCTCTGACCATTTTAATGTTCATCTGACTGATTTCGTCTTTGTTGTTGTTATTCTCTCTTTCTCTTTTGCAATACTTGTTTGTTGTGCACCCCTCGACGGGGTGGTCCCCTGCGAGATATTTTGAGCATATATGTACAATGTGGCGATCCAGGGAAATTGCTAGACGACACAAGATGAACGGCCAGAAAGAAGCAGTGCAGCAAAGATGCAGTGAATGCAGGAGAGATGCAGAAATATGCAAAAGACCTCGCAGCCCACCCGGTGGTGTTACACATATGAAAAGAAATACTAAATACATTAATAAAGATGGCATTTCTATAGAATAGTCCAATAGTGCTCAACCACTGACTGCATCTAATAGTGAAGTACAATTCAGGAGCTCTGGGGAGTGTGGAGTACCTCTTTATTGCCATTACTCCCAGGTCCACTCTGACCCAGAGTGGTAGTACCTGTTAAGGGTTATGGATTAGTAGATCAAAAATGTGTTTTAAAAAATTGAGTTTAAAAAAAAAAATTGTGGAATACTGATCAAGAAGGAATAAAACGTCTTCAGCATAAAATAACCCAACAAGCTATAAAACCCAACCAACTGGGTTGCATAGTATGGGCTACTGAACTTGGAGGAAACAATAAGCCGACTGCCTCCTTGCAGAGGGGTACCCCCCCCAAAAAAAAAAAACGGATGTCTATGGCAAACATTAAAACAGCCCAATTAAAATTACTGAACCCACTAACTTTTTTGTATTTTTCTAGTAATAACAAACAAAAAAATATTTTTAAAAAAAGAAAAAAATATATACAAAAAGAAAAGAAAGGGGACAATACTGCTAATAATAAAATTAAGAATAACAAAATAATAGTGATAGTATTAGAAGGGTTAATAAAAAGAATTAAATAAAACAAAAGAAATAAATAATGTGATTTAATATTTCTTAATGGAAAAGCCCACCTTATATCAAAATAGGGAGTGTGTTGGAATATTTTGGATATAAGGTGTGCTCTAATTCCCCACCTGGATTTATAGACTAGCCATGGTCACGTGGTTTACTCCTCCAGCCAATCAACAAGCCATACTGCATGGCTGATACATTACTTAAACACGGATACTTGCCATAGTTCGCTTGTAATCATTGAGTAGGAACTTACAACCATTGACGAAGGAACTGAAGACTCTTTATTAGAAGACCCAAAGGATTCATTATCGGAGGACTCTTTACCAAGGATCCAATTCCACTGGACAAGTGCTCTTGCTTGAAGGCCAAAGAATGGCCCATAAAAATTTAACATGGCTAGACTTAACAACTGGGTAATTCCATGTCAAATCATCCAGAAAAAAGTTAAATTGTCACCCACCCCCTTCAATTTGTAAAAATTTTTTTCTAGGTGCGGACTATGTTAATGTTAGACAATCCCCAAAATTTGAGCTTCCAATTCCAAAAATTGGTGGAGTTATGTCGATTTTTAGCTCTCGAAATTGCGACATTCTGTAATCTATTTTTGTCTATAAAATGAGTTCTAGAGCTCCCCTACTCCTGAAAATTGGTTTATAAAAGCATTTTAGACCAAGGAATCCAAAAATGCTATCAAAAAAATCTTAGTCAACCAATGTTAAGTTATTGATGATTTCTGATTTTTTCATAGCAAGATCAATATCCCAATGTGGCACTGCATCTATAACAAATTTTTTTTTTCTATTATTATTTCAAATATATTGAACATTATTTGTACCAAAACGATGGTTTGATTTTTGCTCAGAACTGAAGCTACAACATCAGTTACAATTTTGCAAATCAAAAAAAAAAAATTTGGGAGCGAAATACTGTATTATGTCTAGTTTCCTACATAGTTGTGAGCAGTTCAAACAGTATTTTGATGAATGTCCTAATTACTTACCTCCAAGAATGGACTATTCTATAGAAACACAACATTTTACACACACACCCAGAAAAGGGTGTGGGGGGGGGGTCTTTCTTACCTTTGTATCTACATTCAAAGATGGATCCTCTTTTCTGTAGCTGACTTCACCAAGAGGAATGTAAACCGACACAGTCTGCATATTTGCTGGGTATAAAGAATCTGGCTTTGTTACTGGCATAAACCTGACAAAGATGACAAGACAGAAAAAAAAATGTAAGATGGAAACACTTAATCTTTCTATCTGGTTTAGTAAGTTACTAGCAGGACCTATGGATATACCACAGTATGATAATTTAATTATTACAACGTTTGATATGTTTACTTAAGAGCTATTTGTAAAATAGTTCAATATATAAAAAGTATAATAATCTTGACTAGCAGTACCTGTGGATATACCACAGTATGATAATCTAATTATTACGTTTGACATGTTTACTTAAGAACTATTACAAATAGTTCAATATGTATAAATTATAATAATCTTGATTTAGCTCACTCTCACTCTTTCTTAAAAGGATGGTTGTAAAATATTTACATTTATTTGCCGATAAAAATCTGAGGGGAGGTGTTTATAGTATCTATATTAATTTGCCGATAAAAAAGTGACAAAAACACGACTTGGAAAATATCAAATTTGGGCCGGAAATTCGCCTGACGCTGGTTCATAGTGTAAATTAAGGTCAGAAGCCATCAGATCAAAATTACCAAAATATATTCCATAATTTACAATTTCAGTATTACAAATAAAATGCACATGTAACTTTTTTTTTTTTCCAATTCATTTTAATTTTATGTTGGGTATTTAAGCAATGCAAGACCATTTGCAATTTTTCATTTTTAAAATTGGGTAAAATTAAATGGGACAAATCTGCGATTAAGTGATACCAGATAATCTGGATTTACATTTTTCATTGCATCTTGAACAATTTGGACGGTCTCATTTTTGACCAGAGGGTGTTGCAGGATGATAATGGACAGAAGATTTAGGAACACCAATATTAATATTAACTTTATAGTCTCTATTTGCATGCAGTGCAATCTTGAACAAGTCATGGAAACAGCACCCCACAAGGAAGCAGCTGTACAGCCACCTGCCCCATATCTCACAAACCATCCGAGTGAGATGGACAAGACATGCAGGACACTGCTGGAGAAGCAAGGATGAACTCATAAGTGATGTTCTCCAACACATGGATATGCAAATGTGGGCCGCCAACAAGGACTGACGTTGACCAGCTCTGCGTGGATACTGGATGCTGGGCAGAAGACCCCCCTGGGACAATGAATGATAGAGAAGGTAGGCAAGAGATTGTCATGGATATCCGTGCTACTAGTGCGACATGATGATGAGTCCCTATTCAGTTGTTTTAACAACTAAACAAACAGTCACAAGGAAACCTTTGAAAAAAAAAACTGATAGAAAATTCCTGTTCTGATTCTTACGGATTATCATGAAGTCTTTGAGTCCATTCTTTATCCTTCATTTCTTTTCTTGCTTTTTCTAAATGGTAAAAATCCGTTTCCATGCGTAGAGTCATCCGTGGTGGTTTGTAACGTTGCAGTTGAACGTTCCTGGGATTTTGAAAAGGTCCCTGAATTGTGAAAATAACAAATAGAATTATCCAAGATGATCATAAAACAAATAAAATAAAATATGGGAGGAGGAGGGGGAGAAAAAGAGGGGGAGAGAGAGGAACAGTGGTTCTCAAGCATATGTAACCCATCATCCCCTGAGCAGCTGAATCTTCTTGGGATTTTGAAAAGGTCCCTGAATTGTCCAAACATCCAAGATGATTATAAAACAAAATATACGAGAGAGAGAGAGAGAGAGAGAGAGAGAGAGAGAGAGAAACATTGTTCTCAAGCTTTTTTTAACCCATCTGTGAAGGGGGTAAGAGACCAGGATGAGTGATGTCCCTTTGATCGGAGATGATGAACAACTATATATAGATAGACTGTGACATCCCTCTCTCACTGGCACCCACACAGCATCAACCCTTGTTTCTCTTAATCGTTTTGTGGACCCCCATAACCATTCCACAGAAAAAAAAGCTTTGTCACTAATAAAAAAAAACAAATAAACAAACAAAGGAATTGTATCAAAAAATAAAGAAATAGTAAATGATTATGATTTTATTTTAAAGGAAAACTTATTTATTGCAAATAAACATATCTTTCTTTTTTTTTTAATTTTTGAACAATTTATTGCTGAGTCAGAAATTTTGGTTTGAAATTTATATCTAATTTATGCATTATGGTTTTGTTATTTTTTGGACTTTGATGTTGAACCAGATAAAATATTAGACGTGGTTTATTATGTTGTTGGCTTGCCTTTTATTTATTTATTTTTTCTATATTTTCTCGATAATATGAGATTTTACTTGACTAAAAATATATTGTTATTTTTGTTCTTTTTATTAAGTTGACTAAGTATTTTAATCCTTGCTGGTTCTGTTTCTGCCGACATGTTTTTAAAATTATGAGTAATTATGGTAGTAATTATCGAACGACAGTGAAACTGTTTTAATAACTTGTCCATATTATGTGGGGAATGAAAAGAAGAAAACTAAAATTAAAAAGTGCACGACAGTCTAGTCTAATCAATTAAAGTCCTTACTGTAACGGTTGGAAACTGATTAGCAGTATTTTAGTATGTTGCCAAACTTGTTCTAATATTAAAAATAAATTTTAAAAACTTTTGATGGACTAAATTGAAACTAACTGTGGAGAATCTATGGAAAGGTAGACTGTTTATTTGTTTGTTTGTTTTATGGCATATCAACCATGGTGGGTCATTTAATGCCAGCAAAGTTTTGAAAGATTTGTAGTGATAGTTTAGAAGAAAATTTTTTAATCACAATTTTTTTTTCTAAACTAATTTTCTATTTAATCTATAGATGGGACCCTAATAGGGAGCAATGGTGATGAAGGGGGCTCCACATTCCCCAAAACTCCAGAACTGGAACCTCACCATCAGATAGAGTTTAACTTAATACCCAGGACATGAAGACCCTCAGCCACTGCCTTCTAGCACCCATATGATAAAAAAGTTTGGGAGTTTGCCATAAGGGCAATAGGGTTGGGACAACCATATAGGTGCTAGGGCTTGACATGACCAGCCAATTGATCGGAGGGGGACTCTCTGCCCACCCGTCTAACCTAAGTAAGGGTTAAAGTGGGGTTTTGCATGTCATGAACTGCTCAGCCACCAGGATTCCATCCTTAAGCATCACAGGTAGCCACCCACAGCCAACAGATGACCCCATTTGGGGGATGTTACCCCTCTGGATAGGTGCAGTCAGTGTATTCTAAAGCCTCAACTGACTGGCTGTGTATGTATATGTGTGTGTGTATATATATATATATATATATATGTTCTGAAAATGAGGCTGACTGAAAATGAGGAAGGCATAAAAAAGTAGAAAACCTACCTGGTATTTTGGGGGAACATCAGGAAGTTTTTTAATGGAATCCGCCATCTTTTCACTTCTGTCATTCAAACGTTTTCTTTTTTTAATGGATGAATTTATGAATTTTGCAGATTTTAGAAACATGTCCCTGCTATCACCTGGCCTAAAACGATAAAAAGTTAAGGAGGACAAAAATAAATCTTATTATGATGAAGATTCAGCGTGTGTCGCTAACCAAAACTATGTCACTGCTTATGTCACAATACCCTCAAGAATTGTGTAAGTTTATCAATGAGTATATAATCTATAGTCATAGTCAAAATCATTAATACATAGAATAAATCTTATTTATTAACAATGTCTATGAAAATCTGAGGTAGATTTGCCTCAAAATAGCCCTTGTTATTAGTGTGTTTAAAATCCTGCAATGAGTCTTATATATCACTAAGAAATAAAGGTTTACATAATATATGGTGTGGTTAATTTGCCTACTGGTTTTAACAAAACTGGGTTTAATAAATAATTACTTGGTGTTATTGATCTCTAATTGTTATATACCCCTTTTTACTCGGGTGTATATAATCATGGAGAGCATTCATCTCACATGATAGAGAGACTTAGATTACAGAGGAGATGGTCTTACTTGGTACATTACTTCTTCTTCTTCTTCTTCTTCTTCTTCTTCTTCTTCTTCTTCTATCTGCTCTGGCTGCCATCTAGTCTAGTTGACTTCTATCAATGGTTTGATTGAGAATCAAACTCATTAACAATGGTCTGCCAATCTAGCTTGCTAACCATTACACTACATGAGGTGCTATATTTTCTGGTATAGTTATTTACTAAGCTTAGCTTAGATGTGGCACAAGGCCAGTTTATGGGGCACCCAGTGAGAATCAAACTCATTAACAATGGTCTGCCAATCTAGCTTGCTAACCATTACACTACATGAGGTGCTATATTTTCTGGTATAGTTATTTACTAAGCTTAGCTTAGATGTGGCACAAGGCCAGTTTATGGGGCACCAGTGAGAATCAAACTCATTAACAATGGTCTGCCAATCTAGCTTGCTAACCATTACACTACATGAGGTGCTATATTTTCTGGTATAGTTATTTACTAAGCTTAGCTTAGATGTGGCACAAGGCCAGTTTATGGGGCACCCAGTGAGAATCAAACTCATTAACAATGGTCTGCCAATCTAGCTTGCTAACCATTACACTACATGAGGTGCTATATTTTCTGGTATAGTTATTTACTAAGCTTAGCTTAGATGTGCACAAGGCCAGTTCAAACTCATTAACAATGGTCAATCTAGAACCATTGCTAAGCTTAGCTTAGATGTTTATTGAGAATCAAACTCACTAACAATGGTATGAGAATCTAGCATGCTAATCATTACATTGATCACTTGTGGAATAATTCTTTAGTTTTTTTTAACAAGGAATCACATTTTAATGCTTGTTTTTTTTTTAAGCCTTTAACATTTTTTTCCAATCATTATTAGTTCTTAAAAAAAAAATTATTTAAAGAGGCCTAACTCTTTGCCTACCAAATTTCCCACACAATGGGATATTTCTAAGTTCATTATCTATTCACCCCAGAACTCATTCTATTCAAATAGAACTCTATTATTATTGTAATCTGAGTCCTTCTGCTTAATTATAATGAATTAACCATCAGTTTTTGTACTTTGGTTGGATTTTACAGCATGTCAACCCTTGATGGGTTATTTTATGTCCAAGATGTTTTGCTTTATCTATTCTTGATATTTTTTTTTTTTAAATATTTTTTTGAAAACTCATTTTTTGGTCTATTTAACTCAAATATGGGACTCTAACAGGTACTACCACTCTAGGTCAGTAATAGTAATGAAAGGGTACTCTGCACCCCCCCAGTGTTCCAGAATTAATAGACTTTAACAACATACCAAGGACATTAACTCTTAACATCCTATACCACCTCATTCCACCCAGCTGGAAGTCATTTGTTTTCCTAATCTACCCCAAATGATAGCCTTTGTTTAAATGCAATATTAAAAATATTTAGAAGTCTTTGATTTAAGGGAAATAACGGTTAACTTTAAATGAAAAGGCCATTTTTAGCCATTTTTTAAATAAATCCTTATAGGAATGGGGCTCTGGACAGGATGTTAAGAGTTAAGATTTTTTAAAAGATTTTCTAATGCAGACTTTTTGTCTGTGAATGAAATTTTTTTTTTCCCACTCACCTAAAAGGGGAATTGTAAATTCCTGGAATATTTTGGGTGCTCACCAAATGATGATATTTAGAGAAAAGTTTAATTTGACAATTATTTTGAATGTTCCGAGCTTCCTGAAATTGAATTCTTTGTCTTTCTTCTCTGAATTCTTGGAGTCGTCTCCTGAAATGAACAATTTAAACAAAAGATTAAAAAATAACTATTATTATATGAATAAAACAAAACAAAACAATCATTAATTTTTATCATCGGGATCTCGAAAAGGACCCTAAATTGATTTTGGTTTGGTTTGTTTTACGGCATATCAACCTCGGTGGGTCATTTAATGCCGACAAAGTTTTGAAATAAATCAATTCTTAATGGATAATACATTTTTTTATAAATACATTTTTCTATTTAACCCATAGATGGGACCCTAACAGGTACTACCACTCCGGGCCAGAGCAATGGTGATGAAGGGGTGCTCCACATTCCCCAAACCTCCAAAACTGGAACCTCACAGATAGAGTTTAACGTCATTCCCAGGACATGTAGACCCGCAGCCACCGCCTTCTAGCACCCATATGATAAAGAGGGGTTGGGGCTTGCCATAAGGGGGACCCTAAATTGACAAAAAAAAAAGAATAATACACAAAGTTATACAAAATGGACAATCTTCTTATGTCTCATAAACTGCTTTCAAGTACTGTGTTTCCCCGAAAATGAATCAGGGCTTATATTGATTTTGTCTCTGAAATATAACACTAGGGCTTATTTTCAGCGAATGTCTTATTCTTCATATATCCTAAGTTATAGAAAATGTACAATCTCTTTAGGTCTCATAAACTGCTTTCTGTGTTTCTCCGAAAATAATATTCATTTTGATTTTCATTTTAAACAAAAGATTTTAAAAAAACAAATCTTGGTGTATTTTCTGGTATAGTTATTTACTAAACTCAGCTTACAATGATGCTGATAGGTATGCGTCCTGTGTCCTTGATGCACAAAAATCTAAAAGGTCTCAGTGAAATCATATCCATGCATCCCAGTATTTTTCTTTTTTCTTCCCACACCATTTTACTGTAAAAATATTTCAATAGTTTCTTAGAAATGAATTACACAGGATAAGATACAAGGTAGGAGTTAGACGGCTTTAATTGGGACACATAAATTTTCCTGCGGACTCATTCAAAGCAAATATGTGCATCCCAGGACACACTAAATCATTAGCATCACTGGCTTAGATGTGGCACAAGGCCAGATTATGGGGCGCCCAGTGAGAATTAAATTTACTAACAATGGTCTGTGAATCTAGCTTGCTAACCATTACACCACATGAAGTGCCGTATTTTCTGGTATAAGGTGTGCTGAAGATTACAACTTGTATTTATAGACTGTTCCAAAACGGCTGAATTGGCCAATCATCAGCTGAATCGACCAATCAAAAACAACCAAACATATATTAGATTTACTATTTAAAGGCATTGATAAATTGTTGTACAATTGCTCACTGGATGAAACGGACGAGGATTATACAACTCTTTAACACAGATCAGCTGACAAGGATTAAAACTGATACTACATCTTTCTACTTCAAGAAAGGATCAAACTTTATGCCCAAAGGGATCTCCACGGTAAAACTGCTTTTAACAACAGCCCTAAAATGGCCACACAAATCGTAACAACAAAAAGAAAAAAAAACAATTATTCATCTTTATCATTTGGATTTTTCGGACTGTTGTTCTCATCTTTATTGTTATATACACAACATTTTGGCCAATGTGCCCTTTGGCATTCTTCAGATGTTTTGTATTGAACTTGGAAACCTTCTGTTTGAACTTGGGAACCAACTTGCCGCACTTGACAATGTAATATGAGTCGAGGTAAAAAATTATACATAAGTATGAGGGTGAGTCAAAAAGTAATACCATTTTATTTCATGTGAAGTTTTTTTATAAAACTAAGGCCTACATTGAGCATGACAATGCTTGACCACACACAAGCATCAGGACATGGGAGAAAATTACCTCATTTGGGTGGACAACTTTACCGCATCCTCCATACTCACCAGATTTAGTACCTTCAGACTTTGGCCACATGAAAGAGGGTCTGAGAGGCAAACATTATTCCAGTGACAAGGAAGTGAAATCTGTAGTGAAGAAGTGGCTCAAAGAACAGTCAACAGAATTTTAGGGGGCAGGGATACATGCACTCATTCGAGGGTGGAACATTGCTATTAAGAGAAACGGTGACTTATGTGGAGAAGTAGGATATAATCCACAGAGGAACAGCTTCATTTTGGTGTATGATACATGTTCCTGTGTTGGTAATTATACCTGTCCTAAACAAAATGCCATTACTTTTTGACTCACCCTTGTATAAAAGTATATATTCTAGGTCAAAAAGAACATTAAGTTTATAATTTCCAAAAAAATTCACTCTGAACCTGGCAGAATGGATATATATATTTACCAACCCCTCCGCACGGACAGGATGTGACACACGGTCAATTTCTTAAGCGGAGTTCAACAGGTTTGAATTCAGAGTTTTCTTTCTCCTAGACCGCTTGCCTAACCAAGGTTAAAGAGCCCAGTCTGCCCTACTATTTATCCATAGCTGGAGGGAGAGCAGGATTCATACCTTTACCAAGGGTATTAGCGCTAAGTGAAATGCAATTACCACGTCCAGGATTTGAACTCAGGGCGACGAGTCCATTTCCCATGACTTTAACCATTACACCACGTGCTTCCAGAATGGATATAAGGTCTGAATTAATACAGTTCTAAGTGACAATCATCTCTAGTTTACAGTTTCAATCCTGGCCAAGGGTGATAATAACATAGAATACTTAATATAGCTTAACACTTGTACACAGTCATGGTTAATGGAACGAGATCAATCTACCTACATGAATAAAGGGTTTGGTTCAAAGTTTCATGAAGGCACTTGATTACGACAAGAAGTTTCCTGAGTTTGACAAGAAACACCTGAAGAAGGTTGGAGGGCACATTGGCTGAAATATTGTGTATATAACAAAAATCCAAATAATACAAATTATCAAGCCTCATCTCAAAAATTCAGACAGATAGAATTCATTTTTAATTAAAAGAAGATGAAATAGCATGAATAAAAAAAAACAACTAGATATTACATAATTGATTTGTTGCCTATACATTATGTTCAGTAGTGTAATTCTGAAATAAATCACTAAAGTTAATTAATTGTTAAAAAAAGTTTTCAAATTTTATTATTGAAAAAAAAAAAAAAAAAACGTTAATTTATGGTTAAAATAAAGTTCATATTTAGTGAAAAATGCCCAAAATAATTTATTGCAAAAAAAAAATTATTTAAGAATTCAGATAAAAACAATTTTTTTTTTTTTTTTTTTTTTTTTTTTTTAATAAAGCAGATCAAAAGAGTGTACAGGGATAGCTCCTGCTGCTAATTTGAAGTGAGCCTTCCTTTGAAAAAAAAAAAAAGAAAAGAAAAAGAAAACGAAAAAAAAAAGGCTGAAAAAAATCAGGAGTGCATATCTTGAAGATAACCAAACTATCTCTTATATATGATTAAAAATCAATTAAACTAAAAATAAGAAAACCATAAAAGACATACAGTATGTTATCATTCTTTCAACAAGAGCTTGGAAATATTCTTTCCGCTTGTGATAATTATAAACGTGTTTTCGAATCCAATTTCCTCTCCAAATTTTCTGAACCTGAAAGGGAAACAAGAAAAAGGAAATTATTGTTTCTTATGTGACAGACAGGAAGGGGGGATATGGAGGAGGAGGAGAAAAGATGGAGGAGGAGGAGGACAAGGAGGAGGAAGGAGGATGAGAAAAGATGGAGGAGGACAGGGAAAAGGAGGAGGAGAGAAATAGAGGAGGAAAAGATGGAGGAGGAGGAGTAACGAGGACGAGGGGGAGGAGTAGAGGACGGGAAGAGGAGGAAAGAGGAGGATGGGGAGGAGGATGGGGAAGAAGGGGAAGAGGAGGAAGGAGGGGGAAGAAGGGGAAGAGGAGGAAGGAGGACGGGGAAGAGGGGAGGGGAGAGGAAGGAGGACGGGGAAGAGGAGGAAGGAGGACGGGAAGAGGAGGAAGGAGGACGGGAAGAGGAGGATGAGAAGGAAAAAAATAGAGGAGGAGGAAGAGGAAGAGGAGAAAAAAATAGTTTCATAGATACAAGACAAGTAGGTTTTACCTAACCCGTTCTCCACGGGTAGGATGTGACACAAGGTCACAATTATGGAGCATCCAGCAAGGATCAAACTCACTATTCAGTAATAATGAATCTGCGAGATTAGCTTGCTAACCATTACACCATGAGGAGAGTGTAGGTATTTACCCAACCCATTCACCACAAATTGACCTTGTGTCACATCCTGCTCTTCATGTGAAGGGATGAGGCACCCAGTCTAGAAGGAAAACTCGGAATTCCAACCTGTTAGACTGCTAAAAATTGACCTTGTGTCACATCCTGTTTGTGTAGAGTAGTTAGTAAATACACACAACAGGTATGAGGCAACTAATCTAGGAGAAGGAAAACTGAATTCAAAACCTGTTAAACTTTACTTAAAAATTGACCTTGTGTCACATCCTGCTTGTGCTGAGGGGTTAGTAAATACATACTACTATTACTACTGTTGATGATGATGATGATGCTGGTGGTTCATTAAAACAAATAAATACAAAAAAAAAAAAAGAAAGAAATGAAACGATGAAATTAATAATAGCCACTTACCATTGTTGCCATGGAATTATAATGTTTTAAGCTTATTTGCCGAAAATGTTTCTGGGAAAAATTTTAAAGAAAAAAGAGCAAAGAATTTTACCAAAAAGACAATAAATTAACATTTAGTTTAAAAAATGGTCAATGAATTAACATAGTTCATTTGTTTCTCTGAAGAAAACTTTCTAAAAAAGGTAAATCATCAGTCATACAAAAATGTATTTATATAATTAAACTAGAAAAAAAAGTGACCTGTTGTGTCACCCATTGAGCTCTTGATAGATAATTGTGATCAGGAAGAAAGTTAATTTGCAAAACACATTAAATAAAAAAAATAAATAAATATGACCGGAGAATAATAAAGAAAAAAAAAAGAACATTAAAATCATTTGGCTAAAATTTGCAATTAATTCAAAAAATGACAAGTCTTCTGAAGATTGTGCATTTTTCGGACCAAGTATCCAATAGGCACCCCAAATCATCAACCTAATGAAAGGTTCATATTTTAACTCATCACCGGTAACTTCAACTTTCAAATATTTGAAAATAAACAAACAGATGATTTTTTGACCTTATATTGTATTTGGGAAGCGCGTGGTGTAATGGTTAAAGTCATGGGAAATGGACTCGTCGCCCCAAGTTCAAATCCTGGATGTGGTAATTGCATTTCACTTAGCACTAATACCCTTGGGAAAGGTATGAATCCTACTCTCCCTCCAGCTATGGATATATAGTAGGGCAGACTGGGCTCTTTAACCTTGGTTAGGCAACCGGTCTAGGAGAAGAAAACTCTGAATTCAAACCTGTTGAACTCCGCTTAAGAAATTGACCTTGTGTCACATCCTGCTCGTGCGGAGGGGTTGGTAAATATATATATTGTAATTGACAAAAACAAATTTTACAAATTTTGTGATACTATTTCTGAACTATTTTAGCATAAAAAATGTCTTTCGTCTTTTTTAATTTATAGTAAGTGTTGAAAAATACTCATAAACTTCTGATTAAAAAGTATTTATTTCAAAAAAGATTTTACTATTGAATTTTAATTTGATTACGTGTACCAACCATCTATTTATTTAATTTATCGTAAGTTCAACATCTCCATAAACTTCTGATTAAAATCATTTGTTTACAAAAATTTGGAAGCGGAAGTTACCAGTGACAGGTTAAAATGTGAACATTTCATTAAGTTGATAATTTAGGGTGCCTATTGGATACTTAGTCCCATTTATCTATTGTTTATGCTGCCAAGTGTAAAGTTAGACATTTCACTACATTTAAAATTGTATTTTACTAATATATCCCTTAGTTTAGTTTACAAATGAAATAAGTTTCTTTTTTTTCCACTTACAAGTAAACAATCTTTGTAATATTTACGACCTATGTAGCCTCTCCAATGTTTTTGAATGATAACCGCAGCTTCCATACGTTTCCTAAAATATTACAAGAATAAAATTAATAATTTCTTCATAGATTATAACAATGGTTTTATATATTATCTCAGTCAATTTTTATTTTGCAAAATATTTTATGCAATTAATACTCATGTTCCTTATAAGTGTGACTTATCATCTTGCAACACCCTCTGGTTAAAAATGAGACCGTCCAAATCATCCAAGATGCAAAAATGTAAATCCCGATTATCTGGTTTTGCTTATCCGCCAAATTCTTATTTCTTATGAGTGTCATCACCTCAGATAAATAATGGACCATTCCGTAGCATGTCATTTTCCTTCCCTTGTAGAGGATTATGAGTATGTGTTCAATAATATTAGGAATGACAAAATTAAAATATGACACAGTTTAATTAGAAAACACGGAGAAATGATAAAACAAATGCATATAATTATAAAATAACAAATAAATTTATTCAGAGAATAAATTTGCAATAATATGTGAAATGTTCAAAAGAATAGTGTAGATATGATATGTGTAATGTAAAATGTAAAAGTTTGTATGTTAAGTTTGTAAAAGTTTGTTTAGATGTGGACAGAAATGAGAATCAAGTTTGTATGTATGACCTGTTGAAACGGATTATTGATGTAGGTAGAACAAAGTGGTAAGAATACTGGTAGTAGTAGTTGAGGCAGTGGAGTCATTCATTCGAACACCTGTTTCTTGGTCGTTGTTCTATCTGGCAGCGAGATGAGATCTGTGTGTTTGTTGGTGGTCGTCAGATGTGTCCGGTTTGAACGTGAGATGAAGTCTGTCTGTCTGTTGATTTCTTCTCCATTTTTTATAATTAGAAGATATGATCGAAAAGTAATTAATTTTTGGGAGCAATACTAACCTAGCCAATTGATTTTGATTTTTGTGTAAACATTTATTTTAATCACTTTTCCTTAAATTTAGGAAAAGGATTTGTTGTCATGTGTTCATTTTAATCTATTTTCCTTAAGTTTGGGAAAAGGATTGTGTTGTGTGTTTGTTTTAATTTCTTTTTCTTAAGTTTGGGAAAAGAAATGTGTACGGGTATTTAAAAATATAGAATTGTATTCTATACCTTTATAATAATAAAGAGAAGAAAAATGACATACTACACAGAAAAAATATAATAAGAAAGAAACAAAAAGAGTAGGGAAAAGATAGAGAGAGGGTGAGTGCGCAGAAACGATGGCACTAATCAGTTTCAATCAAACATAATGAAAAGAAGGAAAGAAAGAAAAAGAGTAAGAGAGAGATGAAACAAGATTATTATACTTTTTACATATTGAACAATTTAGCAATAGCTCTTAAGTAAACATATCAAACATTGTAATAATTAAACTATCATACTGTGTTATATCCACAGGTACTGCTAGTCAAGATTATTATACTTTTTACATATTGAACAATTTAGCAATAGCTCTTAAGTAAACATATCAAACATTGTAATAATTAAATTATCATACTGTGGTATATCCACAGGTCTGCTAGTCTTATGCAATGTGGAGAGTAAAAGAGGGTCAAAGAGGTTAGGATTACATACACAGAAACTGATGGGAGTTATCTTTAGTTAAACCTTCAGCCAGACTTTATCTAGATCAACATTCGGACTAGTTACAAGCATCCAGACATTCACTCAACTGCGCATGGTTACGCCTCTTCCAGTCTGAACACCTACGCACTTCTTGTAGTCACATCTCTATCCAGAGTAACACCTTCACAAATTTAATAATCAATGTATTTTCTCTGGCTTTCAATGATTGTGTATTTGATTTGTTAGGGGCGATAACTCTACCTAATGAATGATATGACTTTTTAACAAAAGCGTAGGAGAAATAGAATGAGCAGCAACCAGGAGGGAAGGAGAGAAACAAAAATGGCTGCATGATGACGTACACGTGAAAGTAAAGGTCTTCGCCATATAAATCCTCCTGTACCATGGTGAGAAATAAGAACAAATAGTAAGTAAAGTCGTCAGGGTGGCCTAAAGTCGGTATCAGCCAGATAGCAAGGGAGTCTATCCCCTTTTAATAAGCACTAGACCAAGGAGATTATTTGGGTGTCTGAGGTGGAGCGCCACACCTACCATCAGCACCTCACTTTACCGCACAGATCCCAGGGCTACTCATACGCTGAGTGGCGAGGGCTGGTATCAAACCAGGAACCTTGTGGTTCCTAGTTGAACGCTCTACCGACTGAAGTTAACTGGCCCTTACTGTTGTTTTAAAATAGATTTAACTGTTTTCTATCATATTTTGTGGATCCTAATATTTTGGGTTATAACACTATAAGAGGTCCATAGAGTGTTAACTCTGGTTCTTATAAAACATTGGGCTACTTAAAGGATAAGTACCCAATGTGGAATACTTCAGTTAGGAAAACAACAAACGCGTTAGTTACATTTATATAACTTTATTATAACATATTAGGGGAACAAAGTTCCCCAGGCTATTTAATGTCACAAGTGTCCAAACATACACAATAGTGTTAATAGACAAAGTGTTTACTGTAAGTAGAGGCTGTAGCGTCTGGTGTGCACCGTAGGTGTCTGCTGGAGAGAGATGACAAGCACGTCCAGGTTTGTTCAGTGCATCGGAAATTCCGCTCCTGACACGGAAGATTCACCAAAACCCTCAGACAAGAGAGACTGCCCTTACAACACCATCATAAAAGAACGATTCCAGGTTTGATTTGATGAATTCTTTGAGAATTCTTTTAATATTTTGAATTTGCTGGAACTGTTTATAAAATGCATAGAGCAAAACAAGAAATCGTCTGAAAGTAACACAATCTTCCGACTTTATCTTCTCCCATCTGGCTGAGGGTTGGCATACCATACTTTCCGCCCTGTCAGTTGGGCTGTAGAATACACCAACTGCATCTCTCCAGAGTCGTAACCCCCCAATGGGGCCACCTGTTAGCCATGGGTGGTGACCCATGATGCTTAAGGATGGAATCCTGATGGCTGAGTAGTCTGTGACAAGCAACACACTATCAATCGGCTTGTCACATGAAGCCCTAGCACCTATATTATTGTCCCAACCATATTAGGGTTAAGGTGGTGTCTGAGGGTGTTAATGTCCAGGTGTAACATTAAACTGCATCTAGTGGTGAGGTTCCAATTCTGGAGCTCTGGGGAGTGTGGAGTACCCCTTCATTGCCTTTACTCCCAGGTCTGCTCTGACCTGGAATGGTAATAACTGTTAGGGTCCTATTTGTGGGTTAAATAGATCAAAAAATGAGTTTAAAAAATGTTAAATACCCAACAATAATGAATAAAAAAAATGTCTTCTGCATAAAATAGCCCAAGGGTTGACATGCTGTAAAATCCAACCAACCAACCAACCCACCTTGCTTTGTATGATACTACCTATGTCCTGTAACAATTATTCTATGTAGTGTATGAAGTATATATGCAAATCTAACAACTGTTATAGAATAGAGATACTACTAAAACTAAGCTGAGTGAATATATATATATATATATATATATATATATATATATATATAAGACAATATTTGACCAGCTGTTTGAAAGGCTAACTGCTGAAATCTAATAACACTGTTTCTACTTCCCCCGAAAATCTAATAACACTGTTTCTCTACCCCCCCCCCCACACACACACACAAATCTAATAACACTGTTTCTCTGCCCCCCCCCCATTTTTTTTTCAATACAATTTTAAAGAAAACTCTAAAATATTAAATCCACAAAAAGAGACAGATTTTTTTGGTTATTTCCTATAACTCCAACATAAACAATTGACTGACTGATAAATTATTTATTTATTTCCCCATTAAACTCACCTAAACCCTAACCCTAACTTCTTTTTTCCTAGTAGATCAATAAATAAATAATAATTTATCAGTCAAGAATGGTTCCCCTAAGTTTATGTTGGAGTTATAGAAATAACTGATTTTTTTTCCTAAATTTGGAATAAGGATGATTTACCGCATCTTTCTTTCAGCTTCTGCTTTCTCTAAGGCAGCAAGTTCTTCAATTCTTTTCTTCTCAGCTTTACTGAAACAATTAAATAAATAAAAAGAGTTTCATAATTTGCTTGAAGCATTGTGTTTATATTGGTTTGGTGGTTGGTTTTGAAGGCTATCACAATGCAAGTGTAAAGAAAAATAAGGTAACTATGGTGTTGTTTGTTAACCTTTGATTTATTCTTAAGAATAAATCAAAGGTTAACAAACAACATCATAGTTGCCTTATTTTTCTTTACACTTGCATTGTGATAGCCTTCAAAACCAACCACCAAACCAAAAAAAAAAACAAAAAAAAACATAATGGAAGAAATGGAAGTTTGGCATTTCAAGTGACAAATCAAAATACGACCTGCAAAATAAGACCTAGCGTGATTTTTCAGGGTTATGTTAAAATAAGCCCTAGTTTGTAGAAGCAGCACTCACCATCGCAGTGAGATTCCAATTACTGTCAAATTGGTAGACACCGCAACAAGCAAACCATAACTCAATACGGTTCCTAAATTGCCGCAAACATCATGCTGAATAGTGGATTATTTATCTGGCATTATAACTACACTGAGACCAGCAGCCAATCAGGGTTCAAGGAATGGGATCACCCAGATGCAAGTATGGAATATTCCTGAGTGATATAAATACCAACTGTTTCATGTACAAATTCAGTTATGCTTAATTAGTGTGTGGCGAGCCGGAAGTTCTCGTTTCGACGGACAGAAGTCGAATGACAAAAATAGGTAGTTTGCGCACCCTAATAAAAGAGAAAAATTAAAAATTTGTAAAATTCAACCAATCAGAGGCGTTCCCGCTTAAAAAGAAAAATTATCAAATAGAGCCTTATGGAGCCTACCAAAATTCTATTTAAACCCAAACTTTTTCATTTTCAAGCAGAAAGATTTTGCCTGCCTAAGAGAATCCTTGTCACATGTTTTAAGAACTTTTAATGCAGAAGGTACAAACTATCTATCTATCTATCTCTCTCTCTCTTTAAATAATTATCGCTTTCAGAGACAAACTAAATATCAGTACAACTATTGCCTGACTGATGATTGTTGTGACTTAAAAACTTTACACTTTCTTTCTCACTTTGTGAATTGTGAAATATCAGTTTACATTTTACATTGAACTTTAAAAAAAGAACTTTTGGCTGAACCTCGCCCAGTATTCAATGCTGCCTTTTTGTATACATTCTGTTAATACAATTTTGTTTGTTTAATCAAGAGTTTTGTCTTCTATGCCATGTGCTTGATTGTTTTATGGTCTTTTAAATGTTTGAACACTTTTATTAAATATTGACATCAAACAGCCCATACTTAACACCATAAGTGCACTGTTGAATTGAACACCAACTAACTCACACAATTCAGCATAGTTGAGAGCAGTAGAATTTTGGAATCCAATGACTTGCAGAACAATAGCATTCCAAAGGATGATGACATGATTATTTTTTAATGAATTGCCAATGAGTTTTTGAATAAAAAAACATGTTAATGGTAAATAAATGAAGAAATATCCCAAGCAAGTGTATGGTAGCAAAAGAAAAATTGACGAGAAAAATTGGATTAATTTCGTTTATTTAAAAAATAAACAAAAGCTGGAATTGTTGAGAAGATAAGCCTTCCTTCGCTTGGTGAACAGAGGGCAGGTGCAGGATTGGAAGTATCCTTCTTGTGGTAGCAGGAGTGGGGTTGAAAGTCTGTTCTGGCTGACGACTTGGTTCTGTGTGACATGGGGGTGTGGTGTGGGGTGGAGGTCGGTAGCCCTTATAATTGTCAAGTAGGCTTAAAAAATACTTTGAAAGGTTTTTTTGGGGGGGGGATTTATGATTGGTTGAAAAACGTTAAATAGTAGGGGACATTTTTAATTGTTTATAAATTATTTTCATCCAGAAGCCTGCAGGGAGCCTATGTGTGCAACTCTTATTTTGTTAATTTCGTTTAGAGCTACTGTCAGGTTAACATCTGTTTGATGTTATATACTCACTAGCTTAGGTTCTGTTCCGAAATGTTCATTCATTGATAAATCAACCCTGAAAATTTCATTAAAATCGGATAATTCCCTGATTTTTGGTAAATGTTTTCAATCGTGAGGGGAGGGGATAAATTTATTTTGTAAAATACGGATTTTACGCCATCTTTGGCACTCCCAAATAATTCCCTGATTTTTTCTAAATTTTTTTCAATCGGGGGTAGCGGATTTGATTTTGTAAAATGCGTCTATGCTGACGTCAAAATTGGTGGTACCTTAATAATAATCATCAGTCCAAAACTGAAAATCCAAGAAAATTTTTAACTTTATTCAAGTTCAACAATGAACGTGTTTTTTTGTTTGTTTGTTGTTGTTGTTTTTTTTTGCGGTGGGATTGGGGTTAACTCTAAATGGTTAAAAAAATTATTAATAATGCGAACTGATTCTTTTTAAAAAAAACTTTTTAACAATATTTTACAATTTTCACAGTTTTTACAAAAAAAAATACAACAAATGATTAATGTGTGGAGGATGATCACTAATTAGAACTGAGCTTATTGTAATGACCACCTCTACTATTTCATAGTTCTTTTTTTCTTTTCTTTTTTTTTTTTTCAGGTTTAAAATATTTTAACAGATATAATTTCTTATAGAAGAACAAAGGTTATTAATTTTAAATATACAGTAGAGATTGTGTCTCTTTTTGTTGGTATTTGATTACTTCTCTATCTTTTAAACCAACCAATAGTAATTCCTTCATTTCGTTGTCGATTTCATCTTCTTTGTGACAATGGTCGGCATTCCAACCATCGTCACAAAGAAATTAAATTTACTTATCCCTACAAATCAAATTGATTTAAAAATCCATTCTTATTTGAAATAAAGTTAATTTCAATACTTACTTTCTTTCATCGTAAATTATTTCGCTAAGCGATTCACGTATGTCCATCAAAAGTCTTAATTTGGCACTCATTAGAGTTTTATTGTTTTATTTAGAGTTTTATTATAAGTTGTTTTTTAATTAATTAAATAAATGAATAAAACGTCTTGGTAAATATTTAATCGAGTAATGTAAATTGCAATGTAATTACTTTTTCTTTTAAACAAACTAAAGTTTTTAAAAAATAACGATTTTAATGCCGTTTTTTTTTTTTTTAAGAATTATTTGTATTTTTCGCTGAAACGCATAAATAAATTCTAATTCTAAATTTTTGTATAAAACTTTAAGAACAACGAATTGTTTTATTTACATCCCAAAATAGCGATTCTTATCAAAACTTTATTAGAGAAATATTCTGGGTTAAACTTGCAAATCGTCGTCAAAATTAAAACAAACTTATTTGGTGGTGATCCATGACAATTTAACTACAGTGTATGAATGAACTTTTTTGCAAATTGGGTTTGCAAGTTTGGGGATTAAAGTTGTTTTATTATTTAACAGTGCAAAAATGAAAACATTGTTTTTCAATCATAATTTTCATTATTTCAGTAAGCTGAAAATTTTTTTTAAATCATCAGGAATTTGTTTAATGTTTCTTCTTTCGAATGGAAAAATTTTTTCAAGAGAATATTAATTTTTCTGCAAGTTTCATTGTGTTAAATATAGGTGGGGGGGGTAAATTTCACAGGCTAAAATTGGTGGTACTTAGTGAACTAATTTGTTTATGGATGACCAAAATTTCACGTTTTTAAATCAACAATTTCATTAGAATCGGATAATTCCCTGATTTTTTTTTCTATTGGGGTGGGGGTGGAGTGAATTTATTTTGTAAAATACGGATTTTACATCATCTTTGGTACTCCCTAATAATTCCCTGATTTTTGTATTTTTTTTTTCAATCAGGGGTAGTGGATACCGCCCCCATTGAAATTCAACAAAACTCGGGAAAAATGAATTAAACTTATTGTCATTTTTAAGTTAGGAAGAATTTTTTTCTTTTTAAAATTATGGCGAACCTGAACTTTCAGACCCCCCCCCATCTAAAATGTTTGTTTTAAATTTTTTTTCTTCTTTCAATGGATTATTATCGATTGCACACCAATCTATCAGAAAAAAAAATTCAAAAAAGTTATTTATTTTTTGAATTTTCAGGGGTGCTCATTTCCCCCTATAAGTTTATAGTAAATCGTTCCCCCCATATCGGAACCGCTCGAAAGGAAACTGGCACAAAGGTGTCAAAGTTAGGGTGGCCCAGAAAAAACAGAACCCATATTATTTATTTATTTATTTTCCCATTTAACTAACCTTAAGCCCTAACCCCTAACCATACCCCCCCCCTAATTAAATTAACATTTTTATTACAAAATTTGTGGGTTCTGTTTTTTCTGTCACCTTAATTTTGACACCTTAGTGCAAATTCAGCCCAACTGTTAAGATAGAGCGGTTCCGATATGGGGGATCGATTTACTATAAACTTATACGGGGAAATGAGCACCCTGAAAACTCGAAAAATAAAGAACTTTTTAGAATTTTTTTTTACAATTTGCTAGATTGGTGTGTAATTGATAATAATCCATTAAAGAAAAAGAAAAGAAATTACAAAGAAAAATTTTTTTCAGCGGTTCCGATATGGGGAATCAGTTTACTTACGATAAACTTATACGGGGGAAATGAGCACCCCTGTAAACTCGAAAAATAAACAACTTAAATTTTTTTTTATTATTATAATCGGATAGATTGGTGTGCAATCGATAATAATCCGTTGAAAAAAAAAAAAAAAGAAAAACTTAAAAACGAAAATTTTAGATGGGGACCCCCTCCCCATCTAAAATTTTAGATTAGGGTTCTGAAAGTTGAGGTATGCCAAAATTATTTGTACAAAATATTTTTTACAGTCTTTAAAATCATTTTAACTGTAAAACATTTTGTACAAATAATACTGTAATAAATAGGTACTAAAATAGGATATTTTATAAATCAAATATCTGTCAAAATGTCGCATATTGCCTGTTTTTTTCTCTTAAAGATGTGCTCTTTTTAACGGGATTTATTTCATTGTTAATTAAGAAATTCATAGAATCTTTTATACATGTAAATTTAGGCTCTCTTTTCAAGGGGGAGGGGTGACAATTTACAATTTGGATTTTTGTCTAAAGCTGACATCATGTAGCTGGACTCGAGCGAGTAATCGTTACACTGTACCAAAAAAGTATTACCGGTCGACCGCTTCTTTCTTCGTCATGAATTTCAGTACGACCACCTTACCACACCGTACCACTTGCGGACATTTTTGACATCTATGCACAACTTGCCAAACACTTCCGTTAATTGGCGATGGATTTCAGTCGGTTTAAATGAATGCCACTTGCGTTTTCACACTTGGCAGTAGAGTCAATCAGGAGCTCCATAAGAAACGATTGCCAGGCCAAGACTTAGCGTAGCAGAGAGACAAAGGCTGTCGCATGCACAACAAACATAACAGTGTTACCAATAGCCACATGAACATTTTCCCCACATCGCTATTTAGAGACATTACATTTCGGATTACACTCGTATCAGTAGGATTCTCTTGATTAAAATAAATGCTAAATCTAAGGGGGATAACTCTAATGGTACAGGAAAGATTAATTTGATGACTGAAGATAAATAGATTACTTCTCCAAAGAAATGGTAGTAAAATAATGCCTATTGTCGGTATCAGCCGGACAGTGATGGAGTCTATCCCCTTGTCACTAGCGGTAGACCAGGGAGATTGTTTTTTAGGTGAACCACCACACCTACCATCAGCTCCCTACTTTACTGCACAGATCTAAGCTGTGCTAATCATGTGCTGATTTAGCGAGGGCCAGTATTGAACCTGGAATTTTATAGATCCATGTCGGATGCTCTATCGTGAGATCTTAAATTATTTTGAAACTTTGGAAATATTTATCAATTTCCAAAGTCGAATTAGCAAACGCTCCGAGAATCATTTTTGGTCGACATTTTAAAACAAAAGAAAACTATTTGTTGTACACAATTTTAGTGAACATTTTGTTGGGAAAAAATGAAATTTAAGTTTTAAAAAAGTCTTTGTTGAGGGGGGGGGGGTAAAAAATCAAGTCCAATACTTACTGGCAGACTAATCTTTCTTTCCTTTTTCTTCTCCATTTTCCGTCTTGTCGCAGTCGACTTCTACTTGTTGTTTCTTCTTCTTCCAAGCCTCTCGCTGCAACTGTCTCTCTTATCTCGTACCATGCGCTTTTTCCTCCCTCCCACCTGGGTTTCTGCTGATCTATTTATACACCCAGCACCCACATGCTTGTAGCTGTCATACATGCATCTGGTTTTGAACATACAGGAATTTGGGTCAACTTAATCATCAGTACTATGCTTAAGTATCACTTTTTCGTATTCACAAGGATGTGGGTTTGATCTTAGATCATAATCCTACAGCCCAGACAAAGTCTAATCAGCTTCCTTCAAGAATACGCTAAGTCTTCATTTCTGCCATTGGACTCGTGTTCTCTGTCACACATTTTTTGTTGTTGTTGAAGATGACAATTTATTTATAAAACATATAGTAAAAAATAAAGATTTAAAAAAAATTTTTTTTTAATTTTTATAGTGTGTTAGAAGGATTATTTAAAATGTAATAATATATTTTTGAAGGCAAAATAATGCAATTTATGTTGAAAAACATATTTATTTAATTTTTTTTTTTTTTTCTTTTTTTTTACTCTTAATATTTTCGGGCTAGGCCCATCTTCAGAGAGTTGAAAAGTTTCCATCTGTGTTTGTTAAACTCAACTGTGGTATTATATCCGTTGAATGTTCTAATGTAAATTCAAATGCTTGGCAAAGGAACTTTACGATCTTTGCCGAGCATTTGCATTATATAGTAAAAAGTTTTCCAACTGGTGTCTGTTCAATTGACAACAGTAATCCCTTTCGTTGTCAGCAAACTTCTCTACCAACTGAGCTCGTTCCTTTCACTGTCTTCTTGGACACCCGAAACACAGTAGTCATCGAATTTCACCTCTGTCGCAGACACTTGCTTTGTTGCTGACTGTTGACTGCTAGTGTCAGCGACCGTCTGTTTTTTATCATGGCTCGGCTACCCTTTATGCAAATTCTGTCTTGTCCCATCTGGGTCTCTCATGCATGGCACAAGCGATTCTTTGCCGATTACGTTGGGGGGATTGGCCACGCCGATTACACATATTTTGCTTATACAACTTCATCAAGTACTACAACATTTTTGCTTTAAACTTACTGTAATGACAAAAGATAACAACGAAAGACTTAAGAAACCTTTATTCTGTTTAAAATAATTGTTACACATATCTTGACTTTAAATTGTTGTTGTTGGCATTCTTCCGTCTACGAGAGACGATGGAGTAGTGTCAAGGTTTTTGTTAACTTGAACTGCATAGCCTGGGCGGGTTCATATGGAGGATGAGCTGTTGCCCGTGCAGCAAATCCTCCCTCTCCACACTGCCGCTGTGATCCAAAGGAAAGGTAAGGTACCAATGCAGTTTGGCAACGGTAGTGTCGCAGGAGTTAATGGGTACCACTGGATTTCAGCATCACACCACCTTAGGGACTCCAACTCCTGATTTATTTTCGGGGTTTACTCCCCTAGCTTTTCCTTGAAGGTAACAGAGGTTCTGTGTTGGACTTCTTGAGTTGATGGGTTGCCGACCAAGGGTAAGGAGCCCATTTCAAACCCATTTGGGGATTTATGCGAGTAGTAAGTACCCCAATCGTACTACTATCGGTGTTCCTGAAAAAGAATTGAGGTTGGGGATATGGTATATTTTGCATTTGTGTATCAGATAAGCAACTTGACTTTAAATAGGTTAGTAGTTACTAAAGAGTTCTCCGAAAGGGGAGGTAATCATAAATAGGGGAGGTAACTCTAAATTACTTATTACATGCACTTTGAATGACATTTTTTAGTAAAACACAGGATTGCGCAAGTGTAGTAACCAAGTTTCTTTCTTTTAAGACATTGAGGACATTAAAAGAAATACAATAGTGCAGTTTCAAAAGGAGTGTCAGAGGTGTTTCGACCAATAGAAAACTCACTGGAATAAGTGTGTTAAATGCTAAGGAGACTATTTTGAAGAAAAATAATGTTTCATTCATTGTTCATTTCTGTCTTGGTAAATACAGCTTCAGTGTTGATATTTCTTTTTTAACACACCTGGTATTCAAAGGACCGATTATAAAATCAGAGAAAATATATACAAGAATGTGTCAATAATTATCTGTATTTTAGTTATATTTTTCTTTAGGTGGACCATACTGAGGTCTGTACTGTTTAAACCTGTTAAATACTGACTTGGCATCTATATAATAATACTGGTGTTCCTACAAAGACTTATCATCTTGTAACACCCTCTGGTTAAAAATGAGACTGTCCAAATGAGTGTTATCACCTCAGCTAAATAATGGACCATACCGTTTTTATTATAAAGAAAGAAAGGAAAGAAAAGGACATGTGACACAAAAAATATAATAAAAGAGAGAGAGAGAATGAAAGAGTAGGGGAAAGATAGAGAGAGGGGATGAGCACGCCGAAGCGATAATACTAATCTGTTTCAATTGAGCACAATGAAAGATGAAAAGAAGGAAAGAAAGAAAAAAGAAAAAGAGTGAGCGTTATCATCTTGCAACACCCTCTGTTTAAAAATGAGATGGTCTAAATCATCCAAGATGAAATTCAAAAATGTAAATCCTGATTATCTGGTATTGTTTATCCACCGATTTCTTATTTCTTATGAATGTTGTCAGCTCAGCTAAATAATGGATGATTCCCTTTTCATTATAAAGAAAGAAAGGGGAAGAAAAAGTACATGCTACACAGAAGAAATATAATAAAAAAGGAAAAGAGTAGGGGGAAAGATAGAGAGAGTGCTAAATGTTTCAATCAAACATAATGAAAAGAAGGAAAGAAAGAAAAAAAAAGAGTGAGAGAAAGTTAAATGAAGATTATTATACATTTTACATATTGAACTATTTAGCAATAGCTCTTAAGTAAATATATCAAACATTGTAATAATTAAACTATCATACTGAGGTATATCCACAGGTCCTGCAGTTACAATTTATGAGTGTCATAAATTGTAAGCAGACCCTGTAGCTGAGAATAAGGGCCGTAAACTTTGAGATCAGTGAGTGGAAATTTACCAGTGACAGTTATAACCTCCTGATCCCTGGAAAACACGACATGAGAAACACGTGATTAGTTTTAGATTTCAGATTCAGCCTGGCCGTCAAAGAGTTTAGAAGTGCTATGAGTTGGTCTCCCAGCGCGGCGATTAAGAATCACGGGCTAGATAAAATAAAAGCTTGATCAAGCAACAAAATGTCTTGTTAATTCAATTAATTTCAATGACCAAATCAGCCCAGGAAAAAGAAGCCCTGTCTGTCTCTCTCTCTAATATGTCTCTCTAAACACTCTCTCGTTTATATACCTGATGTACGATGTTAGATGTGGTATGTAACACTGATAATTACTGACTCAACATTGTTTAGATTGAATGAAAATTATATATATATATCATCATGATGTCGCACAATCAGCATGGATATCCATAACAATCTCTCGCCAACCCTCCCTATCATTCATTGACCCAGGAAGGTCCTCCACGCAGCATCCAGCATCCTCGCAGAGTTGGTCAATGTAGGTCCTTGGTGGGCGGCCCACACTAGCATGACCATGTGTTGATTTCCACAAGAGAATGTCGCTTATGAGCTCATGCTTGCTTCTCCAGCAGTGTCCAGCATGCCTTGTCTGTCTCACTCGGATGGTTTGTGAGATGGGAGGCAGGTGGCCATACAGCTGTTTTCTTGTGGGGTGTTGTTTCAATGATTTGTTCAAGACAGCACGCAGCATTCTTGTGCAGCTCCCATCTAGCTTATTCTCAAGGCGCCTTGTTAAGGTATATATATATATATATATATATTATCAAATATATGTTTGTTTGTTTGTTTTGTTTTACGGCATATCAACCTCAGTGGGTCATTTAATGCCCATAAAGTTTTGAAATACATCAATTCTTAATGGACAATACAATTTTTTTTATAAATACATTTTTCTATTTAACCCATAGATGGGACCCTAACAGGTACTACCACTCCGGGTCAGAGTGGACCAGGGAGCAATGGTGATGAAGGGGTGCTCCACATTCCCCAAACCTCCAAAACTGGAACCTCACCATCAGATAGAGTTTAACGTCATTCCCAGGACATGTAGACCCACAGCCACCGCCTTCTAGCACCCATATGATAAAAAGGGGTTGGGGCTTGCCATAAGGCAATAGGGTTGGGAAAATCATATAGGTGCTAGGGCTTGACGTGACCAGCTGATTGATCGGAAGGGGCCTCTCTGACCACCCGTCTAGCCCAAGATAGGGCCAAAGTGGAGTATTGCATGTCATGAACTGCTCATCCACCTGGGCTCTATCCTCAAGCATCACGGGTCGCCACCCACGGCCAACAGGTGGCCCCATTGGGGGAGTCTTACCCCTCTGCAGAGGTGCAGTCAGTGCATTCTAACGCCCCAGCCGACAGGGCGGAAATATGATATATTTATGCAAAGAAGAAACAAAAACATATGAATCTTTTTTTTATTATCATATAATAATACACATTTCATAAATCTTTCAAAGATGCTCATAATATTCACATATAAATAGGCAGAGTGACCTATTGTTGGTATCAGCCGGACAGCAGGGGAGTTTATCCCCTTTGCACTAGCACTAGACCAGGGAGATTGTTTTTTGCATCTGAGGTGGGACGCCACACCTACCATCAGCTTACCACTTGACCACACAGATACAAGCTGTGCCACACATGTGCTGAGTTGATGAGGGCTGGTATCAAACCTAGAACCTTGTGGTTCCTTGGCAGATGCTCTACCGACTGAGCTAAATTTAATCTAAAAATTTTGAAATTTTAAATGTTTAAAATTTGGTTATCATTTTTAAAATCCTTTTATCACGATTCATAGTTTTTTTGTTTTTAATAAAAATCAATTTAAAAATAATTTCTGGGAAATTAGAATTTAAAAAAATCATTTTTGTACAATCTTAATATATGATCTTAATATTAATAATAATGAAATTTATTGTGTACAGTGCTCAGGTGCACCACAACTCATCAAAGTCTCATGTCCAGTACACAAAATAATGTATTAGTGTCAGGAACATGAACAGTGTACAGTAATAATATACATGTATGCATGCGTGGATATGCATGTGGAGAGGGGTATCAGGTATAGTGTTGGCAGACTACAGGAAGCATGGAGGCTTTGAAAGATGCAGTGTTTCGGAAGCCCACGTACGGACGCAGGCAGCTTATTCCATGCCTCGTCAATCTTGATAATATATTAATACCTTAATATTTAAATATAATTATATATATATATATATATATATATATATATATATATATATATATATATATATATATAATATAATATAATATTATACTAATATATTGATTATTTAGAGGTGTGAAATCATACATTATATTCACCAAAATTATTCTTTTTAAGTCAGCACTTCTATGTAAAAAATATATTGTCAAGAGAAAGTTATATATACTAGCAAGAATATATGCCCTCTGGATATAAAATATTATATTAAAAAGACTAAATAAACAAAATGAGAATGAATATGCAAATTTTAATGTTATTTTAATTGATTTCTGTATAAAATTATATATAGGGTTGCTTTTAATATGTTTGTGACATTATAGTATTAGAAATCAGTAACAGCAAATGATTATTTATTAAACACAGTTTTGTTAAAATCATTGTGCAAATTATTCCCACCATATACTATGTAAATCTTTATTTCTTAGAGATATATAAGACATATTTCAGGAATTTAAATGTATTAATAATATGGGCAGTTTTGTGGCAGATCTAACAGCTAGACTTTAATGGAGACATTGTTAATAAATAAGATGCTAATTAGGATTAAATAATGAGTATTGCATAATTGTTGAGAATATAAATGAAAAAATAAGGAAATCATGATGTCAGTGGTGACATAGTTTCGGTTACCGACAGACAGTAACATAATCTCCATTATAATAAGATTTTTAAGTCTTGATTCAAGTTATACACACACATTTTTTTAGTGTTTTTAATTTTTTTTTTTTATAATAAGATTGTGAAGTCTTCAAAAAGTACTGCTCTTGTAGACAGGGCTGTGGAGTTAGAGTTGGGGGAGTCAGTCAGAAGCAATCAAGGGGTCACTGGAGTTGGAGTCAGTAAAACTATACAGTCCAACTCCAGTTGAATATACACTTTATGTGGCCCCAGTTTAGTCTGTAAAGTTATACAGTGCACACTCCTTATGAATAGATTATAAAAAATCATGGTTTCATATTTATCTGTTGGCCATAATCCCTTAATTACATAAAGAGGAGTTGGAGTTTCAGATGCCAAAAATAGAGGAGTTGGAGTCAGTGGTGCCAAAAATAGAGGAGTTGGAGTCAGAGGTACCAAAATAGAGGAGTTGGAGTCAGAGGTGCCAAAAATAGAGGAGTTGGAGTCAGTCAAAGTTTTTGTTTTCTAACTCTACAGCCCTTCTTGTAGATCTCATTTGTTTTTAAAAACAAAATAATTTTTTTGTGTAGGACAAAAATGTTCAAACCATATCATATATATACCAACCCTTCTGCACGAGCAGGATGTGACACAAGGTCAATTTATCAAGCGGAGTTTAACAGGTTTGATTTCAGAATTTCCTTTCTCCTATACTGGCTATCTAGCCAAAGTTAAAGAGCTGAGTCTGCCCTACAATTTACCAATAGCTGGAGGGAGAGTGGTTGGATGCATACCTTTACCAATGGTATTAGTGCTAGGTGAAATGCAAACAGCTTCTTCCTGGATTTGAACTTGGGTTGACTAGTCCATTTCCTACAGTGTTAACCATTACTTCAGCTGTATTAATATAACAAATTAAAATCAAATGTAAAATGTCTTTTTTTGTTGTTCTTTTTTTTTCTTTCTTGATTTTCTGATTAAATCTGTTGAAAAAAATCTACTAACAGGTCACCATCATTCTTCAGAGGTGGAAGTCTTTGGCAAAATCTTGGTTGGTTGGTTGGTTGGTTTTTTTATGGCATGTCAACCTTTGTTGGGTCATTTTATGCCAAAGATGTTTTTGTTTTATTTATTCTTGATGGCTACTCAAGTTTTCTTTTAAACATTCTTTCAAAATCCTTTTTTCTATTTAACCCATAGATGGGACCCTAACAGATACTACCACTCCGGGTCAGAGTGGAACTGGGAGTAATGGTGATGAAGGGGTAGTCCACATTCCCCAGAGCAACAAAACAGAAACCTCACCATCAGATAGTTTAACGTCATACCCAGGACAATAAATCTCTTTGTCAATACGCCATGTTTAGATCATCAAACAGAGGAACTGGAGGAACACAAGTTTTGAAATCCTGTGAAAAAGAAAAAACACAGACATTAAAAAAAAATCAAAACAAATCTTGTTCTTCAGATAATTTTAAGGCAAAAATGTTCAAAGTGATTGATAAAAACAATCGATATCAAATTTTAAGTTATTAATGATTTCTGATTTTTTCATAGCAAGATCAATAGATGGGAAAATTCCAATATGGCTCTGCATCAATGACAAAAAATATTTGGTTATTTCCGATAACTCCGACATAAATAAATGGGAACCACTCTTGACTGATAAAATATTTATTTATTTATTGATCTACTAGGAAAAAAGAAGACGGAGTTAGGGTTAGGGATAAGGGTTAGGGTTATTTTAATGGGGAAATAAATAAATAATTTATCAGTTATTTGTGAAAAACAATCGATATCAAATTTTGAGTTATTAATGATTTCTTATTTTTTCATAGCAAGATCAATAGATGGGAAAATTCCAATATGGCTCTGCATCAATGACAAAAATTATTTGGTTATTTCCGATAACTCCGACATAAATAAATGGGAACCACTCTTGACTAATAAAATATTTATTTATTTAGTATTATTAGTATTGTTCGGACTATTGTCCCCATCTTCATTGTTATTTGTACAACGTTTCAGTCGATATACCCTCCGGCCTTCTTCAGGTATTTCTTGTCGGACTCGGGAACCTTCTTTTCGAACTCGGGAATTTTCTTGTCGTATTCGGGAGCCATCACGGAACTTTGAACCTAACCCTTTATTTATTCCACGGGGGTATCCTGTTCTCATGCCGGAGGGTATATCGGCCGAAACGTTGTACAAATAACAATGAAGATGGGGACAATAGTCCGAACAACGCTAATAATACTAATCTTCAAGCCTCATCTCAAACATTCAGAGAAATTTATTTATTTATTGATCTACTAGGAAAAAAGAAGACAAGGTTAGGGTTAGGGATAAGGGTTAGGGTTATTTTAATGGGGAAATAAATAAATAATTTATCAGTTAAGAGTAGTTCCCCTTTGTTTATATTGAAGTTATAGGAAATAACCATTATTTTCTATTATTATTTCACATATATTGAACATTATTTGTACCAAAAATATAGTTTGGTTTTTGCTCAGAACCAAAGCTACAGTATCAGTTAAAATTTTGCACTTTTATGTTTTAAGTGTTTCCATTCAGCCATTGAATAAGGTCTATAAGAAGCAAAATAACTGTCAGAGTGAAATAGAAATGATCAGGATTATGTTGGTGGTTATATATATTTGAAATAATATAGAAACAATACATTTCCCTTGTATCAATCATATTGCCTGCAAAATTCTGACAATATACAAAGCATAATATTGGCACCACATTTCATAATTAGAAATCATTAATAACTTAAAATTGGTTAAGTTTAAGACTTTTTTGATTCCTTGGGCCAAAATGTTTTTATAAACCAATTTTTAGTAGTAGGGAAGCCATAGAATTCATTTTACAGACAAAAATAGATTCAAAAGTCGTTATTTTTTGCAAACCCCTTAATCCTTAATATTAATATATACCCTTAATATTATATAAATAACTAATACACTGATATTTTAATTATATATATATATATATATATATAATTAATATAATATTAATAAATTTTTTTTTAAAATTAAATATGTATAACTATAAATTATAATATTATACCTAATATATTGATTATTTAGAGGTGTGAAATCATACATTATATTCACCAAAATTATTCTTTTTAAGTCAGCACTTCTATGTAAAAAATATATTGTCAAGAGAAAGTTATATATACTAGCAAGAATATACACCCTCTGGATATAAGTTCTAATATAATAAAATATTATATTAAAAAAACTAAATAAACTAAATGAGAATGAATATGAAAATGTTAATGTTATTTTAATTGATTTCTGTATAAAATTATATATAGGGTTGCTTTTAATGTTTGTGATATTATAGTATTAGAAATCAGTAACAGCAAATGATTATTTATTAAACACAGTTTTCTTAAAATCATCATGCAAATTATTCCCACCATATACTATGTAAATCTTTATTTCTTAGAGATATATAAGACATATTTCAGGAATTTAAATGTATTAATAATATGGGCAGTTTTGTGGCAGATCTAACAGCTAGACTTTAATAGAGACATTGTTAATAAATAAGATGCTAATTAGGATTAAATAATGACTATTGCATAATTGTTGAGAATATAAATTAAAAAACTAAGGAAATCATGATGTCAGTGGTGATGTAGTTTTGGTTACAGACAGACAGTAACATAATCTCCATTATAATAAGATTTTTAAGTCTTGATTCAAGTTATACACACACATTTTTTTAGTGTTTTTAAATTTTTTTTTTTTAATAAGATTGTGAAGTCTTCAAAAAGTACTGCTCTTGTAGACAGGGCTGTGGAGTTAGAGTTGGGGGAGTCAGTCAGAAGCAATCAAGGGGTCACTGGAGTTGGAGTCAGTAAAACTATACAGTCCAACTTCAGTTGACTATACACTTTATGTGGCCCCAGTTTAGTCTGTAAAGTTATACAGTGCACACTCCTTATGAATAGATTATAAAAAATCATGGTTTCATATTTATCTGTTGGCCATAATCCCTTAATTACATAAAGAGGAGTTGGAGTTTCAGATGTCAAAAATAGAGGAGTTGGAGTCAGTGGTGCCAAAAATAGAGGAGTTGGAGTCAGAGGTACCAAAATAGAGGAGTTGGAGTCAGAGGTGCCAAAAATAGAGGAGTTGGAGTCAAAGTCAAAGTTTTTGTTTTCTAACTCTACAGCCCTTCTTGTAGATCTCATTTGTTTTTAAAAACAAAATAATTTTTTTGTGTAGGACAAAAATGTTCAAACCATATCATATATATACCAACCCTTCTGCACGAGCAGGATGTGACACAAGATCAATTTATCAAGCGGAGTTTAACAGGTTTGATTTCAGAATTTCCTTTCTCCTATACTGGCTATCTAGCCAAAGTTAAAGAGCTGAGTCTGCCCTACAATTTACCCATAGCTGGAGGGAGAGTGGTTGGATGCATACCTTTACCAACGGTATTAGTGCTAGGTGAAATACAAACAGCTTCTTCCTGGATTTGAACTTGGGTTGACTAGTCCATTTCCTACAGTGTTAACCATTACTTCAGCTGTATTAATATACTTAAAATCAAATGTATCTAAATGTCTTTTTTTGTTGTTCTTTTTTTCTTTCTTGATTTTCTGATTAAATCTGTTGAAAAAATCTACTAACAGGTCACCATCATTCTTCAGAGGTGGAAGTCTTTGGCAAAATCTTGGTTGGTTGGTTGGTTGGATTTTTTTTATGGCATGTCAACCTTTGTTGGGTCATTTTATGCCAAAGATGTTTTTGTTTTATTTATTCTTGATGGCTACACAATTTTTCTTTTAAACATTCTTTCAAAATCCTTTTGTCTATTTAACCCATAGATGGGACCCTAACAGATACTACCACTCCGAGGTCAGAGTGGAACTGGGAGTAATGGTGATGATGGGGTACTCCACATTCCCCAGAGCAACAAAACAGAAACCTCACCACCAGATAGTTTAACGTCATACCCAGGACAATAAATCTCTTTGTCAATACGCCATGTTTAGATCATCAAACAGAGGAACTGGAGGAACACAAGTTTTGAAATCCTGTGAAAAAGAAAAACACAGACATTAAAAAAAAATCAAAACAAATCTTGTTCTTCTGATAATTTTAAGGCAAAAATGTTGAAAGTGATTGTGAAAAACAATCGATATCAAATTTTAAGTTATTAATGATTTCTTCATAGCAAAATCAATGGAAAAGATTGCAATATGGCACTGCATCAATGACAAAAATTATTTGGTTATTTCCGATAACTCCAACATAAATAAATTGGAACCACTCTTGACTGATAAAATATCTATTTATTTATTGATCTACTAGGAAAAAAGAAGACGGAGTTAGGGTTAGGGATAAGGGTTAGGGTTATTTTAATGGGGAAATAAATAAATAATTTATCAGTTATTTGTGAAAAACAATCGATATCAAATTTTGAGTTATTAATGATTTCTGATTTTTTCATAGCAAGATCAATAGATGGGAAAATTCCAATATGGCTCTGCATCAATGACAAAAAATATTTGGTTATTTCCGATAACTCCGACATAAATAAATGGGAACCACTCTTGACTAATAAAATATTTATTTATTTAGTATTATTAGCATTGTTCGGACTATTGTCCCCATCTTCATTGTTATTTGTACAACGTTTCGGCCGATATACCCTCCGGCCTTCTTCAGGTATTTCTTGTCGGACTCGGGAACCTTCTCGGACTCGGGAACCTTCTTTTCGAACTCGGGAATTTTCTTGTCGTATTCGGGAGCCATCACGGAACTTTGAACCTAACCCTTTATTTATTCCACGGGGGTATCCTGTTCTCATGCCGGAGGGTATATCGGCCGAAACGTTGTACAAATAACAATGAAGATGGGGACAATAGTCCGAACAACGCTAATAATACTAATCTTCAAGCCTCATCTCAAACATTCAGAGAAATTTATTTATTTATTGATCTACTAGGAAAAAAGAAGACGGAGTTAGGGTTAGGGATAAGGGTTAGGGTTATTTTAATGGGGAAATAAATAAATAATTTATCAGTTAAGAGTAGTTCCCCTTTGTTTATATTGAAGTTATAGGAAATAATCATTATTTTCTATTATTATTTCACATATATTGAACATTATTTGTACCAAAAATATAGTTTGGTTTTTGCTCAAAACCAAAGCTACAGTATCAGTTAAAATTTTGCACTTTTATGTTTTAAGTGTTTCCATCCAGCCATTGAATAAGGTCTATATGTAGTAAAATAACTGTCAGAGTGCAATAGAAATGATCAGGATTATGTTGGTGGTTTATATATTTGAAATAATATAGAAACAATACATTTCCCTTGTATCAATCATATTACCTGCAAAATTCTGACAATATACAAAGCATAATATTGGCACCACATTTCATAATTAGAAATCATTAATAACTTAAAATTGGTTAAGTTTAAGACTTTTTTGATTCCTTGGGCCAAAATGTTTTTATAAACCAATTTTTAGTAGTAGGGAAGCCATAGAATTCATTTTACAGACAAAAATAGATTACAAAAAGTCGTTATTTTTTGCAACCCCCCCCCAAAAAAAAATTTGGAGAGCTAAAAATTGATATAACTCCGCCAATTTTTGGAATTAGAAGCTCAAATATTAGGGATTGTCTAAGTTTAATATAGTCCGCACTTGTACAAAATTTCAGAAAAATTGAAATGTGTGGGTGACATGGCCTGGATGATTTGACATGGAATTACCTAAGACTTATGGTGAACAACTTACTTTCTTTGAGATGTGTAATCTCAGATTTGTTTCCCGGAAATAAACATTTCCATAAGATAATTGTCTGTAAGGAGATTGAGTATAAAGAAGAGGTTCATATTTTGGTTGGATATTTTTGGCTGGAAGAAATCTGAAAAACAAAGAGAAAATTATTTTTATTAGATAGGAATACTTGCTATCATATAACTGTGCAAAAAACTCTTAAGAAACTAGAAAAAAATGTAAATATAAACCTACAATGAAGGTAAATCCCAAGGCATAAAATAACCCCAGACAGGTTGCCATGCCATTAAAATCAATCAACCAATCTGACAAAACTGAATACAATTCCCTAACCCCTAGCAATAAAATAACCCTAGATAGATTGATTGATTTTAATGGAATGGCAACCTAACAAAATTGAATGCAATTCCCGGTACTATTCGCAGAGTTCCGTCCCGATGATAGCTCAAAAAACGTATTTACTCCCTCCAGTCATTTTTCGGCAAGTGAATGTAAATATTTTAACCCTCCCCCTCTTTAAAACATTTTTTCAGTATTTTTATTTTATTTTAATATATTTATTTGCAACAATCAATTACAAATAAAAAATAAAAATATTTAGATATTCTTTTTTTTCATTTTAACTGAAGTCTATAGCTATTGTTTTTTATCAACAAATTTTTTTTTTTGTGTTAAAAGTCAGCCATATTTTTTATCGACAAGTAAATGTAAATATTTATTCCCCTCCCCCAAAATATTTTAAAGTGGGGGGAGGGTTAAAATATTTACATTTACTTGTCGAAAAAAGACTGGAGGGGGTAAAATATCACATTTACGTTTTTTCAGCTATCAACGGCTAGCGTTTTTTTATGGCAGGAGGTCAGGACGGAACTCTGAGAATAGTACCCAATTCCCTAACGCCTAGCCATAAATAACCCTAGTTGGGTTGTCATGCCATTAAAATCCATCAATCTAACAAAATTGAATGTAATTCCCTAATCTCTAGGCATGAAATAACCCCAGACAGGTTGACATGTTGTTAAATTCAATCAATCAATCCTTACTGTTAAATTGACACTCACAAAAATTGTAATCAACACTTTTTTGTAAAATTCTTTTCACCAAATAAAGTAAAAAGTAATATTTCTTCACACGAGCAAATTTTTAAAGATATTATTTTTCTATACATTTGGGTAAACTACTGTTACTACAATCCTCTTTTGTTGAAACACAGGATTGCAAAAGTGCAACACCCTCCATACTCATCAGGATTAGCAGAGGTGCTTCGACTAATAGAAACTCACTGGATTTGATTATTCTTTGTTTTGTTTTACGGCATATCAACCTCAGTGGGTCATTTAATGCTGACAAAGTTTTGAAATAAATTCATTCTTAATGGAGACTCAATCTCTTTTTTTAATAAACACATTTTTCTATTTAACCCAAAGATGGGACCCTAAATGGTACTACCACTCCGGGTCAGAGTGGACCTGGGAGCAATGGTGAGGTGATGAAGGAGTGCTCCACCCCCCCCCAGACCTCCAGAACTGGAACCTCACCATCAGATAGAGTTTAGCATCATTCCCAAGACAATAAGTCCCTCAACCACTGCCTTCTAGTGTATATATGATAAAAAGGGTTGGGGCTTGTGGTAAGGATGATAGGGTTGGGACAATCATATATGGCCAGCTGATTGATTGGAGAGGGAAACTCACTGGAATAGGTGTGTTGATTAACAATGGTATTATTTTAAACAAAAATTAATGTTCATTGTTCATTTCTGTCTTGGTAAATACAGCTTCAGATGTCTACGCCGCATCCTACGTATACGTTCGCAGGACAAAATGCCAAACACAGATGTGCTGGAACGAGCAAACATGTACAGCAGGCCCACCATCATCTGCAAGAGATGCCTACGTTGGCTTGGAGAATGGACAAAGGCCGCATCCCCAAAGACCTACTGTATGGCGACCAGTAGGGAGACCATGCCTGCGCTTTAAAGATATTTGCAAGAGAAACATGAAGATATGTTACATTAACACCAGCACATGAGTGAAAAAGAGAGGAAAGTAGCCGCCACAGAAAAGAGAAGAGAGACAACAGCAACTCTAGCAAGCATCACTGTTTGGTTGCAGTCACTGCACCAGAGATTGTCATTCAAAAATTGGTCTGTTCAGCCACTCACACAGTTGCAGATAAAAAATTTTTTTTTTTTTTTAAATGGACACTACCCCACGTCTTTAGTAGACGGAAGGATGTCAACACACAAATACAGCTTCAGTATGGATACTTTTCCAACATGCTTTGCATAATACTATCCCTGTCCAATAATAAATGTTACATTTAGTATGAGAAATGTATATAGAAATTTACCAACTATTATAGGACAAAAGAAGTTTCATTCATTGTTCATTTCTGTCTTGGTAAATGCAGTTTCTATCTCAATACTTTTTTAACATACCTTACATAATACTACCTCTGTTCCATATTAGATTTTATATTTACTATAATCTTAAACAATATTTGTGATATCTGTCCGTCTGGTTGGTTGGATTTTAAAGACATTTTATTTTATTCATTCTTGATGGTTATTCAACATTTCTTATTCTAAACTCAATTTTTTTAAACACATTTTTTAAACTCATTTTTTCTATTTAACCCATAGATGGGACCCTAACAGGTACTACCACTCTGATTCAGAGTGGATCTGGGAGTAATGGCAATGAGGGGGTATTCCACACTCTCCAAGTTCCAGAATTGGAACCTCACCACTAGATGCAGTGTAACGTCATATCCAGAACACTAAGACCCCCAGCCACCACCTTCTAGCACATATATGATAAAAAGAGTTAGGTTAGATAGAAGAAAAAAGGGTTTTAAAAAAAATTGAGTATCCATCAAGAATGAATAAAACAAAGTGTCTTCAGCATAAAATAACCCAACAAAGGTTGACATGCTGTAAAATCCAACCAAACAACCAACCAACCAACCATCTTGGTAAATACAGCTTCAGCCTTGATACTTTTTGGACTAATCTCATATTTCTGCAAATAATATTGTAGTGAGAGAGAAGACCTACCTTGTGCAACACAGTGTGACAGAGAGAGTGGTGGGCGTGAAGACTTGCCGTATTCTCGAAGGAAGTGAGCTAGGCTTTGCCTGGCGTGTAGGATTGACCTAGAGTTGAACCCGCTTCCTTCAGAATGTGAGAGCTGTGGGCGATTAGTGAAATAAGAAATAGCACAGTGGCCCGGATGTAGGTGGTCGCGGAGTGCTGACGAGTGTCGCATGTGCTGCACGGACAATTATGAGTGAGGAGCCCGGATGTGGTGAAATTGAGGTGTATTTAAAGGACTTATTCTCACAGACCGAAAAGAACGACTGCAGTAGTATTTTGTTGTCGAGACGAGCGGGACAAAGAAATAATTTTGGATATTGGATTTTGGAGCGTGATACAGTTGGGAGAGTGTGTAGACTGTCGATTGGAACCTTGAGTCAGACTTGACTGTGACCCCCCCACACACACACACACACTGATTAGAAATATGCTGCAACAAATCAGACCCAAAACAATAAAACTTTTGTGAGAGGACAATTTAAAGATTTATCTAGAAAGATTTTAATCCTTACTTGTTATCATGAAGTCTCTGGATCCATTCATTGTCTCTCATTTCTTTCCGTGCTTTTTCCAAATGCTCAAAGTCAGTTTCTACACGCAAGGTTGGCTGAAATGGTCTATAACGTTGCAGCTGGACATCTTTTGGATCTCGAAAAGGACCCTAAATTGACAAAAAAAAGAATAATACACAAAATTAGACAAAATGGACAAAATCTCCTTATGTCTCATAAACTCCTTTCAAGTACTGTGTTTCCCCGAAAATAAGACAGGGCATATATTGATTTTCCCTCCGAAATATAACGCTAGGGCTTATTTTCAGCGAATGTCTTATTCTTCATATATCCTAAGTTATAGAAAATGTAAGTAAAAGTAAAGTCGTCGGGCAGCCTAAAGTCGGTATCAGCCAGTCAGCGAGGGAGTCTATCCCCTTTTCAATAGCGCTAGACCAAGGAGATTGTTTTAGCATCTGAGGTGGAGCACCACACCTACCATCAGCTCCTTACTTTACCGCACAGATCCCTGTGCTACTCATACGCTGAGTTGGCGAGGACCGGTATCGAACTAGGAACCTTGTGGTCTCTAGCCGAACGCTCTACCGACTGAGCTAACCTGGCCCATAAACTACTTTCAAATACCTTGTTTCCCCAAAAATAAGACAGGAATTATATTAATTTTCATTATTTGGATTTTTCAGAATATTGTTCTCATCTTTATTGTTATATATACAACATTTTGGTTGATGTGCCCTCTGGCCCTCTTCAGGTGTTTCTTGTTGATCTCACGAACCTTCCTGTTGAAATCAGGAGCCTAATATACAAAATTAGGCAAAATGGACAAAATATCCTTATCTCTCATAAACTGCTTTCTGCGTTTCCCTGAAAATAAGACAGGGCATATATTGATTTTCATCATTTGAATTTTTCAGACTATCATCCTCATCTTTATTGTTATATACATAATGTTTCAGCTGATGTGCCCTTCAACCTTCTTCAGGTGTTTCTTTTCAAATTTGGGAACCTTCCTGTTGTAATCGGGAGCCTTCACAGAACTTCAACTGAATCCTTTATTCAATCCATGGGGGTAAACTGTTCTCATTCTGTTAACCATGCCTAGGTACAAGTGTTAAGCTATGTTAAGTATTCTATGTTATTGCCCTTGGCAACCTACAGATGATTGTCACTTAGAACTGTATTAAAACAACGCTTATATCCATTGCGCCATGCATCCAACTGGACACAAGGTGCAATGGTTATAATGGTATAAAGATGAGGACAATAGTCTGAAAAATCCATCCAAATAATACAAATTATTCAGCCTCATCACAAACATTCAGACAATTTTCACTCCAAAATATAACACTAGGGCTTATTTTTTTTTTTGGGGGGGGGTCTTATTCTTCATATATCAAAAAACGACATTAAAAAGTAGAAAATTACGAAAGGTTATTGTTCTGTATTTCACTCAATTCCATAATTCCTGCAGAAATTTTGTATGACTAAGTTTCCCACAGAATTTTTATCCCTACTCTCTCATGTCAAGCAATATAGGTCTCACTGAATGAAAATTTATTGTCAAAGTAGCCTGCTCATGCTTATTTCTTTCGTCTGTCTGCCACTCTCAACTAAAGCTTATTTTAAGGGGAGACTTATATTAAAATAATCCTGAAAAAATCATGCTATGTCTTATTTTGCAAGTAGGTCTTATTTTCAGGGAAACACGGTAGTTATATTTAGGTCAGGTTAGATATTATTAAAAACTAGCTTAAAAGCCGCCATATCAGGCGGCAAATAAATTAGTTATTCCTAAATTCATTTCCCCCCAAAAAATTTCCATACAAAAGAATTTGCTGAAAAACAATTGCAGTAATCAAAACTTGGGAATCCAAAATTTCAGGATTGCGTGTCTGGATTTGGTCCAAAATGTTTTTAATTTGCTTGCAGAGACATCTTGATTCCAAAAATGGTATGATATGTTGGACTATGGCCTCTAGGAGTAAAGTGTATGTGTATTGTTATTACTTACCTGAGGCTTTTCTAAAACTGGAGGAAGATCCCTTATCGGAGAGAGGAGCGATTTATGATGGGATTCAGGTAACTTTCCAATATGTATAGGTTTTGTATTATTGGTCTCCATGGATCGGAGAAATGACTCCATGTTGGTCCTGTTCCTTTAAATAGAGAATGAAATGTTTGGAAAGATTTCAGTTTGATTATTTAAAAAAAAAATGTTTAAAAATTTTTGTCTAAATATTTCATACTCAAGAAATACATATATAATGGAGATTTGGTGTCTGTCTGTCTGTGTAACTGAAACTAAACCAATGCTTATGTCATAATACCCTCAGGAATTGCATAAGTTTATCAATGAATATCTAATTTATAGTCAAAATCATAAATACATAGAATAAATCTTATTAACAATGTCTCTATGAAAATCTAAGTTAGATTTACCTCAATGTGGCTGTCACTGTTTTAGGCAGATTCTAGCAGTAATCTAAATCTTGTCTTGTCATGGGCCTCATGTCCGGCTTTAGGCCTCCCCTTCCCACTTCCTCCTCTGACCCCAAATAAAGTACCCTATGACCCTGGTCATCCTCCTGGTAAAAATGGTTACCTTATAAGAAATAGTTCTTGGGTTTTTAATAACCCCAAATATATGTGTAAGTGCATTTTTGAGATTGTTTGGAGTGCTTATTTTGCCTTTGTGTTATGATAAGTAATTCACTGCTGTTTGTGCAGTGAAATAGAAAAGGTTTTAAATAAAAGATAAAGTCTTGGACTGAGTAGTAATTTTGGTATTGTCAGGTCTAAAGGAGTCCTGGCAAGGATCTTTCTTTCCGTTGAGATGCCCACTTGAGCAAGTCAAGTTTTTTGAGGCTCCCATTGTGAGCAACTTTTGGCGGTATTTTTGGAACCGTAATTCTTAGTATAAGAACCACTAAGATATTGGTCCTTTTTAATGTGCAAGTCCCTACGTGCCAGCAAAGGTATTTCGGTTCTCCATTCTCTTCTCTGAAACTGCATTTATTTACATGTTATTTTTTGGTTTAATTTGTTTCTCAAAATGAGAAATATCCTTTTCCCTTGTTAAAATATTGTTTGTGCCTTTTTGTGGCATTTGAGTTTTAAATACCCTAAACCCCCCTTCATATGTGTAATTTGTAATTCATAGTTTTAGCTTTGAATGTTTTTATAGTTGGAACTTTCCGTAAAATTACATGATGTAAACCTTTCTTGGTAATTGTGTTTTATCCTTTTTGTGTAATATTTGTCTATTTTATTGTATTTTGTGTGATATTGTGACTTATTCGAATTTTCGTTTAATTCACAGTTTTCACAGCATGCACCGTATGAAAAATAAAGAACTATTTTGAACTACGGTGTTTGTCTGTACGTCCTTGAGCGCACGGTGCGAAACAACTTCTTTGTAAAGACTCGGAAAGCCAAACTTGTTGTCAGCAAAATTGTGGGACTGTCATTAACACTCAAAACAGCCCGTGTTATTAGTGTATTTAAAATACTGCAATGTGTCTTATACATCACTAAGAAATAAAGGTTTACATAATATATGGTGTGGTTAATTTGCATACTGGTTTTAACAAAACCGGGTTTGTTAAATAATTACTTGGTGTTATCGATCTCTAATATTATTGTTTTATTCTGTAATATATTAAAATCAACCCTATGAATGATTTTATATAGAAACTAATTAAGATATAATTAAAATAAGTGTAATCTTTTTATATGCATCCTTGATATTTAATATGAGCAAAGGTAATTTTTCTGTGTAGACCATCATGTTTCTTTCTGTTTCTATGACAGCATTCACCCTGGATTGGTTGAGCCATCTCCAACCAACGAATTCACCTGAGGTGAATTCATGGAAAGAGTAACAAGGGAATATGAAATTCACAAATGGTCCCCAAACCCTGCATGCATATCCCGGTTAGGTAAGAAGATGCCCTTGTTTGCTGCAGATTTTCCACAGACGAAGTCACAAGTAAGCCAAAACCATTGATTCCTGACAATGATGAAGACACTGTAACGTAGTGATATATTCACGGTACCAAAACGGATATATGTAACGTTCTAATAGCATTATATCAATATATGGTCACAGTACTAAAAGCGATATATGTTGTATAGCGGGTCTTGTCAACATGCCTCCAAATTCACGACATTAAAAGGGTGTTCGGCACGTGGCGGTCATCTTGTCGATAAAAAAGTACAACGCGAGAAATATATCGTCACAAGCTGCTTAGCTTTTATTTCCAGGGCTCGTCTCGTGGGTTGTGTCGGAGAGGAGGAAAGGCAGAGAGAAAGAGAGAGAGGACACTGTTAAATTACTGTAATCCCACACTAGAGACCAGAGGCCTGTCCGTCCCCTAGGCCTCGGAAAGCAAAAAGAGACGGGTATTTTTCTTCGTTGTTCCTCGTGACCATGTGACTTCTGGTTCCGGTCAACACCCGAAACTTCCGGTTGGCTTTCAATTCTCCATTCGGGGGGTCACGCCCCGGTCAAATTCACGACAAATTGTTTTTTTAAAACCTTTACTCCCCTCTTATTTCTTCTTCCTCCTTTTCTAATAGTAGTCCTCACAAAACTCAGGACCTTCCATCTCGCTACAGACACCCTTTAGATTTTCACCAGAGCCCCTTTGGCCGGGTTGTGGCCCTAATACCTGTCCACCTTGGGTGGCCCTACCAGGAACTTAAGTTCTCAACAGTGTGGCTCTGACACAACAAAGTTGACACAGCCCTGCCACGATGAGGAAGGGTTGGACTTTAGAAATAATGTGCTAGATGGCCATTGAGCAAAGAGCTTTCTCCGCCCTTCATGGTGATGTGTTTTACCTGTAAGGTGAGTTGTATATTCCTGGAATGACACTAGTACTTATTAGATGATGCTCTTTGCATGCCTGGTTGATTTGGTATAATTGATGTTTCTGGGAATCAAATTTTAATTGTTGTTCTCTTTGCTGTTCTGCAATTTCTTCAAGTTGGGACCTGGAAAAGTAAAATGAAACAATGTAAGTGGTCCTATTTCTTAAAAATACTATCATTACAAATAATCTATCCCTAGCACCTATATGATTTTCCCAACCCTATTGCCCTTATGGCAAGCCCCAACCCCTCTTTATCATATGGGTGCTAGAAGGCGGTGGCTGCGGGTCTACATGTCCTGGGAATGACGTTAAACTCTATCTGATGGTGAGATTCCAGTTTTGGAGGTTTGGGGAATGTGGAGCACCCCTTCATCACCATTGCTCCCTGGTCCACTCTGAACTGGAGTGGTAGTACCTGTTAGGGTCCCATCTATGGGTTAAATAGAAAAATGTATTTATAAAAATAATGTATTATCCATTAAGAATTGATTTATTTCAAAACTTTATCGGCATTAAATGACCCACTGAGGTTGATATGCCATAAAACAAAACAAACCAAAAAAAATAATCTATATATTAATACTGTAACCTTAAGTCAGGGGGAGGGGGTACCGGGGTTTCATTACTTAAAAACAAGAAGATGATCCATTTTGGAAAAAAAAAAAAGAAAAACCAATACTTACAAAACAAGCTTATTCTTTTCAACTAAAGCTTTCAAATAAGCCTTTCTTTTGTAATAGTCAAAGATTTTCTTCCGACTTTGGTAACCTCTCCAAATCTTTTGAATCTGAAATAGAAACAGAAATTTATCACCAACCCCAAGAAAATGGTCAGTAGTAGATCAATATTTTTGACGAATGAAACCTGAATTACCTAAAAACAAGAAATTAAAGTGCTGGGAAGTTTGTACAGACCACCATGAGCACTACTTTGACTAGCATGGTGGCATAGGATGTACAAGATTAAGCACTCTTGAACTTTCTCGACCATTTCACTTTCACTTGGGAGAGTTGTTCAATAAATTATTATACCTTAAAAAATGCCACCATGCATGTACGTTGTATAATTAAATGCTATATTGTATTAACTGACTTGTCTTTTTCCCTACCGATTATTCTGTGTTAGGTTACCCTCTTTTAGATAACTTAATGCATTATAAGATTATGTGTGTTAGCTACAGTGTTAACACCACCTTAATCCTTATAATTGCACTAACTGACTTGTCTTTTCCCTTACTGAATATTCAGTGTTAGGTTACCCTCTTTTAAATAACCTAAGAGTATGGATATTAGCTATGAGTTAACACACTGAGAATTCTTATAGCTTTATATCAAAGATAATTTATATTTAAAAATACCATTTCCATTAGGGTTAATAATTTATTTTTATACATCTAGAAAAAATTTGTGGTTGGATTAGTCAAAACAATCAGCAGATTTGTGATACTCACTTTAGTTGCCATGCTGTTAAAATGTTTCAAACACAACTTCTGAAAATAATTCTGGAAAAAGAAAAAAGACTTTATTGTGTCATGATTTAAATAACATTTTCATATACAAACAAATAAATATAAACAAACTAAGTTGAATTAGAAGCAAATAAATATGTAAAAAATGAATCTTATATTATCACATAATTCATAGTTTGGTTTGGTTTGTTTCGTTTTACGGCATATACCGTAAAACCCTAATATGGAACAACTTACCTCATGTTTTGATGCATGCGCAGGAGTCGTAAAAAATATGAAAATGCACACGAATAGAATCTCCTATTTTATACATGCGTTAGGTTCAAAGTTATAATATCCATTATAATTGTTGGTTGAACAAAACAACTCCGACCAAGAGTGTGAAACGTAACAATGGACTTTAATACAAGCACATGGAAATGATACATATAACAGAAATACAATGAAGATATGATAAAGAACACATATGTCTCATCCTTGGAACATAAGCACGTCATCAGATTTTGGTGTTTAGTTGAGATTCTCACCAGTTTCTTCTAATTTGCCACTAGACCAAGATGCATCTACACGACTCTCTAGAAACATTCCACATTCCTTTATTCGTTTTCTACCTGAGGTTAGTCAAAAGACATTGAAATTTTCTATTCTCTTTTTTGTTATTTCTTTCCTTAAATGTACGTATTTGTCAACAATACATAACTTTTACATTATATTTACAGTCTGCAGTTTTGTCTTATATTTATTTTATTGTTTTATGTTCTTTTGCGACCGCTTGGTTAAACTGCTTCCCAATTCCTTCACACATGTGAGAAGGCAGAATACAAGGGTTGGCATGCCATAAAATCCAATCAATCAGAAAGATGTCTTTCTTTAAAAAAAAAAAAGAAAAAAGAAAAAAAAAAAAAAAAAGAAATTATATACTAACCAATAAATAATCTCTATAATAGATGCGAGCCAAGTAACCTTTCCAATGTTTTTGTATTGTGACGGCTGCATTATTTAATAATCTGTAAATAAAAACAGATACAGAGAGTTATAATTCTCTATTAGACAAACATCTTTAAATCATAAGTTTCATTTCTAAATGGTTGGTTCAGAACAGTGTTTCTCAACTGGGGTCCATATGGACCCTAGTGGTCCATGTAACATTTTGGAGGTCCACACAAAAAAAAATATTATCAAATTGGGAATCCACAGAGATAATTTAGTGGTCCATAGAGCAATTCTATTTCAGAACAATTATTATTGAGAATTAAATTTCTACAGTTTCTATAGGAAAAATTAAACATATTCATCATGTCTTACCTGAGGTAACATTAAACATGTTCATCATGTCTTACCTGAGGTAACATTAAACATGTTCATCATGTCTTACCTGAGGTAACATTAAACATATTCATCATGTCTTACCTGAGGTAACATTAAACATGTTCATCATGTCTTACCTGAGATAACATTAAACATATTCATCATGTCTTACCTGAGGTAACATTAAACATGTTCATTATGTCTTACCCAAGGTAAAATTAAACATATTCATCATGTCTTACCTGAGGTAACATTAAACATGTTCATCATGTTCATCATGTCTTACCTGAGGTAACATTAAACATGTTCATCATGTCTTACCTGAGGTAACATTAAACATGTTCATCATGTCTTACCTGAGGTAACATTAAACATGTTCATTATGTCTTACCCAAGGTAAAATTAAACATATTCATGTCTTACCCGAGGTAAAATTAAACATGTTCATGTCTTACCCGAGGTAAAATTAAACATGTTCATCATGTCTTACCCGAGGTAACATTAAACATATTCATGTCTTACCCAAGGTAAAATTAAACATTATAATGTCTTACCCGAGGTAAAATTAAACATTTATAATATCTTACCTGAGATAAAATCTGGATCTTGCTCCACGAAACCAAGATTGTATTTTAACAATTGCCGAATATTCACAATTTCTATTTCTTTCAGCTTCACTGGAAAAAAAACAAATCTTAGAATTTTCGGAATCAAAAAAAAAAAGAAAAACTCATTAAAAATTCCACAGTGCAATTTTGCTATTTTCGAATATAATATGTATAATTTTGATTTTTTGGACTGTTGTCTTCATCTTTATTATGGAGTGAAAAACATGTTTCGGCTGCTGTATCCTCGGCCTTCCTTAAGACATTTCCTGTGTATACTGTTGATCAAACAAGGCATTGAAGAATTTTTGAAGATCTCATTCAAATAATGTTGTCATTGTTTTTGAAAGCCTATCAATCCAAGATGTGTCATGAGAAGCATCTCAATTATCAAAAATTCAGACAAACAAAAATAGAGCAAGTAGTAAAGTCAGCAGAGTGGCCTATTGTTGGTATCAGCTGGACTGCAAAGGAGTCTGTCCCCTTTTCACTAGTGCTAGACCAGGGAGATTGTTTTCTACAGAACTTTTGTAAAGCTTGTCCTCTTAAAAACCTAATTAATGACATATTCTAAAGAAGCTGATGATTATCTATATATTAATATGCTTCTTCCTAAATTTTCCATCCGTTATCATCCTGCAACACCCTCTGGTTAAAAACGATACTGCCCAAATCATCCAAGATATAATGCAAAAATGTAAATCCAGATTATCTGGTATCATTTAATCGCAGATTTCTTATTCATCCCATTTTATTTCAATTTTAAAAATGAAACCTTCCAAATGGCCTTGTGTCGCTTAACTCTTAATGTCCTATGCCACCTCATTCCAACCGGCCAAAAGTCACATTTGTTTTCCTAATCCACCCCAAACGATAGCCTTTGTTTAAATCTAATATTAAACATTTAGAAGTCTTTGATTTATGGGAAATAACAGGTAACTTTAAATGAAAAGGTCATTTTTAGCCATTTATATATATCCTTATAGGAATGGGGCTCTGGGCTTAGAAAATTCTAACAGGATGTTAAGAGTTAAATGCCCAACATAAAATTAAAAGGAATTGGAAAAAAAGAAAAAAAGAAAAGAAGTTACATGTTTGTTTTATTTGTAATATGGAAATTGCGAATTACGGAAGATATTTTGGTAATTTTGATCTTAAGTAAACAAATGTTGTAATAATTGAATCATCATACTGTGGTATATCCACAGATCCTGCTAGTCTTATTATAATTACTCTATTTAATAGCATAAAAGACCCTCTCCCTATTTACATTAAATATTTCAATATTATGTTTTATTTGTAATATTGAAATTATGAATTACGGAATGTATTTTTGTAATTTTGATCTTATGTCATCCCAGCCTCCTGCCATAATTTAAACTGTGTTTTTAGTAAGCCAGCCCAACTTAGATATTTTCTGAGTTGTGTTTTTGTCACTTTTTGTTGGCAAATTAATGTAGATATTTTAAACACCAACCAATTTTGATTTGTCATTCTTTTTATGAATTTGTCAAAGCAAATTAAATTATCTAATTCTATGATTTAAAAGAAATAATTATTGAAAGTATTTCTAAGAGGAATTGATGATTTCCGGCCCAACTTAGATATTTTCTGAGTTGTGTTTTTGTCACTTTTTGTTGGCAAATTAATGTAGATATTTTAAACACCAACCAATTTTGATTTGTCATTCCTTTTATGAATTTATCAAAGCAAATTAAATTATCTAATTCTATGATTTAAAAGAAATAATTATTTAAAGTATTTCTAAGAGGAATTGATGATTTGGTTTGGTTTGTTTTGTTTTACGGCATATCAACTTCAGTGGGTCATTTAATGCCGATAAAGTTTTGAAATAAATCAGTTCTTAATGGATAATACAATTTTTTTATAAATACATTTTTCTATTTAACCCATAGATGGGACCCTAACAGGTACTACCACTCCGGATCAGAGTGGACCAGGGAGCAATGGTGATAAAGGGGTGCTCCACATTCCCCAAACCTCCAAAACTGGAATCTCTCCATAAGATAGAGTTTAACATCATTCCCAGGACATGTAGACCCGCAGCCACCGCCTTCTAGGGGTTGGGGCTTGCCATAAGGGCAATAGGGTTGGGAATTTCTGAGTTGTGTTTTTGTCACTTTTTTGTTGGCAAATTAATGTAGATATTTTAAACACCAACTAATTTTGATTTGTTATTCCTTTTATGAATTTATCAAAGCAAATTAAATTATCTAATTCTATGATTTAAAAGAAATAATTATTTAAAGTATTTCTAAGAGGAATTGATGAGTATTTCTTAAAAATTAATTTCTTACTACTAGAAGACCCATGTGAACCCGTTGAGTTCTCATTTTAATAGCGGTTTATGATGATATTGATGCTTCTATGAGAGAGGTTATTTACCACATACCCCACGTGTGTGGGTCAAGCACAAGGCCCTATGAATGTGGGACCAGCCATGAGCCGAGACTCATAGGTAGCAGGTGCAAAAAATGCGTTGTTCCTGTTGGCATTCTCCCTCAAGGGGGGCACCTCAGGCACTGGCCAATAAACCCAGCCTTGAGCCTTTAAATCAAGGGGGCAGGTATTGCCTGGGGGGGGGATAGCCCCTGGGATCAACGCTGTTAATTACTTCAACGGTTCAAGGCCGAAGCCACTGGACCCTCGGTTGTGCCAGGTAAGTATGCTTCTATGAAAGAGTGAAGGAATCTAATTAACATTTCATAGTTATCTCCCTTATATCGAGAATTTGGATAGTTAAAAATAAAAATGAAATGATATTCAGGACGGAATATAGAGCGCTACAAAATGTACTTCCTTCTGCAGTCCATAATGGAACGATATTATACAGGTGTATGATATCAAACGATATCACACAGCTGTATAATGAACTAAAAACTGCTTTAATTAATGTGTTATTTGATAATAAAAAATAAAAATCTCTATGATGTGACGTGCTTTTTTTATGGTGCATCTAGCGAGAATCGAACTCAATATTAAGTAAGTAGTAATGGATCTGTCTGAGACGGGCATGCTAACCATTACACCTCGAATGATATCCGACAATATGGTTAACTTTTTTGCCTACTTTAAACCGCTCACAGCGGTTCTCCTACCAAACGCAAAGCGATGTACAAAAACTGTCGGTTAATTAATTCATTATGATTGGGCAGAAGGCCTCAAATTACAATAATAGAACTTTATTAGAATAGAATGAGTTCTGAACTTTGAAATATCCCATCATACAAGTAAAAAAAATACCAAGAAAATTTGGTACAGACGTGGGGGAAATTTGGTAGGCAAAAAGTTAAGTTAACGTTGACATGGAAAATCTTAACATATGCGAATTTTACCATTAAATATTTAAAATTATTATAAGTGTTTAAAAATTATGCGGATGAAGAACAATAATGAAATTTCTGAATAATAGGAAGTTCATATTTTCAAAATACACAGTTTTTTGTAGTTTTTTTGTTTTGTTTTTGTTTTTTAAATTGAAGAAATGATTTTATCAAAACTTTTTAAACTGGTTTAAATGGGAAAATACACATTTTTTTCTTTAAAAATTTAATTTTATACTTTTATATTGCGATTGATTCATTGAAGCTTCTTTTTTTTTCATGAAATAATCTATTTGAATATTTTTAACTAGTTTTAAATTTTAAGATCAAAACAGCGCGCACCTGTCATTGGACGTCCTTAAATATGAACGATAACAATACAGAAATAATGACTTAAGTTGTCACTAACAAATTACAAAATTAAGTAATTTAAACATTAAACAAACTTTCGAAAAAGAAAGAAATTAACTTTTAACTGCTCACTTTTTCTCTTTGTAAATATCTGGAATTATACAAGTGTCAATTCTTTCGAGAAGACGAAGTCGAGCCGTTACCGACATGTTTTCTTTTTTAAACTAACAAGGAGGGTCAGTGCGTGTTGCCAATAGCAACATCACCACTCAAATGATACTTAAAGCGACCAGGTTAAGTAATTAACAGCGTTGATCCCAGGGGCTACCCCCCAGCCAATACCTGCCCCTTTGATTTAAAGGGACAAGACTGGGTTTATTGCCCAGTGCCTGAAGCGCCCCACTTGAGGGGGAATGCCGACGGGATCAACGCATTTTTTTGCACCTACCATTCCATGAGTCTCGGCTCGTAGGTGGTCCCACATTAAAATGTCCTTGTGTTACACCCGTATACCTGGGATACACAGTAAATACCCTTAAAGCGACATTATGCGTTTTGAATAGGTTTTAGGTAAAAAAATAATAATTTCCTCGTAAATTCCTACCATAAAATAAACTGAACCCTCATTTTATGTCCGTGTTTTTGCAATAAATGTTTTATTTTTCTTGCACCCGTTATTTCACAATACTAAATATATTTTCTTTATTTGTTAAAGAATCAAGAAAATCAAGAAAATATATTTAGTATTGTAAAATAACGGGTGCAAGAAAAATAAAACATTTATTGTAAAAACACGGACATAAAATGGAGGGTTCAGTTTATTTTATGGTAGGAATTTACGAGGAAATTGTTCTTCTTTACCCAAAAAACAACAATAAAGTATTCCAAACGGGCTGAACTTGCACAAAGGTGTCAAAATTAGGGTGACCCAGAAAAAACAGGACCCAAATTATTTACTCATTTTCCCATTAAATTAACCTTAAACCCCAACCCTAACCCTAATCCCTAACCCTAGTCCCCCTAGTTAAAATTAACAGTTTTATTACAAAATTTGTGGGTTCTGTTTTTTCTGGGTCACCGGTATACAGGGTGACCCAGAAAAACAGAACCCAAATTATTTATTAATTTTCCCATTAAACTAACCCTAAACCCCAACCCTAACCCCTAACCTTAGACCTCCATAGTTAAAATTAACATTTTATTACAAAACTTGTGGGTTCTGTTTTTTCTGGGTCACCTTAATTTTGACACCTTTGTGTAGCTATACTCAAAATGGGCCTAAAATGCGTTTTTGACAAAATGACTTTTATATATTAATTTTTCATAGCAAAAATACTAAATTAAAGTTTTGAAATAAAATAACTTATGCATTATAAAAATTCATTAATTGATAAATCAATACTGAAAATTTCATTAAAATCGGATAATTACCTGATTTTTGATAAATTTCTTTGCAATCGCGAATGTTACATTAAAATTGTAAACAAGCCAATAAAACCATTGAAAAATAGACAGAATGGCGGATCGTGTTGAAATTGACCAAAACAAATCGTTTTAAATCTATTAAAAATAAACTGCATATGTAATGATATTTTTCTTTTTTTAATGATGGTCAATAATAATGTTACTACTTATCGATTTAGACAAAGTTTGATTATTTTTAATTCACTTTTAAAACTCGTAGCAGACGATTTTATTGCCAGTACCTATGCTAATGTAATGATATTTTTCTTTTTTTTAAATGACGGTCATTATGTTACTACTTATCGTTTTAGATAAAAGTTTGACCTTAAATAATAGATTTAATTAATTTTAATTCGTTTTTGAAAAACATAGCAGACGATCTTTTTGGGTATACCTACCTTTGTGTAAGTTCAGCCTCCAAACGTAAGAGTATTTACGTGTTTCGAAGGAGCTCTTATTTCTCCGTAGTTGTAGGCAAATTGTCGGACAAAGAAGACAAACACACAATGGAAATTTAATACATGTATTGACAAATAATACAAGAACTTGTTGCAAATCTTATTGGTATTTGCTACGAGACTTATCTGAGTTAAGTAATGTTCTTGGAGTAGTGGTGATAACAGGGGTATTCTGTTGTTTGTTGGAAAGTTGATAGGACGTTTCTTCGAACGTTTCTCGTTCTTCCTCGTAACCGGTTCAGTGATAAGTAATGGGGAATGCTATTTTAGAAGCTTCTCGCCCTGGTAACAGTTCTTTTTAAATGACGGTGAATGGGCCCTTTTCAAGTAGACTATTTGGTCTTCAGCCTTCTATAGTGTGCTTTGTGCCTTCGAAAGTGTGCTGTGAAAAAAAGCCTCCGTCCAGGTCAACGGTCCTTAGAAGTAAGCCCTGTTTTTGGGCTAAGTGATGAATGAAGTGTAGGGATCGCTATTTACGCGACTACCTTCAGTGGGTGCTCCGTGATAAGTGAAGTTTTTGATGTTGGCGATTCGCCCCCTAGCGACAGGGGGAGATAATTAACTATGGAATTTCCAATAAACGACAAATCTATTTATTTGTAGATGGTGATGTTAGTCGACGTGAAAACGTTTCGTTCTTTTATAAAACGTTCATCAGGACAGTTGGTTTTAACGTCGAATAACTTCACCGTGTCATTTATCTTTTGGAATACTTTTTTTTTTGTTCTTATTTACATTTCTGCATGGCATCGGATTTATTTCCATATTTGGTACAAATGCAGAATAGCACGCAACAGATAATATCATTAAAATCGCATTTTCTGTATAAAAAGCATTGAATTACGGAAACTCCCGAAGTAGCCTAACCCTAACCTCTCAAAGGTATCGGGTATTTCCGTGAAATGTAATAGTTTTTATAACAAAATTTATGCGAAATCTATGACAGTGTCATAATATCAATAGATTAAACTTTTGCCTAACGCTTGAGGCGCCCCTGAAGGGGAATGCCTATGGAGTCAAGCATTTCTTTTTGTAACGGTCATACATGAATTTCAATTTGTGCGTGCCCCCCTCCTCTATAAAATGACCTTAATGGGAAGCTGCTCCCCCCCCAAAAAAAAACAACAAAACAAACAAAAACAAACATATCTTATAAAATCTCGGTACTAATGCACAATAGTGCACAAGAAAAATCATTAAATTACGTATAAAAAGCATTACATTTCATTACATTTCACGGACATACCTGAAACTTCTGAGACGCTAGGGTTAGGGTTACAGTAAGGGTAAGGATTAGTTTTAGTGTTACGGTCAGTGTTAGGGTTGGGGGTTAGGCTACATCTGGAGTTTCCGTAATCTAATGCTATTTATACGTAAAATGTGAGTCTAATGCTATTATTTCTTGCGCGTTATTCTGCATTTGTACGAAAATCTCTAGTGTATGAAATATAATTTTGATGCTAGAATAGTAACTTTTCACGAGTTCTGTTCTTAACAAAAATAATAATTGCATTGTATAGTTTGTATAGAGTTTCTAGGATCTACCAATTTTGACTTCACAGACGTATTTTACAAAATAGATTTAACCCCGCCCCCAGATTGAAAAAAAGAAAAGAAAAAATTACCAAAAATCAAGGAATTATCCGATTTTAATGGAATTTATAGTGTTGATTTATCAATGAATGAATTTTATAATGCACCAGTTATTTTATTTAAAAATTTTCTGTGATTTGTTTCAAGTCACTTAATTTTGACCGCCCCCCTCTTATTTTTGTGGCACAAAATATCGGTGCGGGTTATATACTTTTGAAACTTGAAACAAATTACAGTAACAGTATGAATAATAAGACAAAAGTAAAAAGACCGAAGGTGAGAATAGAAGAAAAAAGTTTTTAAAAGAGCGCCTGTGTAGGAAATAAGTACCGAAAATCTGAAAATTATATGTAAAAAAAAAAAATGTTTTTAAAAGCATTCTATGATACTATTATAATTTTATAAAGTAAATTAATGAAGTACATTTTCTTTTTAAGTATTCTATTCTAATAATTAATAGAATACTTAAAGAATAGGTACTTTATTTTTGTGGTACCACACAGACACCCACATACAACGCATACACACACAATGATTTAGAAATAATACATATTATTCAAGGGTAGGTTAATATTTCTTTGTTTTTTTCTTGAAAGACATCATCAGATCCTGATTTTCCTTAAAAATAAATAAATAAAAATAAATAAATACGAAAACAAAACCATGTCTCCTTGACAACGGCTGCCATCATGAAAACGTGTCATCTCCATGGCAACAGCTAACGCTATGGCGGCATTAATATCAGAGGATTGTTTTCTACGATAAAGACGGCTCTTAAAACGTGCTAAATGGCTTCACTGGGATCTTTACTCGAGTAATATGAAGCACGAAAACTATTTTTGAAATAAAGGAACGACAGAAAAATGGCCACTTCCTCGTACATACCTGTTATTACTCGGAAGAAAAGGGTCCCAGACAAATACAAGTATGTAAAATCATGGATTAACATTTTTTTATGAATTAAAATATTTTACAATAAATAAATAAATAAATGTATTCAAATATTTTACAATAAATGAAGGAATAGATAAATGTATTAGAATATGTTACAATAGATAAATGAATAAAAAAAAAAAGATAAATTAAATGTATTGAAATATTCTAAATAAATAAATGAAAATAAATGATAAATGTATTAAAATATTCTATAATGAATAAATAAAAATAAATGATAAAAATGTATTAAAATATTTTATGGTAAATAAATAGATAAATGAATAAATAAAAATAAATGATAAATGTATTAAGATATTTTATAATAAATAAAAATAAATGTGTTAAAATGTTTTATAATAAATAAAAATAAATGTATTAAAATGTTTTATAATAAATAGAAATAAATGTATTAAGATATTTTATAATAAATAAAAATAAATGTGTTAAAATGTTTTATAATAATAAATAAAATAAATGTATAAAGATATTTTATAATAATAAAAATAAATGTGTTAAAATGTTTTATAATAAATAAAAATAAAATGTATTAAATTTTATAATAAATAAAAATAAATGTATTAAGATATTTTATAATAAATAAAATAAATAAATGTATTAAGATATTTTATAATAAATAAAAATAAATGTATTAAGATATTTTATAATAAATGAATGAATAAATAAAATTAAAATAAATGTATTAAGATATTTTATAATAAATGAATGAATAAATAAAATTAAAATAAATGAGTAAATGTTTCAAAATATTTTTTAATAGATAAATAAATAGAAATGAATAAAAATTTTCCATTTGTCTGAATTTTTGAGATGAGATAATTTGTATTATTTGGATTTTTTGGACTGTTGTCCTCATCTTTATTGTTATATACAACGTTTCAACTTCTTCAGGTGTTTCTTGTTTCATAGTTAGTGGAATGAAAAGTCTACCCCGGTGGATTGAATAAAGGGTTGGGTTCAGAGTTCTGTGAAGGATCCCAACTTTAACAAAAAGATTCCAGAGTTTGATGAGTTGATTCTCAAGTTTGACAAAAAAGATCTGAAAAAGGTCAAAGGGCATATTGACCAAAATCTTGTGCATATAACAATAAAGATGAGGACAATAGTCCGAAAACTCCAAATAATATAAATAGATGTATTTTACAATAAAATTATAAATAAAGATAAATGAATAGATGTATTAAAATATCTTTAAATAAATAAATGTATAAATAAAAGTGGATATAAATAAATGTATAAATAGATAAAAAGTTATTTTCTCTTTTATTTTGTTTTATAAATAAATCAATGTGTCAAAGATATGTTTTGTGTAAGTTACATGTTAGTAGGATTCTCATTATGTTGGTTGGTTGGATTTTACGGCATGTCAACCCTTGTTGGGTTATTTTTTGCCAAAAATGTTTGATGGTATTCAATTTTTAAAAACTTTTTTTAAACTCATTTTTTCTATCTAACACATAGATGGGACCCTAACAAGTACTACTACTCTGGGTCAGAGTGGACCTGGGAGTAATGGTGATGAAGGGGTATACCACATTCCTCAGAGCTCCAGAATTGAAACTTCATCATCAGATACAATTTAACGTCATACCCAGGACACAAAGACACTCAACCACTGCCTTCTAGCACATACATGATAAAAAGGGTTGGGGTTTGCCATAAGAGCAATAGTGTTGGGACAATCATATAGGTGCTAGGGCTTGACATGACCAGCCAATTGATCGGAGTGAGGCTCTCTAACCACCACTATAGCATAAGTAAGTACCAAAGAGGAGTATTGCATGTCATGGACTGCTAAGCCACCAGAAGTCGCCACCCACAGCCAACAGGTGACCCCAATTGGGGGGGGGGTCTTACTCCTCTGCAGAGGTGCAGTCGTATTCTAAAGCCCTAGCCAAAAATAAATGAATGTATCAAAGATATGTTTTGTGTAATTTATATGTTTGTAAGATTCTCATGTTTGTGCGTAACCATAAATTTGCAAAAACAATATATCATAGTGGACTTTCTTTTTTATTAGAGCAATATATTTAAAATACTAAAGGATGGAGAATAAAGCCATTTCCAGTTAAATTTGCAAGTGAATGATAATGTTATTTTTTAGTAATTCAAATTGTGAATATAAGGGAGATAGCTCCTGGATGTCCAAACACCCACCTCAAAACCACCCAGCATCACTAAAATCAAGAGCTGTCAAAGGCGGAGCCAATGGTCATCCACCCCAATAGTAGTAGGATTGGGGTACTACTACTCACATAAATCCCCAATACAACCTGGCACTAAGTTGCAAACACTAAGGATTCCAGGGAGGCTAGCCTCTCGTGAAGTGACTCTATAGTACCTGAGACAGCACCCCACAACAGCTCGGCAGTCTAGTTGTCTCGGACTTTTCCCTACGCTGTTGAGTGTGGTTATCGTATTTGCCATGGATATTCATAAGTGTAATTCCATATCAAATCATCCAGGCCATGTCACCCACCCACTTCAATTTTTATCTTAAAGTTAGACAATCCCCAAAATTTGACCTTCCAATTCCGAAAATTGGCGGAGTTATGTTGATTTTTAACTTTCCAAATTTGGGTGGTTGGTTGCAAAAAATGGCGACTTTTTGTAATCTATTTTTATCTGTAAAATGAGTTCTAGAGCTCCCCATCTTCTAAAGATTGGTTTATAAAAGTAAATAATTTTGCCCGTGGAATCCAAAAATGCTATCATAAAAGTCTAAAAGTTAACCAGTTTTTAAAATTTTAACTGATGTGTAGCTTTGGTTCTGGGCAAAAATCAAACTATCTTTTTGGTAAAAATAATGTTTAATATATGTGAAATAATAATAGAAAAAATTTGTCTTAGATTCAGTGCCACATTGGGATATTGATCTTGCTATAAAAAAATCAGAAATCATCAATAACTAAAATTGGTTGTCTTTTAGACTTTTTCAACCAATTTTTAGTGTAGGGAAGCTTTAGAACTCATTTTACAGACAAAAATAGATTACAAAAACTCACCATTTTCATAACCCCAACAAATTTGGAGAGCTAAAAATCGACATTACTCCGCCAATTTTTGGAATTGGATGCTCATATTTTTAGGAATGTCTAACTTTAACACAGTCCACATCTGTACAAAATTTCAGAAAAATCGAAGCGGGTGGGTGACAATTTTACTTCTTTCTGGATGATTTGACATAGAATTGCCCATAAGTAAATGAACAAAGTTGAATCCTACACTCCTCTCTAAATAGAAGCATCCAATAAAGACAGCTCTTAAATGGGGTCAAATAGAATGGGAAACCATTAGTTCACCATTCGTCAATAGAAATTAAAATTTAATCTGTTAAAAAACATATTTTTTAACTTTTATTTCTCTGTGATTCTTCATGTTTTTTGTTGGGTATTCAAATTTAAAAAAAACCTCATTTCTTGGTCTATTTAACCCATAGATGGGACCCTAACAGGTGCAACCACTTCAGGTCAGAGTGGACCTGGGAGTAGTGGTAATGAAGGGGTACTCCATATTCCTCAGAGTTCCAGAATTGGAACCTCACCACTAGCACATATATGGGGTACCATATTATATATTTCTCTTCATAGCATCACTCTGAGCGTAAAAGAATTACTTAGCAGAATTCCCTCCCCTCCTCCTATTGATACACAACACTCCACTTTGGTGATCGGATAGGCCCCCTATGATCAATTGGCTGGTCACGTCGAGTCCTAGAACCTATATGACCATGTTGCTCTTATGGCAAACCTTCCAATCCTTTTTATCATATATGTGCTAGAAGGTAGTGGCTGAGGGTCTTAGTGTCGGGTATGATGCTAAACTGCATCTAGTGGTGAGGTTCCAGTTTGGAGCTCTGAGGAGTGTGGAGTACCCCTTCAGAAATGAAGAAATGAGTTTGAAAAAAATTGAATAAAGAAGAATGATTTTAAAAAAAACCTTTGGCATAAAATAACCCAATAAGGGTTGACATGCCATAAAACCCAACCAACTAACATTTTAAAATAAACTATGCAAAAATAAATAAACATTAATAGTAAATCTGATTAAAACATATTTATCTCAATTTTCTTTAAAAAATTAATATTAAACTTTTGCTCAAAATCTGATTTTTTCCTCTACTCTTTTAAGTCAAAATCAGTGACCATCAGTCCTGATTCATTTAATTTTTTTAATAGATTTTTATCCAGACTGACAACTGTACTTCCAATGTTATTAGGTTCAGACTTTTTTCCTAGGAAGATTACTATCAAGTAATATCAATGTTCAGTAACAAAAAAAAAAAAAAGAAAAAAAAGAAAAGAAAAGGAAGTCACTGTCCTATTTCCATTTCATTCCAATTGTCATTATCCTCTTTTTGTTTAAACTAGCAAAAACATGTCCCTTCTGGGCACAAGTATTGAAGTTTTGATATAATTGAATATTATATTGAATTAGAAGATTAATGAAATTAAATATGAACACAAAAAAGATTACATCTATTTTTACTTTATTCTAATTGATTTCAATATAAATTATACATAGGATTGATTTTAATACGTTTGAGAACAAAAATTTTATAAAAAAATTAATAAAACCAAGTAATTATTTATTAAACACGGTTTTATTAAAATGGTATGCAAATTATTCACACCATATAAATGTAAACATCTATTTCTTAATGATATATAACACACATCGCAGGATTTTGAACACATTAATAATATGGGCTGTTTTGAGGCCAATCTCTCTCATTGATAGAGTCATTCTTAATAAGATGTTAATTAAGATTAAATAGTGATTATTTAATAACCATTGAGAATATAACATGAATAACTAAGGGAATTGTGACCATGGTAGTGACGTAGTTTCAGTTAGACAGACAGACACACAATCTCCATTATAATAAAAAATGTAGCAGCAAAATTTTCATAATGTCTTCTAAAAGCAAATTCTAACTTCATTTGCTTCTAGCAATTGACATGGCTTATCAATCAATTAAAGAGAAAATATATTAGATTTTTTTCATTTAATGCTTTATCAATTATTTCTTTAATTAAGCAACTCTGTTCTTTTCAAGGTAAAACAAAAGCAGAGAAAATGAGTGTGTGTGTGTGTATACGTGTCTCGATAGATATGTGTCAACTATGTATATAAGCAGTTCAAAGACCATATGAAGACGACTCTGAAGAAATGTGCCATTACACTTTCAAGCCTGGAAGATCTGGCCTCCAACAGACAGGGTTGGAGAGACATGTGACATACAGGAACTGAGTGGCTCAATATCAAGATCAATAGGGCTGCAGAGTGGCAATGTCTTCATCGCCATGCACCACAGAATGCTGATGGAAATTTCTCTTGTGATGTGTGTGACCACATCTGCAAATCCAGAATTGGACTAACTAGCCACCAGAGGGTCCACAACTGATGAACGACATGGACTGATGTCATCATCATCTGCGATGGACTTCTAAAAGGAAAAGATATATATGTGTCTATAAATGTGTGTGTGTGTGTGTGTATATATATATATATATATATATATATATAGTAAAGTCGGCGAGCAGCCTAATATCAGTATCAGCCAGACAGTGAGGGAGTCTGTCCATTTTTCACTAGCCCTAGACTAAGGAGATTATTTTGAGAGTACACTCTACCAACTGTGCTAAACTTGAGAACACACTTTAAATTCTTTGTCCTTTGCATATATATATATATATATATATATATATATATATATAGGATGCTATACTTATAAGTAAATAGTGCTCAATATCATGAACAGACCATTTATATCTAAAGCAAATGGTGATTAGCTACTGACAAATTCTCGGCTATGAAGAAATGTGATTTGATATAGAAAAAATAAAATAGAAGAAAATTCCATATTCTAAAATAGAAATTTCATATCTCTGCCAATAAGTCTGGTGGAATTTATGCTGCTTGGAGCCCCTTAAACTTGTGGTAATGATATTTTTAGCTCTAAAACCATGTTTGAATTCAAGGATATTGTCTTTTTTTAAGGTAAGTAAAAAACCCACCTAAACAAGGCCTAAAATTACAGTGGCCTAAACATTGTGTTTATACATAATGAAGATGAGGACAACAGTCTGAAATATCAAAATTATTCATATCAAGCCTCGGCTCATGAATATATTTTAAGGTAATTAAAAAACACCTAAACAGAACCCGAGGTTACAGTGGCCTAAACATTGTGTTTATTCATACTGCAATAAAGATGAAGACAACAGTCCAAAATATCTAAATTATTCATATCAAACCAAGTTTGAATTCATGGTTATAGTCTGATGATGACTTATTTTAAGGTAATTAAAAAAACCCACCTAAACAAGGCCTGAAGTTACAGTGGCCTGAACATTGTGTTTATTCATACTACAATAAAGATGAGGACAACAGTCTGAAATATCAAAATGACTCAATGAGATGTTCTTATTTATTAAGCTTTGTTTAGTCTGGCACACAATTCTGAGTTTATTTACATTATCTGTTATTTCTAAGTGGTTACCCATCTCAGAAATGAACAACATCATTGCTGCTTAACTTTGATGAATTTTATTGATAAATTTAAAGATGTGGACAACAGTCTGAAATATCAAAATTATTCATGATAATACTACAAGGGTGAGTCAAAAAGTACTGCATTTTGTTTAGGACAGGTATAATTACCAACACAGGAACATGTATCATACATCAAAATGAAGAATCACATCCCTACTTCTCTACATAGTTACCATTTCTCTCAATAGCAATGTTCCACCTTTGAATAAGGGCATGTATCACTGCCCTATAAAATTCTGTTGACTGTTCTTTGAGCCACTTCTTCATTACAGATTTCACTTCCTTGTCACTGGAATAATGTTTGCTCTCAAACCCTCTTTCATGGGCCAAAGAGATGATAGTCTGAAGACGCTAAATCTGGTAAGTATGGAGGATGTTGTAAAGTTGTTCGCCTGAATGAGGCGATTTTCTCCCTTGTCCTGATGTTTGTGTGTGGTCGAGCATTGTCATGCAGAAGGAGGACATTGTCGATTGGCAAGTTGGGTCTTACTCATCAGATTCTTGCTCTGAGCCTCGTTAGGTCTCAATGTAGGCCTTAGTTTTATAAAAAAAACTTCACATGAAATAAAGAAAATGGCATTACTTTTTGACTCACCTCATAATACCATAATTTCTAGAATGTAGATTAATTGACTAATTTTTAAAAATTTCTATCTTATTTAGTCCCAATACATATCGAGTTGTCGCTTATGATGAAAATGATGATTCAACAAAATACCCCGAAGTGCCTGGTGACATAAGAAAAACGGATCCTCTAGGTGTGCAAGTAAATAAACGTCCCGATATGTTGTGCCATTCCAGTCAGGTTTTGCCTTACGACCTTCCAGATTATCGTGCCAATAAGCCTTACCCAAAGAGTTGTAATTTTCTACGGCAGAATTCACGTACCCTCAACGAACCGGTGTGTTTTGTAGAGACAAGGGACCAACCAATTGGTCATTGGATCGCACCACAGTTACCTCACTTGGTAAAACACTCACCTAGCTATAAATTGGATACAGTCTTCCGCAGAGATTTTTGTGATGAAATGCCTGGGACGTGTGCAAAGTTTCTTGATGCCAATTCTATTCAAACTACATCGTTAAAAAGCTGTGAGTTATTTTTAAAACATCAGTTTTATTCTTATTCATTTATTAACATTTTTTTCTTTTAGGTTTCTTTAACCTCTTTCCCTTTCACTTTTTTTCTTAAATTACCCGTCCAAAACAAGGCAGATTTTTTTTATTTGCTTAATTATCCCTTTTATATTTGATTAAATTAATTTGAGAATATTTCTTATAAAATTATCAATATTTTTAAAGTTATATGGGTTTGAAATTTATCCTGTTATTACTATCCTGAGTATTCTCGGTATAGGCATTACACACACACACACACACATTATATATATATATATATATATATATATATATATATATATGAAGGTAAAAATGGATATTGAATCCGACAATATGTAAGAAAGTTTTATAGAAAAACAACAAGATGTTAGAATTATTTGCTGACAGATATCTGTTTCGCCATTATGAATATGTCTTTATCAAAATTGATAAAGACATATTGACAAAATTGATAAAGACATATTCATAATGTCGAAACAGATATCTGTCAGCAAATAATTTTAACATCTTGTTGTTTTTCTATAAAACTTTCTTACGTATATATATATATATATATATATATATATATATATACACACAAGGTGTGTCAAAAAAGTATCGAGATTGAAGCTGTATTTACCAAGATAGGAATGAACTCTAAATGTAACGTTAATTTTTTTCAGAATACAAGGTATGTCAAAAAGTACAGATTTTAAAGCTGTATTTATCGAGATAGAAATGAAGAATGAATGGAATGTTAATTTTTCAGAGTACAAGGTGTGTCAAAAATACCAAAATCTCGATACTTTTTTGACATACCTTGTATGTATACAGAGTTGAAGAAAAAAAAATCTATATTTATTTGTTTTATTTGTAATTATGCCAAAAACTGTTTCATTTACATTTCTCACAGCATTAGTTTTGTAAAATGAAATTTTAATTTCAAATGAAATCATTTACATTCATTAGAAAAAAAAAGTTATCTTTTTCTCAGTATCCATTTCTATTTGGAATTTTTAACACAATACAAAATAAACTAGTAAAAAAGTATTCTTTTATATATTGAAAATAGTAATATTTTATGTTCCCTGATTCATTGGTTGATGTTTCTAGACGTTTCTCCTATGTATTGTTTATTACAATCCAAACATTGGATGGTATATACACCAGCATCGGACCTCATGTGGGTCAATAATAAAAACAACCACACCAACACGAGTGGAAAAGACTTATGGATCTACCATAAATGATCTCATCAGGATCCTACTTATACTGGACTAAGTTGATGTCATTACTTAGTTAAACTGGGATAAACCTCTTTTCTGATAGTAACGGTTCAACTCTATATTATTCTATTTTTTTTCGATTGCTGTGTGATTATTCTATTTGTTTATTTATTCCTTAATTCTCATTTCTGTATTGTTATTAACTTCATTCTAATTATAAATAATAGCTATTCTAATATTCTGTTAGGGTCCCAATCTATGGGTTAAATTGATCAAAAATGATTTTTTAAAAATGTGTTAAAATTGAATCCCCAACAAGAATGAATAAAACAAACGTTTTTGACATAAAACCAAGAATTGACATGCCATAAAATCCATCCAACCAACCAACCACTTTATGATGATCATTTTGTCTGCACTTTTTTTATTTTTCAGTCCATTTGAATAATTTACGAGAAAAAGATATAAACATTAAAGAGAAGATTTCCTACGAACATTGCTATGACTCCCGTGCTGATCCAAACTACCCACTTCACGGAAAGGCAAGTACTACATGTTGAACAAGGGAATTTTGGTTAAATCAAGTCTCTAAAAGTTTTCCAAGTTTTATTTTAATTAGATCTGAATTTCATTACTGAAAAGATGATTGTCTTTATGTTGTAATAGTTAGCAAGCTAGTCTCACAGATCTATTACTACTGAATAGTGTTTGATCCCCATATATGTGCCCTTGTGTCATATCCTATCTGTGGCTAATGGCGAGTTTGATCCTTGCTGGATGACCCATACTTGCGACCTTGCGTCATATCCTATCTAATCTGTGGCTAATGGCGAGTTTGATCCTTGCTGGATGACCCTTCATGGTTAACAGTTAGGTAAATATCTACAAATATCCACAGCTTTTTATTATAGAGTATTATTTCAGATATTTTTCCAGAGTTAATATCTTAGTTTTAAAAAAATGAAGTGGCTTGTTGTTGTAAATTAAATATAAAATAACAGAAGATTGACAAAATTTTCAAACCGCCCTGTCAGTTGGGGCTATAAAATACTCTGACTATACCTCTGCAGTGGGTTAAAATCACCTGTTAGCCATGGGTGATGACCCGTGATGCTTAAGGATGGATTCCTGGAGCTGACAGTAAGTGTGGAACTCCACTCAGCAAATAAAATCTCCTTGATCTAGCATTAGTGAAAAAGGGATAGACTCTCTTGATACAGACAATAGCCAATCTGCCTATTAATTAACCTATCAACAATAATTATTAACTCATCAGTCACTGGCCTCTATTGTTTAAAACATAAACATAACAATAAACATTTCTGTGATTTCTAAATATTTTGGTAACCTAACCTTTGGTATTACTCTCATAATACATGTGTGTGTGTGTTAATATTTTCTCTCGGAATTGAAACTTATAGTAAAGACAATTTCTTTGATTCTGTTTTATTAGCGCCATGGGACTTTTGTTTGGACCAAAGAACAACCACCTTCCACAGTTACCACAAGTTACCATTCAACTCATGTGACCAATTTTGATGAATGGGAATAATTTGCCAAGAGAAACAGTTTTGCCAAAAAATTGACTGGAAGAAAAAAAAAAAAAAAAAAAAAAAAAAAAAAAAAAAAAGAATGATTTTCTTTGAATGAAATGAAAATGAGAAACGAGAAAAAAAAAAAAAAAAAAAAAAAAAAATAGTATGAAAATTAAATTTTGGTTTACTAGCAAAACTAATTTTGATACAATTATTTTTTGATTTCATAAGTCATTTGACTTATCTATTTATTTAAAAACGAAAAAAATAATTTGAACATTTGTTGACGCAAAGCACTAAATATCTTTTTATATAAAGCACACTAACGTCGACTAACTTGACAATCTACAAATAAATTTATCCTTTGGAATATTTTGTTTTTTCTTATTTACATTTCTTTATAAATCACACTTTAACATTGTATATATTGGTCATGTGACCTGGTCCCACTACACTGTATATATTGGTCATGCGACCAGCTTCAAGATTGCAAGAAAAGGCTCTACTGAAGAAAACCATTTGGAAGTGCATGGTGTAATGGTTAAATTCATGGGAAATGGACTCGTCACCCTGAGTTCAAATCCTGGACATGGAAATTGCATTTTCACTTAGCGCTTATACCCTTGGGAAAGGTATGAATCCTACTCTCCCTCCAGCTATGGGTAAATAGTAGGGCAGACTGTTTTTTTTTTTTTTAACTTGGATTAGGCAAGCAGTCTAGGAGAAGGAAAACTCTGAATTCAAACCTGTTAAACTTTGCTTAATAAATTGACCTTGTGTCACATCCTGCTCGTGCGAAGGGGTTGGTAAATATATACTGAAGAAAATCACAAAAGTTTCATACAGGGGACCAAAAAAAAAAAAAAAAAAAAAAAAAAATAGACCTCCCCCCAAGACTTTTTGAAAGTCTGGCCTGTTTTTTGGGGGTCACCCTGTACTTCCGAAATCGAGAAGAGGTTTTTTTTGTGAAATTTTTTTTAAAGAGTAGAATAAGTTTTATTGTCATAATATCTTGGGCCTTCTCCAGGAATTAGGAATTCCATTGTATAATCCAAATGATTGGAGATTATTCCTAGATAGTTCTAAGTGCAGCCTAATGTCTGTTCTACTACATAATAATGTTTATACAGCTGTTCCAGTTGGTCATTCTGTGCTTTTGCAAGAGGAGGGATTATCTTCCCGTGGAGTTGTCTGCCCGTTTAGTTTGCTGGTGCCTAGCGAGGCTAGAGTATTTAAGCGCCGGGTTCAAACCCTTCTGGCTCTTTTCCTGTTCCAGTAACCACAAGACATATGGAGTAGATTTTGGTCTACCCCTTCTCGTTGGGGCTTCACCCCCCCCCTAACATTACTGTAAGTGAATTATACAGCATGGACTATTCTTAGTCTCATGTCTGTACTTTTTGTATATCTTGTACCATTCATGAATGTGTATTTATCTTTCTACATGTAACTTTGTTTTACCTATGTACTTTGTATCTCGTCATATCCATGTGCTGTACTATATTAAATGTTTTGTCTGTTAACCTTCGTCGGAGTCATGTATCCAATATATATAACTTTGAACCATTCTTATATGACATTAAATCTGTGATAGACTTACTAAAATACCATGAGCACAACTGGACAATATGCATGGACCTTCAAAATGGTGAACTTCCTCTGTGGTCAACTAAGAAGATTTACAAAGTATCCCTTCTTTATTTAAATGGGGACAGCTGAGCAAGAGACAAGCACTGGAACCAGAAAGAGTGGCCCTTACGCAAGACTCTGGAAGTTGGTATGCTAAATATTGTCAATGATCCAGTCGTCAGTCGAGAAATATTGTAAATGATCCAGTCATCAGTCAAGAAAAGATCCTATTTCCTCGTCTGCACATCAAGTTTGCACCTGCCATTCCATGAGCTTCGGCTTGTGGGTGGTCCCACGTTAACTCTTAACATCCTATACCACCTCATTCCACCCGGCTGGAAGTCACACTTGTTTTCCTAATCCACCCTAAACAATAGCATTTGTTTAAATGTAATATTAAACATATTAAGAAGTCTTTGATTTAAGGGAAATAACAGGTAATTTTAGATGCAAAGGCCATTTTTAGCCATTTTTTGATAAATCCTTATAGGAATGCTCTGGACTTAAAAAAAATTCTCAACAGGATGTTAAGAGTTAATAGGGACTTTGTGCCTGACCCGTACAAGTGGGGTACGCGGTAAATACAATCAAGTTGGGTCTGATGAAACAATTTGTCAGAGCATTAAATACTGATTGTGAGTTTTGTATCTTCATAGCCAACCAATTTCTTACCTAACAATGAGTTTCATATAAATTCTATTCTTTGTATTGATGAATAGGTTTCAAATTGTGTTGCAAATGAAGTTAGACTATGTAACATTTTCTTTTTTTTTTTTATTCACTAGCTGATTTAATAAGAGTTCAATCACATGGTTCTTCTGATAGATGACGATGACAGTGAGACAAAGATAAAATTTTGATATTTTGAAATACCTCGATAGCAACAAGAAAAAAGGAACTTCATATTTGAAATTAGTACATTAAAAATATATAATACTGTTGGCATCTTTCCGTCTGCTAAAGATGATGGCGTAGTGTCCATTTCTTTTAAACTGCATCTGCACAAGTAGCTGAACAGGCCTATTTTTGAATGGCAATCTCTGGTGGAGTGACTGCAAACAAACAGTGATGCTTGCTGGAGTTGTTCTCTTCTTCCTTCTGGCTCTGTTTTTAGTGACGGCTTCTTTCCTCTCTTTTTCATGCCTTGTTTGACAAGGAGGTGCCAGGCTGCTCAGTTTTCTGCACCAACCTCCCATGTGTTGGTGTTGATGTGGCATGTCTTCATATCCTTGTAGATGTCTTTGAAGCATAGGCATGGTCTCCCTACCGGTCGGGAGCCTTCTAATTCGCCATACAATAGGTCTTTGGGGATGCAGCCTTTGTCCATCCTGCTGACATGACCAAGCCAGCACAGACACCTCTCACAGATGATGGTGAACAGTGGTTGATATCAATGCAACAAAATTCTTTTTAACCAGTGTAGATTATTTACTCAGCAAGACCTTTGTCAGCTGCTCTTTGGCTATCTATTTAAAGGTGTTTAGTTCTTCTGTTGGTAAATCCAAATCAGTATTGAGTTTGGATTCAGTTGGTTCATACTTATAATCCTAGTCTATAGTGTCCCTTGAAATCCTTGGTAGAGGAGAGAAAAGTAATCCTCGTCTATAGATCTTGCTTGCACAAAGTTCAATTAGCAATTGATTTAAGGACAGTTACCCATGATCTTAAATGCATTCTGTATTCATTTCTCATTGGCCAATTTTTACTGGAAGTGCCTGCTGCTAATATTAGGAAAGTTCATAAATAGGAGTGGTAATTTGGTGTACATCTTATACCACTGGACGGGGTAATTGCATTTCACTTAGCACTAATACTCTTGGGAAAGGTATGAATCCTACTCTCCCTCCAGCTATGGATAAATAGTAGGGCAGACTGGGTTCTATAACCTTGGTTAGGCAACCGGTCTAGGAGAAGGAAAACTGAATTCAAACCTGTTAAACTTTGCTTAAGAAATTGACCTTGTGCGGAGGGGTTGGTAAATAAATAAATAATCACAGGTATTCCAACAAGTGTAACCACACTTAGAATTTGCATCACCAATCTGAAACCTCTATCTCACCCAGAACATTGACCCCCTGGAAACTGTTCAGAGGCATGCAGCCAAGCGAATACGCTCCATCAGGCATCTACCATACTCCTGAACGTTTTGCTGCCCCCAACATGGATACATTGAAGCACGATGCCTGGCAACTAACTTGGTAAACACGCACAAGGTTATTGAGCTACCATGATTTTTAGAAATATTCTTTCAGACTCAGAATTGCTGAAGCATCGAACAAACTACCTGCATCAGTTGTTAGCTGCTGAGACACTGCATCCTTCAAAACTTCCATGTTTCCTGAAATTTGCTAAACAGTTTAGCTCAGTCTGTAGGGCATTTGCCTTGGAACCACAAGGTTCCGGATTCAATATCGGCATGAGTAGCACAGTATCTGTGTGGTAAAGTGAGGAGCTGATGGTAGATCTTGTGCACCACCTAAGATGCAAACACAGTCTCCCTGCTATTGAAAAGGGGATAGACTCCCTCGTTGTCTGGCTGATACCGACAATAGGCCACTCTGTCTACTTTACTTTCTTTTTTTTTTTTTCATACCTCAAATACGCACGCACATATATATCATGAATCATACACTGTTCATTTTCCTGACATTATTCTATGTACTATAATTGCACCTTTGATGAGTTGTAGTGTACCTAAGCACTGTATGCAATAATGTCATTAATATTATTGTTATTATATTTTAGCTAATGAAAATATGATGAGTACTAGTATTTAGTTTGACTAGCAGGACCTGTGGAATATACCACTATAATAATTTAATTATTACAACATTTGATATTTTTACTTATGTCAAATTCTTATTTCTTATGAATGTCTTCAACTCAGCTAAATAATGGACCATTCCATTTTTATTTCAAAGAAAGAAAGGGAAGAAAAAGGACATTCTATACAGAAAAAAATATAATAAGGAAGAAAGAAAGAGTAGGGGAAAGATAGAGAAAGGGGGTGAGCACACTGAAGTGATAATGTTTATCTGTTTCAATCAAACAATGAAAAAAAAAAAAAAAAAAAAAAAAAAAGAGTGAGAGAGAATTAAATCAAGATTATTATATTTTTACATATTGAACTATTTTTCAAATAGCTCTTAAGTAAACATATCAAACATTGTAATAATCAAATTATCATACTGTGGTATATCCATAGGTCCTGCTAGTAATGAATTAAAAAACAGTTTTTATCTATAAGTAAGTAATGTAAGTGGAGTAATCACTGAGGGAACTAATTGAAATATTGGTTGAATTAAATTTATAACTCTTAATATGATTGATATTTAAGCCTTTTCTTTTGTTAAATGTATTGCTCTGTATACAATTCCCCAATTATTCAGCTCTCAACATTGACTAGACTAATTTTAATATTTCGATATAAGAAAAAAAAAAAAAAAGAAAAAAAAAAAAGACAAGGTCCTGCTTAGAATCATTCTCACCGCCAACTTACCTGGTTACTTTATATATATATCTCATTCCCTTCAAAACAGAAGACACTTTCTCATATATATGTATATATATAAATAAAGTTAGCAGTCGGATGAAACTCATAGATATACACAGATAGAAATAGATCTATAACCGCAAAATGACCGATTTTTAAGCCTTTTTCTTTACCAAGCTCTGAAAATGGACTACCAATTTTAGCATTCCAATGTAAAAAAAAAAAAAGGTCCTGCTTAGAATCATTCCCATCACCAACTTACCTGGTTACTTTTATGCATATATATATATATATATATATATACACACACACACACACACACATACATACACACATAAAGGAAAGAAATCATAACTTTGGTTTCTGGCTATTAAATTATCAGCTGGATGTTTACATTAAACAAAAGCAGAAATTTGGATTAGTTAACCAGATACAAGACACAAAATGTCTAGTTTAGTATTATACTTACATTGTAAATTGAATTCTTTGCTAAAAACTTGAAAACTTTATGAATTTGAAAAAAAAAAAAAATAACAAAAAGAAACAAAAGAAACAAATAAAACAAAAAAGAAAAACTAATATGCTAAAAATATGGTGTGTATCTCATTACTAAATACTGAAAATTTCCCTTGAAACAAAAAGACATTTGGTGTATTATAGTTCAAAAACTATTTCATCCCTAAAAAATAATTATACACTGTCTCTATTAGTAGATCAACTGCAGGTGAACTCCTCAAACCATTTGCCAATACTAAAAACCATGGCCTTAGATCTATCACAGGATCCTGCATCAACGATTGCAATACACTAACAAAAAAATTTCCAAACATTGATTTCACCAAAATGTCTGCTCATCAACTCAAATTATTTATCAAAAGAGAAATTTTTAATACGTAGAAATAAACTTATAATCAACTTTGTAAAAAAACAAAAAAACAAAACGAACAAAATAAAAAAAACTGAGGTGGTCACTACTAGAATAAGCTCAGTCCTAATTAGTGATCATCCTCTACACATTAATACAACAACCAATAAAAAAGAAGACAGTGATTATTTGTGCCAATTTCAACCTAAAACAAAAATGACAGGATAAACAAATAAAAGAAAAAAGATAGAAAGCATAAAGAAACAATAGTTAAACAAGAGACAGAAATTTGTATTATTTGAAATTATTCAGACTATTGTCTTCATCTTTAGTGTTATATACACGTTTCAGCCGATGTGCCTTTTGGCTTTCTTCAGGTGTTTCTTGTCAAACTTGGAAGCCTTCATGTCGTAATCAGGTGCCAATTGGACACATGGCGCAATGGATATAAGGGTTGTGTTAATACTGGTCTAAGTGACAATCATGTTCAGTGACACGCAGGTTCAATCCTGGGCAAGGGCAATAATAACAGAATACTTAACATATCTTAACACTTGTACCCAGTCATGGTTAACATAATAAGAACAATCTATCCCTGCAAAGTGAATAAATGGTTTGGTTTGAAGTGACATGAAGGTTCCTGGTTTCAAAGAGAAGGTTCCCGATTTCGAAAGGGACACCTAAAGAAGGATGGAGGGTACATCAGCCGAAATGTTGTGCATATAACAATAATTGGAGGATATGTGCTTAATTGAAGTCGTACCTAATTTTGAAAATTAATTAGTTAATAATTAATAAATTTTAGGCGGGCATATATGTTCAAATGTAAGGCTAAATGAATCGAGAAAATAGCCGTACATTTGAACATATATGCCCGCTTAAAATTCATTAATTATTAACTAATTAATTTTCAAAATTAGGTACGACTTCAATTAAGCACATATCCTCCAAAAATTGTCGGCTTAAAGCCATATAAAAAAATAAACACATTTGTTTGTTTACTTAACCTCATATAACAATAAGTAAAAGTAAAAAAGTCATTGAGGTGGCCTAAAGTCAGTATCAGCCAGGCACCAAGGGAGTCTATCCCCTTTTAACTAGTGCTAGACCAAGGAGATTGTTTTTGGCGTCTGAAGTGGAGTGCCACACCTACCAAAATCTCTTCACTTTACCGCACAGATCTCTGTGCTTCTCATATGCTGAGTTGGCGAAGGCCAGTATTGAACTCAGAAGCTTGTGGTTTCTGTACCGACCGAGCTAAACCGGCCCCTTATATAACAATAAAGATGATGACAATATTCTGAATAATTCAAATAATACAAATTATCAAGCCTCATCTCAAAAATTCAGAGAAAGAAACAGCAATGCATTTAGAACAATTCTTTATTCTTTCAAACACTTGAAAGTTTGTGCTATGAGGCAAATATCATTGGTTCCCTGATTGGGGGGGCCGGGGGGAGAGGGTAATGATTCCCTTGGACACGAAAAAATAACTACAAAAAACATCTACTTTTGCATCTTGACTATATCTTTACGATTCAGCAGATTTTTTCCAGATTTTTTTTTTTTACAATGTTTTGATTGGTATGTTTTTTGGGGTGTGTGTGGGGAGGGGCGGGGTTAGGGTTCTTCATCAAATACAGTATGTTTTTTTGTTTTTTTTGGGGGGAAGGGTCTTCAAATGCTTTTGGGGGTCTTCATGAAATAATGTTTTTGAGAGGGTCTTCATCAAATAAAGTTTTGTTTTTTTTTGGGGGGGGAGTGCATCTTAATCACACAAAGTATGTTTGGGAGGAGGGGTTTATCAAATAATTTTTTTTTTTTGGGGGGGGGTCTTCATCAAATAAAGTATGTTTGGGGGAATCTTCAAATAAAGTATGTTTCTTTTTTTTTGGGGGGGGGGTAGGGCCATCATCAAATAAAGTTGAAACGCTGGTGATATATCAACCTTCATTTCTGCTTAGGGTGTTCTTTTCCTAACAAAACTGATGGACAATAAAATCAGATCGGAGAGACGCGTTACCAAACCCAGAAGCCGCTGTTACTGATTACATGTTTTCATGGCAAGAGCCGAAATGATCTTCAGACCAGTTCCCGACACATACGCACACACGAATGATTAAATATATTATCACTGACACCTCGTCTCTTGATGAGGAGGAGGATGGTAGGAGAACAGGCCAATCAAAACAGTGTGAAAACACAAACAATAATACGGATAATAATAATAATATTTGGAACGTTAATAGTAGCTAAGGATGTCGCCTCATTTCACAAATATAAAACTGCATTATAACCACTAGCAGTTTGTTACACATTTTTATAGAACATAAAAGTCAATTTGTCCAGTACTTTGATAATAATAATGATAATAATAATAATCTACTTTGACCACCCTCCCATCACATTTTATGTACATCAAATATATAAGCAACAAAGATGAGGATATTCATCGTCCACAAAAGCTCATAAATGCTAAAGATTCCTCATCTTACAAATACCGAACCATATATTTCTATTTCTTTGTTCATAATTTCTTTTTTTTTTTTTTTTTTTTTTTTTTCTTTTTACTGAAAAACAAAGCACAAAATGTTATCATCACTTTGTGAGCACTAAACTCCAAAAATATCAATTTCAGCATAAAGGCATGAAGCAATGAGCCAAGGCTAACATAGCGGGGTGTTTTTGGTGGCTGCACTCGCCGTGAGTAATGGGGGCGGGTGGGGGTCTTGGGTGATATAAGGAGAAACAAAAAGCAGACATTCCATTTTCTTCAGTCAATATTTTTTTTTGACCAACAGTAAATTAAAAAAAAAAAAAAAAAAAAAAAAAAAAAAGGTAGTTCAAAATCGTTTTTTTCATTGGTTAGTTCCTCGTCCAATCAGAAGGCAACATATTCCAATGATATATATAATCATGGCTGCTTGAAAAAAAAAAAAAAAAAAAAAAAAAATACATTTCTTTTCAGCCAATGAAATTGTAGGATTTAGTCAGAGTTAAAATGTCAGACGTGGGATGGTTGTTTGCTTCGAGATGAATGTACAGCAATGGCTACATTTTAGTTTGTATATAAGTACAGTAAAGAGTGAGAGAGATACACACAAACACAGTTATATTTAATCATAAGGAAATAGATCATATGTACAGATATAATATGACAAAGACTTATTACATTTATACACAAAGGTATTCAAAATAAACACCTTTTATGATATGTATTATAATACTGTAATATTATTGAAGAGCAGCTAACATAATACTGTCCCTTAATATACAGGCACAACTAGGTTATCATAGAATATCTATATATTATCCTGCAATGTAATTTGATAGTAATAATAATATAGAATAACATCCTACATATTATACACACACACACACACAGACAGACAGACATCACCATCACAAATATTTTAAAAGTAGCATTTTTATAATTCATGCAAATAAATGTAACAATATTTTTTTTTTTACACAATATTTAAACCATCTATTAACAATGGAGATTAGATCTCTATTTGTCTGTAACCGAAACTATGTCACTGCTTATGTCACAGTCATTTCAGGAATTAAGTAAATCAATCAATGAGTAATTTATTGTTAAAGTCATTAATACATAGAATAAATCTTATTTTATTAACGATGTATCTCAGAAAATCTGAGGTAGATTTTCCTTAAAACATCCCGTGTTATTAGTAGGTTTAAAATCCTCCAATGTATCTTATATATAACTAAGAAATAAAGGTTTACATGATATATATGGGGGTGGTTAATTTGCATACAAGTTTTAACAAAACCGGGTTTAATAAATAATTACTTGGTGTTATTGATCTCTGATATCACTGTTTTATTTTCCAACATTAACATCAATCCTATGAAGGTTTTTTAATAGAAAGCAATTAAAATATAATTACAATAAGTGTAATCTTTTTATAGGTGTACTCATTCAATTTAATTAATCTTTCTAATTTAATATATTTCATTACATTAAAACTTAAATACTTATGCCTGGAGGGTGCATATTCTTGCTAGTTTATATAACAGATTTATTACATCTTATTATAATGGAGATTGCGTGCCAGCCTGTCTGTAACCGAAACTATATCACTATTCAAGTTACAATTCCCTTAGTTATTTACATCACATTCTCCATGATTTTATTTTTATTTAAACCTCAATTATTAATAAAATTGTCTTGCATTAATAATACTATTGGCTTCGTCTACATACTAATAATATGCAATTGTATTTATATATATATATATATATTATATATATATATATATATATATACACAACAAAATAACCATTTACAGTGTGAACAGGAAGGCTAATTTGCATATTGATATTAAAAAGTTGATTTTTAAAAAAAAAAAATATTTGCTTGGTATTATTGATTTCTAATTGTTTGATTTCATCTTAATTAATATGAGCAAAAATCTTGAGGATGAATCTTAAAACAAATCCATTAACAAGATGAAATAACTTGAATTTTATTCTTTATTTCCTAATTTAACTAAATAGTTAAATTAGGAGAATTTAGCAATGAAAGACGGGAATGATGGAAGAGTTAGTTTCAAAGTTGTTCTATTTTTCGATTATACCCCCTTCTGTTTCAATTCATTTGATCTGCATTCTTATTTAGTTTCATTAGTCTTTCTAATTTAATATATTTTATTGCATCAAAACATAAATACTTGCACCCTATGGAGGGTGCATATATTTACTAGTCATAAAAAAAAAAAAATACATGTAAAGGTAACTAACTTATTTAATCTTCAAGTTTAGAAGAAGAAATACATGTAAAGGTAACTAACTTATTTAATCTTCAAGTTTAGAAGAAGAATGCCTTTGTATATAGAATTCATCATGTCATAAAAATATTATTCAATATATTATTATTGTGTCATCATTTAATATTCTATTATTATTATCATCATCATTTAATATTTATTATTATTATCATATTTATATTCTATTATTATATTAACTTATTTACTCTTCAAATTTAGAAGAGTGCCCTCTTATGTCATAAAAAAATTATATCATTATTTATTATCATTATCATTTTATTATATGATATTTCATTATTATCATAGTTATTATAAAAGACTTATTACATCATAAAATAGACATACACAAGTATTAAGCATTGTAAATATAACTTATTCATTCTTCAAGTTTTGAAGAAGAATTTTTTTTATTCAGCATAGTTGTATATTCAAGAACATAAATATTGTGGCCTATTTTCATTGGAACTTGTTACAACACTAAACTATCTAAGTTAGAGGGAATTGGACATTTTTAAAAAAAAAGAAAATCTTTTTAAGAAGTTGGTAATTTATAAGAATCACTCATTTCTCAAGTTTAAAGTCAACCCACAAATGAATGAAAATTTTTCACTATAAAAACTTTATTTACTTTGTTTGCCATAGAAACTAAGTTTAACTCATTCGTAAAGTGTGTAAATAACTTTTAATTGCTACTTCTGTCCCATAATAATTGGTACATTTAGTGTATGAAATATATATACAAATGTAACAACTATTATGGGACAGTTATTTAAAAAATTTTTTTTTTTTACATGAATCATATTAATAAAAGTAAGTTGGTAGAGTGACATATTGTTGGTGTTAGCTAGACAGTGAGAGAGTCTATCCCCTTTTGTTAATGTATCAGAAATTCCTTAGCTAATTATCTCCCCCTGCCGCCAGGGGGCAAATGCCATTATCGTATGTTGGCGCCAAATACCAAAACCCCACTTATCAGGTAACCGTTACGAGAAAGAGACGTCAAAAGAAACGCTCTCATCACTTAACCCAAAAACAGAGCTTACTTATTGCAAAGCAGTACTGGAGAAGAGACATAAGCTCTCATTACCAAGCCCCAAAACAGGGTCCACTTATCACAAGAACTTTATAACCAGATCCCGTCTAAGGCATTGTATCAGCATACTGCATAAAGGCCGGTACGACAACACACTGATGACTAAAGGAAGAACAAATACCGAGACGAAGAGTCTTATCCACATTTCCCACCAACGAGAAGAAAACTTATCACCAGTACTACAAGAAATTCCTCCACAGATAAGTTGTAGCAAATACCATTAAATTTGCAACACTTATATGTAATGTTTTGTCAATACAGGTGTCTGCATTTACTTTTGTGTTGTTCCTTCTTTGTCCAACAATTTGCCTTCAACTACGGAGAAATAAGGGCTCCTTCGAAACTGTAAATACTCTTAAATGCTAAACAAAAAAATTGTTTTTGCTGAGGTAGATCGCCACACCTACCGTCAGCTCCCTACTTTACTGCACAGATCAGATTACCCAATCTGCGCTACTCATGTGCTGAGTTGGCAGGGACCAAGAACCTTGTAATTCCTAGGTGGGTGGTCTACCAAATGAGCTAAACCAGCCCCTTAATCATATTAGTAAGAAGTTAAAGTAAATGTGTGCATCAATTGCATGAAAAAATACTGAAAATTTTGATCATATGTTAAAAAGTTAAATATTCAAAGATTCTGAATCCAATATTATTTTTAGATGAGGCTTCATAATTTGCATTACAAGGTTAAGTCAAAAAGTAATGCCATTTTGTTTAGGACAGTTATAATTACCAACACAGAAACATGTACCATACATCAAAATGAAGCTGGTTCTCTGTGGCTCACATCCCTACTTCTCTACAGTCACTGTTTCTCTCAATAGCAATGTTCCATCTTCAAATGAGAGCATGTATCTCTGCCCTGTAAAATTCTGTTGACTGTTCTTTGAGCCACTTCTTCACTACAGATTGCACTTCCTCGTCACTGGAATAATATTTGTCTCTCTTCGGCCCCATGAAAGAGGGTTTGATTGACAAACATTATTCCAGTGACGAGGAAGTGAAATCTGTTGTGAATAAGTGGCTCAAAGAACAGTCAACAGAATTTTACAGGGCTGAGATACATGCTCTCATTTGAAGATAGAACATTGCTATTGAGAGAAATGGTGACTATGTGAAGAAGTTAGGATGTGATCCACAGATGACCAGCATTCATTTTGACATATGATACATGTTCCTGTGTTGCTAATTATACCTGTCCTAAACAAAATGGCATGACCTTTTGACTATATAATCATTTTTAAGTCTTTGCAATCCAGGGAAAAATTGACTTTTATCCACTTATAGTCTAATTTTGATACTTTATATAATTTGTTTTTTCAGGTCAAAATTAACAAATAAAAAAATTAATTCCTACTCCTAAAAAAAAAAAAAATGATTGACTTGTTGAGTTACTTGTAAATGTTGTCACTTTTTTTTTGTCCATTGACTCACTTTTCAAATGGGCAGCTTTTCTGTGATTCAATTTTAGTCTACTCTTCATTGCTATCCACCACTCCCCTTCCACCCCCCTATCTTTGCTAATGTATTTCACATGAACTAATCTATTATTATTATTACAACTTTTAGGTTATAACAGGAAATTGACAAGACAAAAAAAAAAAAAACAGACAGGAATTATATACTAAGATTCTAATATAATACATTCAACGATATCACAAACACCACCACTAATTTTTTGTTCTGTGTTAGTATCAATTTTCAAGTATTTACTGGATAATAAATTATGAAGTATGTTTGTATATTAATATTTATGGGTCATTAGATGCTGAAACAAAGTAATTTTGATAAACAAAGGACTCTGGTTACTTACAGTACCTGCTGATGTTTAAGTGGTCACTCAATTAAGTATTGTACAGGCTCATCACTGCTTAACTCCGATGATCTAGCGCAAACTGGTGCTTTCAGCATGTAAAAAAGTAAAGTCGTCAGGGCGGCCTAATGTCGGTATCAGCCAATCAGTGAGGGAGTCTATCCCCTTTTCCCTAGTGCTAGACCAAGGAGATTGTTTTTGCATCTGAAGTGGGGTGCCACACCTACCATCAGCTCCTTACTTTACCGCACAGATCCCTGTGCTACTCATACGCTGAGTCGACGAGGACCGGTATCGAACTAGGAACCTTGTGGTTTCTAGCCGAACGCTCTACTGACTGAGCTAACCCGGCCCTTTCAGCATGACTTGACTGTTATCTTGAGCCTTTGTTTTGTTTTGTTTTTCTGCTGCTATGAATACTAAAATATTTCTTAGGCTAAATAAATTGAATTACAAAATAAATTAAAAAAAAACAGTTCAAACTGGCCCCTTAATCATATTAGTAAGAAGCTGAAATATACTAAATTATTTTTTTTTTCTGAATAAATTGAATTACAAAATAAAAAAAATTAAGAGAACTATAAGCATTACAGATTAAAAAAAAAAAAAAAAATTTAGTGTATGAAATATATATGCAAATATAAATATTATGGGACAGAAATTTTTTTTTGTTTTAATCTAAAATATATTAAATTATTTCTTAGTCTGAATAGATTAAATAAATAGAACTATAAGCATTACAAATAAAAAATCACCCCTCCCAAAAAGAACCCCACCCCCCAAAAAAACAAAAAAAAAAACAATTGTATCTCAATTATTTAATGTACATAATAAAGCCAGATTTTAGGAGTTTGATAATACCAAAACGTTTTAGTAAGAATGACACCATTTTAGTATTTTCTTTGTATGATCTGGAAAGAGTAACCTAAAATAAGTAATTGACTAGTAAGTAAATCTGGTGGGAGGACAGGTTTTTTTCTTTTCTTTTTCTAACGGCAATTATATCCATAACCAGATAACAACATTTTTGATACAAACTTGAAGAATACATGAATATAAATTATTAATGTTCTTTTTCTAATTACTGACCCAATGCAATACTACTCTAATACAAATGGGTACTGAAAAAATCTTTGCTCAACCAATAAAGGAATAACCTACACCCACCCTCCTTAATAATAATAATAATAATAAAATAATAAAAAAAAAGTGAAGTTGTTGGAGTGATTTTGTGTCAGTATCAGCTGTAAATCAAAGGAGTCTATCCCTTTTTCGCTAGCTCAAGACCAGAGAGATAGTTTTCTTTTTTTTCTTTTCTGTAGTGGTGCACCACACCTACCATCAGCTCCTAGATGCTTTACCACATAAATCAGATTACCTAATTTATGCTGCTCATGCGCTGAGTTAGTGAGGACCAGTGTTGAACCCGGAACCTTGCGATTCCGAGGTGGGTGCTCTACTGAATGAGCTAAGCCTGCCCTTTTAATAATTTGTATTAAATATTTATTGTAAGAGTTAAAAGAAATTTGAGAAATAATGTGCCAATTTTGTTGAATTTCAAGATGAATATGCTGAATAGTGTTTCATGACTAGGTCATTTCCTTTTTAGTCAGGCTGAGGACTTTTCAGTACCTTCTAGAATAATGCAGTAGTTTATGGTAAATAAACATCTCATACTTGGAACTCCATTCTTATATAACAAAATATTCCTTATGATATTTACATTAAGATATACTAACATATGTTATATTGTTTCCAATACAGAACTACACACATCCACATATATATTTTTGTACAGAAACATATATACACTTATATACAAACATTCTCATAGCAAGATTATACATACACACACATCATATATATACATATGGAAATACGGTGAGGAAATTAATCTGACAATATGAGAAGAAAATATTTTAAAAATATAACAAACACAGGATGTTATGATTAGGGGAAACAATTTTATGTGTCAATACTTAAGCATTTTGGTACATTGTACCATCTTCAGGACATATAAACATTACTTAACAGTGTCCTGAAGATGGTACAATATACCGAAATGCTTAAGTATTGACACACAAAATTGTTTCCCCTAATCATAACATCCTGTGTTTGTTATATTTTAAAAATATTTTCTTCTCATATATATATATATATATATATATATATATACACACACACATACAGGGTGATTGAAAAGTAATTCCCTATTTTAAAGTCTTTATAATTTTTTTATATGCAGTTACATTTTTCTCAATTCTTTAATGTATATTCCTTAAAATATGGCAATTAAATGTGTTTTTTTTTTTCAGATTGATTATTTTGTTTCAAAATTCAAAGCCCAATAAAAATGTCTGGATATTTAACATTAATTTAATTCTAATTCCCGAGCAGCTTGAGAAGCTGGAAGTAAATGTTGGTGTCCATATAGAATTTTAATTAAAACACCATGTTATCTGTGTTCTTCTCATATTCAATTTTTGTAAAAAAATAATGATTTAGAAATAAGTTTTTTAAAATAGGGAAGGGAGTAACTTTACAATCACCTTGTTTATATATATACACACACACACACACACAAACATACTAGTGCATCTCTTCTCTGAAAAATTGGCTGGGTGGGGGTAGAGTAATTCAAATTACACATGTTTCAGAAAATGTTGATTAAAATACTTTTTTTTCCTCTTTACAAAAGCTGAAGCAGATTTGTTGTTTTTTTTTTTCTCTCTTTCCAGGATTAAATTTTTCAAAGACAGAAGAAATGCATTTTTTTTTTTTGGCATTTCCTGACTGGAATTGTTGTCTTTTTTTTAAAAAAAAAAAATGGTTTTGAATTAGGATAAGAAATTGAAGAATCAAAAAAAAAAAAAAAAAGAAAAAAGAAAAGAAAAAAAAGGAAAGCCAGATTGTCAAAAACTTTCCGGTTACTCCTTTGCAATATTTTGAGATTTGTTCTTTTCTTCTCTTTTTTTATTTTGTTGTTGTTGTTGTAATGTCTAGTTGGTAAAATTTTCAGTTGCACATTTTTCATGCTGATATGTATAACAAAGGATTATCAATCGCCATGGTATTAAAACCAAATTCTGGTATTATTTAGAAAAAAAAAAAAAAAAAAAAAAAAAAAAAAAGCCCAAAAACAATTCAAAGATAATCCTGTCGTTATATAAAAAAAAAAGTGCAAGTGTGCGTGTGCAGGTCTTCAGATTATTATTTAAAAAAAAAAACCAAGAAAAAAAAAAAACCAAACATTGCAAGACATAAAATGGTTTTGATTGAGTATATCACAGTTGGGAGTATATATATATATATATAAATATATATATATACGCATACATACACACACACATTTTTTTTTTTAAAGAGAACAATATTTCTCATTGAATCGCAATTGTTGTTATTCATCCATAATTGTTGGCCATTATTCATTAAATCTCTTTGAAATCCTTTTTGACTTTTGGGGAACAAAATCAATTCCATGATAGAAATCAATAAGATTCACCACATCATTTCATTTGTAATCAATCATTTGTCACTTCTGCAAAAAGGATCAAAATTTTTGACAGTTAAATTTTTAACTTAAAAAAAAAAAATTTCTGTAATTCAAATTTATCATTTGGGAATGATTGTATCATAATAATTAATTAATTTCACTTCTGCAAAAAAGGTTCAAATTTTTGACAGCTAAATTTTTAACTTTTTAAAATTTTTTAAAAAATTTCTGAAAATTTAACTTTATTATTTTGGAACGATCGTAACATAGTAATTAATAGAAAGAAATAATACCTATCTTTCATTTTTGTTTTATTAAGATTAATCAACATTTGTCACTTGTCTGCAAAAAAAGTTAAAATCTTTGACAAGTAGATTTTTAACTTATTCTTTTTTGATAAATTTAATTTTAAACTGCTTTCAAATTTCTGTAAATTTCTTGATCATTTAAGAATTAATAGGAAGAAATAATGCCCCTCCCCTCCAAATTCAATTTGTTTCTCCATTGATGTCACAATTTTCTAAGTTATTTAAGTTATATTCTCAACGATTATGAAATAGTCATTATTTAATCTTAATTAGCATCTTATTTATTAATGATATCTGCTATTAAAGTCTAGCCAAGTTAGATTTGCTGCAAAACGGTATTAATACATTTAAAATACTGAAATATGTGTTATATATCTCTAAGAAATAAAGATTCACATCGTATATGGTGGGAATAATTTGCATAATGATTTTAACAAAACTGGGTTTAATAAATAATTATTTGCTCTTACTGATTTCTAATACTATCATGTTATTCTCAAATGTATTAAAAGCAATCCTATATATAATTTTATATAGAAATCAATTAAAATAACATTAAAAGTTGTTCTAGTTATTATGATTATGTCTTTCTTGTCTGTAACCGAAACTATGTCAGCACGGATGTCACAATTGCATTAGTTATTTACGTCACATTCTCCATTATTTTATTTGTATTTAAATCAGTTATGAAAATTGTTTTATATTATTAATAATGTTGGCCTTATCTAAATAATAAAATGCAATTGTATTTATATATACAACCAAATAACAGTTTAGTGTGAATGGAAAGGCATAACTTGAAAATTGATCTTAAAAAATATCTTAATAAATATTTGCTTGGTGTTATTGATTTCTAATTGTTTTTTTTTTTTTTTTTTTTTTTATCTAATTTTATTTATAGATCACTAATTAGGACTGAGCCTATTCTAGTACTGACCACCCCAAGCAGAGTTTAACAGGTCTGAATTCAGAGTTTTCCTTTTCCTAGACTGGTTGCCTAACTAAGGTTAAAGAGATCAGTATTAGTGAACATGGGCAAAAATCCTGCCAATGAATCTTTTTAAAAAGTCTGTTAAAAAAAATTTTTTTTTAATTTTATCATTTACTGCCTAACTTGGTTGAATAGTTAAATCAGGAAAATTTAGTAATTAAAACAGGGAGTGATGAGAAGAGCTAGCATTTATGCTGTTCTATTCTTTGATTATACCCCCTCTGTTTCAAATCTTTTTATATGCATTCTTATTAATGTTTTAATTACACTAAAACTTAAATATTATAATAGTTTTGCTAATACATATAAAGCTCAATTCTGATTGAGGATCTTTATCCAAATCAAGTAGATACTCTCTTTAACCTTTTAAGAGATACTCTCTTTAACCTTTTAAGAGATACTCTCTTTAACCTTTTAAGAGATACTCTCTTTAACCTTTTAAGAGATACTCTCTTTAACCTTTTAAGAGATACTCTCTTTAACCTTTTAAGAGATACTCTCTTTAACCTTTTAAGAGATACTCTCTTTAACCTTTTAAGAGATACTCTCTTTAACCTTTTAGATCTCTAACCAAATCAAGTAGATACATTGTATTCTAAGGAATTTTTACACAAACTCCTTGTTTTTGTCATTTACATTCTCCGGTCTTCTTCAGGTTAAGTTAAGTTATTTTATTTAATGGCATATCAACTGTGGGTTATTTAATGCCAAATTAAATTTTTTTAGAATTTCATAATTAAAAAAAAAATGTTTTTAACTTTTTTTAGTTGTAATATGCATCTCAATATTCTTGTATCTTTCTACAGAGCATAAAACAAAAATAATATCAAACTGTTGGATTTATCTGTGGATATAAGCTGTACAAAAAGTCACCACTTATATTTATGAACTTTACCAACATCAGGATTTGGCATTGACCAATCAAAAATGACATAGAATGCATTTGAGGTCGTTGGTAAATTGTCCTGAAATCAGTTGCTAACTAGACTTAATACCAGACAGACTATGGCTGGATTCTCTGCTATAAGTACACACTTGTTCTATGTAGGATTGCAAGGACTACAACCAGACATTCTACTACTGAGACTACACCCTTTTCTACCATTGGATAGTACAACTGAAGAAGACTGGTTTTTTTTTTTTTTTTTTTGGTTGTTTTGTTTTACAACATTTCAACCCTTTTGGGGTCATTTTGGGCCTTTTGATATTCGGTTTACTTACTGTACCTGCTGTTGCTTAAATGGTCACATATCTAAATATAAAGAAGACAGGAGAATGTACCTGTTGAAGTGGCTATCAAGAATCTTTTGAATGTTAATAATCCTTAAAACTATAGATATTGTACATATTCTAGCTACAAGGGAAAAATATTAGATTTTTTTTTTATTGTCTATAGATCAGTTTTCATAGGTTATTCTTTTGTTGTATGATTAAATTTTATTGTTTATAAACTTAAAAATTCATGTAGTATTCAAAGAGCTATTTAATAAATATCGACTCTTGAAGTTTAATTTATCATGCACATTATTATCAATATTCTTAAGTAATTTTGTTCTCATTAAAAAAAATAATTACATTTTTTTTTTCTTTTGTTCAAATGACTTTCCAGTCATATTACACATATTCATGTGTATATCTTCCTTCATTTTAGAAGAGTTTCCAAGAAATTGTCAGCATATTCATCTCAGTGATAAATAGATGATACAAGTGAAGATATAACTGGGAAAAATATTACAGTTTTTTTTCCTTTTTTTTTTTCATGTTATATTTTTTTTTTTGTAGACATCCTAGACTAACAATGACAAATATGTATTTTCCCTACGAACGAGTAGCTAAAATCTAAACACTGGGCATTCCAAATTTTCATGGGTCTTTTGACAGAAGCAAGAAGTTTTTAAAAAAATTAAAAAAAGAAATACCAAAAACTGTACATTTGCTGCAATAATTCACAAAAAAAAGCTAAATATTTTAATATTTATAGTTATTTTCTTTCTAAAAAGCTCAAACATTGAATATTGATAAAACAATTGCACTTTGTGGAATTACATATCAAAGAGAAAAAGTAGTTTGAGAATAATCAAGGGAGACAATTTTGATAAGACAAAAACAAGATGGCGGATGAAGCAGAAAGATTGATCATAGAGTGATAGTAATGATGTATTCGTATATTAAATATTATCAAACAAAAATTTACTGAATAAGTTAAATTCATAAGCTTATAGTCCTATTTTTATACTTTATATATATTTTTTTTCATGTGAAAATTAACAAATAAAAAGTAAGGCCTAATTTTAAAAATGCAAAATTTATCTTTAAATATAAAATTCATTGAATCTATCTAGAATACATTTTATTTCATGATGAATCATTCTGACTAATAAAAAAAAAAAAAAAAAAAAAAAAAAAAAAAATTAAAATCTCGAAATGAAATGGTTCCAGATGGAAATAAATGTTGTCCAACAAATTTATCCACAAAAATTTGCCTCTAACATTTCCTCTACAATAATTCAGGATCACAATTTATCTATACATCTATTGTTTGGTTTGGTTTGTTTGTTTTATGGTATATCAACCAGTTTCGGGTCATTTAATGCCGAACTAAGTAATTTTGATAAAATTATTTAATACCAAAAAAATGTTAGAGTTTGAGATAAAAGTTGGTACTCAAGTTCCTTTATAGGTGTAATTTTTGTAGATATATTTGGTGAATATATTTTATATTTGATTCATAATTTTCAATATATTCTTATTTCTCTCAAGAAGGATAAAATGTCATCCATGATAGTATTCTCAAACAGATCCCTCATATTATTTGCATTTAAATATTTTTTTCTGATTGGAGTGAAAACTCCACACTCCATGAGAAAATGTTTGTAGCAGGGTTAGGTTTAATACATAAAAGTTAACATTCTTAATTTAAATGTCATTTAACCTATTGAATGTTTTGAAAAAAAATTAAAAAAATTGTTGAATTATTGTTGATAGACTTCAAAATTCATGTAGTAGTCAAAGAGCTATTTAATTCTAATGTTTATAGATGAATTGTTAAAGATAAATTCACCTAGAATTAATAAATTAACAGGCCCAGATGTTTCCATTTCAATTTTTGTGTAAATTACCTAAAAATGCAGCAATTTTTTCCTTTAATTAAAACAATCTCTAAAAACATTGTTTTTTTTTTAAAGGCGAAGGGGGAGGAGAGGGTTAAAAATTGGTTGTGGGGAGACAAAAAAACTAAATATTATTGAAGTGATTAAAAAAATATTCCTTAATTTGTCTAGCATTCAGAAAAATTGACTCCACAGATTCAGAGAGGGGAGAAAATGGGGGTGTTAGAAGGGACCACATTTTTTTTTTTTTTTTAATTTTTTATTTATTTTAAATACCATAATTTGGTTGGTAGGTTGGATTTTATGGCATGTCAACCCTTGGGTTATTTTATGCCGAAGATGTTTTATTTTATTCATTCTTAATGAGTACTCATTTTTAAAAAAAACAAAAAAAAAAAAAAACATTTTTTTTTATCTATTTAACCCATAGATGGGACCCTAACAGGTACTACCACTCTGGGTCAGAGTGGACCTGGGAGTAATTTAAAAACCAATAAGCAGAAGCATAGTGAAGTTGCGAGCTCTGAACATTTACTCCTTTTGAAAAAACAACCACTTTTTCAGTTCTTTTTATCACATTTATCACCTTTTATTTACTCAATAAAAAAAATTAAATAAAAATAAAGATATTTTCTTGACAAACTTGGATCCAGTTGCCCATCCCAATCAGTTTTTTTCCCCCATTCCCCACCCTATTTTCTTTCTATCAGAAAAAAAAAAAAGAAAAAAAGAAAAACCCCAAAAAAACCTTCATCTTACAAATTAGCAATGGGAGATACCAAATTTTGTCAGCGTCGGTGGCGGCAGCATACATCATGTTTGGAGGATGGGGGAAATAGGCAGTACCATTTATACAGTTTAGTAAACACCAGCCAATGTACAAGACAGAGCAATTATACTCTTTATAAATAATACAGGTTTTTTTTTTTCTGGATGACAGAGAGGGGTCGGGTGGGGGTGGATGAAGCACCAACCATGATGCTGAGCAAGGTGAAATAGGCGGGTGGGGTGGGGGGTTAGGGTCAGAAGATACTGGTCTCAAACAGCATGTGGCTCCACCGTTACCAGCACAAGGAGACAAGGTAACTGCGCAACAACCCTCAAGAAAAAAAAAAAAAAAAATTGAAACAAAAAAAAAAAAAAAAAAAAAAAAAAACTGCACAACTTTATGTTTAGTCTTTCTTTCAAGCTCTTATAAAAAGCTGATATGGACTTCCTAAAATAATTTTTTTTTTCTCTACAATTTCAGATACAATCTGACTGCACAAGGAAAAGAAAGGGCAGAAAGTTCCCTTGAAAATTTTTTTTTTTGTAATATATTTTTTTTTTTACTTATTTACTTATTTTTTTTCTTTTCTTTTCTTTTCTTTCCCCCAAACATCCTCTTTGAATATTACATGTTTGGAACAATAGCTAAGATTATATAAAATGTAGTTGTAATAAATCTATTGCCTCAGCATTATTTCTTCTTCGAGGCAGAAACCCCTCCCCCAAGCAAAGAGGGGGGGGGGTGAATTTATGTCTGTGTGTCTGTATGTTTGTTTGTTTGCTATAATACACTGTCTATACATGGCATTGGCATTCACCACAAGTTACCTGAAGTCACGATTATAACACAGTCTAAATTAGAGAGATTCCAAGGATTTTTTTTTTCTACGTCTCAGTGAGACTTGGTCTTTCTCTCCAGTCCCATAGTATACAGTAGCCAAACCATTTGTCTGCCAAGGGGGAGGGGGGAGAATAATACAGATATTCCTTTGGAAAAAGTGGGAGAAAGAGGAAGAGGAGGAGGAGGAGGACATTGGCACAAGAGAGAACTACTGACGACGGAAGTGGTACTGACTGAATACACAGCAGAGCCGTACATGTGCTACAGGCAGAGCCTCTGGCAGACACTCAGAGACATTTGATTGAGGACGAGGAGATAGCTTCATTTGGAAACACCAAAGTCTGAAATTCACACGGATTATTCTCAGACGGGTTCTTGGTACGAGAAAATGACCACAGGGAAATTCTTGATGTGTGTCTGCCATTGTGAAGACAACTGGAAAAATTTAACACCGGTCCATTCAACGCCATCAACGACAACTGAAAAAGAAAAGAAAAAAAAAAATGTTTTGAGAAAGAATATCGATTAATGTAAGTATACAGGGGGGGGGAGGTGCAAAAGTAGGTATACAGTTATAAATAAACACATACAATCCTCCTTGCATTTATTAAACAAACAAATGTTACATATACGTTTAATAACATTAATTATTATTATTAATAACATGTTAATTATTAGTCACAATTAAATATGGCTAATGACACCAAAATTTTACAAAATGAGGACACTTAAGATAATATGCTACTAATTTCATCCGTGTGATACTGTTGTATACCTACTTTTGCACCCCTATATATAACAACAATAGCATAATCTTTACAGATCATTGCTGTCCCTCACAATCCTATAACTCCACCACCAGAACCCTTCCTTGCATGAGCCTGCAAATGACTCATCAAACCTGCTGCAGATCCACAAAGTTTGATGCAAATATGACATTGAAAGGACTTCCTTCCAGATGAATCAGATGATAAAATTTCATGCTTATGCACCACCATATGTCTTTTAAGACCAGAAGCCGACTTACAGACCTTGCCACAGATAGCACAAGACACATTGTTTGTTCCTGGAATTTGCATGGATTGACCCTGGTGAAATTTCCTATGATTGACATATCCAGCCTTAGAAAGCAAAATTCGACCACATGTCTAACATTTCCAACCCTCCATGTTCTCTCCAATATGACAGGTGTAACCCTTTCGAAGTTGATGCTTTAGGTTTTCATGCACGATTCTTTCACTCTCAAAACTGGTACAACCATCATCCACATGAATTCTCCAGTCAGTTCTCTCCAGTGCCAGCTTTTCCCAGTTGTCAGGATTTATTTTTATAAGGTTGTTTTTTAAGCAATCCTTATACCTCTTCCTAGGCTTATGCTGTGGCCTTTTGCCATCACGCAGCTGACCATAAAGAGTTGCTTTGGCAATCTAGCATCACTCATATGCACAACATGACCTGCCCAACGCATTTGAGCCGTTATGATAAGAGTTTCAATGCTTGAGCATCCTGCCCTTGCAAGGACTTCTGTGTTAGGTGTGTTGGAATTCAACTTAATGTTTAGAATGCATCTCAAACATTTCTGATAAAAGTGTTCAAGAATTTTCAAATGTCTTCTAAACAATGTCCATGTTTCCGAGGAGTACAATAAAACACTCAACACGCAGGACCTATAAATATTCAATATTGTTTTATGGGTAATGCCGGTACTAGACCTTCCTGTGGTTCTAAATTCCAAGAGGACGCCTTTCTCACAATGTTGGAATGCATGAGATAATATTACAGAAAAGAATATTGAGAATAGTGTTGGGGCCAAGATATCTCCCTGCTTAACCGCGTTATCTATTGGTATTTCATCCGACAATCTACCACTCATGACAATTCTAGCTTTTATACCATTGTGCAACCGCTTGAGTACATTCACAAATACTGGTGGGCACCCAACTTTACCCAACATCATCCAAAGTGCATCCCTGTTGACTGTATCAAAAGCTTTCATCAAATCAACAAAAACCTGATACAGGAGGACCTGTTGCTCAATACACTTCTTTTGTACTTGCTTAGCCGAAAATATCATGTCTTGTTCCTCTGCCAGACCTAAAACCACTTTGTGATTCAGAATGACTACCGGGCAAATGTAAAAAAGCAATTGATTCAACAAGATTCTTGAGAGAACCTTGCTAACAGCACTCAGAAGTGTGATTCCATGATAGTTATTACAACAACCTTTATCTCCTTTGCCCTTATATAAACACATCAAAGCACCATCAATCCATTCATTTGGTAGAGGAGAACCATTCCAACATTGAGTTAAGAAATCAAACAGAGCAAGATTGACATTAAACCTTTTTACTTTCAACAGTTCCACTGGAAGCCCATCCAAACCTGGTGCCCTACCAGAATTAATTTGTTTGATAGCCATTTCAAATTCTGTAAAAGTTGGTAAATAGTCCATTTCATATTTGGTCTCCTGTTGAGGAAGACTCTGCAGAACATCAGCACTGACTACTAAAGGGTTATTAAATAAATCCGTGAAGTGTTGTTGCCATCGTTGAAGGATTTTTTCGGGTTCTTTAATCAAAGTGATTTGTCCTTTGACCTTAGAGGAGCAATGGAAGAAGTTAATGGACCGAAAACTGTATGCATGAGGCTATAGAACAGTTTTAGGTCCTTTTTATTAAAGGCCTTCTGGATTTCAGAGGAGATATTAGACCACCACTTATTTTTCATCCTCCTTAATTCACGCTGTAATAGCTGATTAAACTCAATATATTTTTTCAGGGTAGACTGTCTGAGATATGACTTACTATGAAGTGTACTTATAAAATAAGTTCTTTCCTTTTCAAGTAATTGACTTATGGCAACTACATTGTCATCAAACCAGTCTTGATGTTTCCTGACTCTGAAACCAAGAACAGCTGCACCAGTGGATACACCAACCCCTGTGCACGAGCAGGATACAACACAAGGTCAATTTCTTAAGTGGAGTTTAACAGGTTTGAATTCAGAGTTTTCCTTCTTCTAGACAGGTTGCCTAAGGTTGAAGAGCCCAGTCTGCCCTACTATTTACCTATAGCTATAGTTGGATTCATACCTTTCCAAAAGGTATCAGCGCTATATAAAATGCAAACAGCCCGAGTCCAGAATTTAAACTTGGGTCGACGAGTCCATTTCCTACAACCCTAGCCATTATGCCCCATGTCTCCATTAATGTAAGTATAAAAGAGTTTTATAATTTGCTTGAAGCATTGTGTTTATATTGTTTTGGTTGGGTTTGAAGGCTATCACAATGCAATGTGTAAAGAAAAATGAGTTAACTGATGTTGTTCGTCTACCTTTGATTTAATTTCTTAATATTTCAGGATAAAGATCCCTTCTTCAGAAGATTTCCCGAAAGCTAAATTCTGGAGCTGTTACCTTGTTGCTATGATTTGTCCATTAATGTAAGTATATTTGTGTACTATTTGTAATACACTACATACAAGGGTGAGAACTCATATTTTTCTTTGCTGTAATAAATTTTGAAACTTCAGTTTTTTTAGTGAAGTTATTCATAAGCAAAATTTAAGCTCACAACACAAAGCAAAAAATCAACTGAGTGATTGCTCGTAAATTGGGGCACTTGCAAATCAAGGTTACCTATGTATATATATTTTTAAACATATAGTTTACTTCTTTGTGTGTGTGTGTGTGTGTGTGTGTGTGTGTGTGAGTGAGTGAGTGAGTGTGAGAGAGAAATATTCTTGATCATTTATGCAGCAGAAAATAAAAATACAAAAAATGCCCAGAATTAAATAAGATATTTTGGTACAAGTCATGACTTCTTTAGAAGCTGACACACTAAGAATCTATGCTCATTGCATTAAATACTAATAAAACCTAATAAATATCCACCTACACACACACACAGTTATTTATATAAGTATATGCAGACATATTGAAAAACAATGTATCTATAAATCTATATATTCTACATAATAAAAGTAATCAAGTAACTATTCATTAAAAAAAAAAAAAAAAAAAAAAAAAACCTTATAAAAATTGTTACCTTTGAGTGTGTAATTGTGATTCTTGGAGGTACAAATAAGTCGGCTGATTCCCTCAATCACTTGGCTCTTGGATTCAGGGTCTTTTGATTTCTTGCCTATTCGCATAACTGGGGGAAAAAAGATATCAAAATTAGAAAATGTCTATTAAAAAAAAATAAAAAAAATCACAAAACAAAAATATAAACAACTAGCTGGACCACAGTATGATAATTTAATTATTACAACATTTGATATGTTTACTTAAGAGCTATTGCTAAATAGTTCAATATGTAAAAAGGATAATCTCACTTTTTTTTTCTTTCTTTCTTCCTTACATTATGTTCGATTGAAACAGATTAGCATTATCGCTTCCACATGCTCACTCCCTTTATCTTTTTCCTACTCTCTTTCTTTACTATTATATTTTTTCTGTGTAGCATGTCTTTTTTCTTCCCTTTCTTTATAATAAGAACAGAATGGTTCATTATTTGGTTGAGGTGATGACAATGAGAATTCAGCAGATAAGCAACACTAAATAATCAGGATTTCATTTTTGCATTTCATCTTGGACGATTTGGACAGTCTCATTTTTAACCAGAGGGTGTTTGCAAGATGATAACAGTCATACAAATAAGGAACATGAGTATCAATATATAGATGATTGAAATCTAACATGTGGGAGAAAAGGGTGTTTCAGTAATCATCTATTTTAATCGCTCACCTTGTGTTTGCAAATCCTTTTATTTAAATTTTTTTGTGTTTTGCCAATGTAATTTTGTTCACAATTATTGTAAGGAATAGAATAAATGCCAGCATTATAAGTAGTTTATGTTGTTTGTGTGTTAAGAGATACTTTTGAAATTTTTAATGGTTTGAATAGTAGTCACAGAGTCATTGGCATTGCAGTCTTGGGAGACCATAGATATCTCATACCCAGAAGTTACATTCTAGCACAGCGCCTTCTGTTACTGAAGGCCAATGTTTGAAAAACAGTTTAGACAAAGCTGAAGGTGACCAATATGTCGCTTGCTGGATGAAAGTTTCATATAGAGGATGTCCTTTGTGATTCACCCATTATCCATCTGGCAGACATGACCCAGCCAGTGGAGAGGCCGCCATCTCAGTAGAGAGCACAAGCTGGGAAGTCACAATGTAATGTTCACAAAAGGCATATTTATTGACTATTTTAAAAAAATGTGGTGGTAGTAGTTATGTTATTTGTGTGTTTAGAGATATTTGCGAAATTTTTAATGGTTTAAATAGTCTATGTTTTTTGTTTTTTTTAAGCTGAGTAGATCTGATCTCCTGGCCTGGATTGAGTGATCTACTTGGATTGTGCAATACCAAAGAATTTTCTCTTTTTTTCTTCTCTTTCTTATTCTCTAAAACAGCTTTTTGCATATTATTATCATAACAACAACTCAAGCAATTGAATTTTATTTGATGAACTTGGACAAAGAACCAACAATTTTGTTTGTGCAATGGTGGTAGTAGTAGTAGTAGTATGGTAAATTGAAGGGCTTACTTTTCTGTTTTTTTTCTTTGGTCACAACTCCCATGCAGAATCCCGCAGACACTGGCGTTTCACTTGGTGTCGGTGGCAGACGGTACACATGCAATGAACGGAAGGCTGTCTTTAGGGAACACTTGCTAGATTCCTTTTTGTTAATGCGATCTTTGTCCCCAGTTTCTGTTTTGGAGGTGAGTGTCCAATACTCAACTTGCAACTCCATGTACTCAGACGATTGGGTGGTGGCTGTGAGAAAAGGGAGGGCAGCTGATGCTGGGACTGATTGTTGACTGAAATTAAGAAAAATAGAGAAAAAAACAAAAAAGGAATGTTTAGGTTAAATCTAATATAAATATGATAAATTTTTTATGCATAAATATATAAATACTAGACAAAATGTGACCTGTTGGGTCACCCATTAACCTGTGAGTAGATAATTGGGATTAAAGAAAAATGAGTTTGCAAAGCGATTTAAATTTGAAAAAATAAAATAAGCACACCCAGAAAAAAAAAAAAAAAAAACAACATAGAAATCATTTTGTAAGATTTTTAAGAAAGGGAGCATTTGACCTAATTTAAGCTATGAGCTGGTTGCTTATGAAATTTAACATACAAATACATTTCACACTCTCTAAATCACTCTTTAAACTCACAGAGAAACTAACATATATAATGAGGAGGTAATTAAGATATATATAGAGAGCGGAAAGTGATAGGCAGAATGTAAACTAAGAGACGGGTCCGTTTTTGACTTAATTGCAAATTACGACTAATTAGAACCAATTAAAATGGATTTTTTTAAAAACATAATTCAATCTAGAAGTAAAGAATATTTCGATATGAATTTTGTGTCATTAAACTTAACAGTAAAAAAACCTTAAGGAAACAAACATTGATTCACTTAGTTTTAGTATGATAATAGATAAATGTTTGGGTTAAAATGTAGTAGGAAATTACAAGACTTGTACATGATATAGGAATGCTATCCAACAAATAGTAATGTGTTGTAGAATAGACAGACTAACCCCACAAGATGGACTAGTCTAATAACTATTTATCTACATGTGTTATGGAGTAGACAGACTACCCCCACAAGATGGACTAGTCTAAGGACTATTTAGCTGCCAGGTCTCTGAGCAACGTACAACTAATCGTATTTTATCTTAGTTGGCATATTCAACTGTGTATTGTATTTCTTCTCGGAGGTAAACCCTCTTGTTATATCTACTTATATGTCAACCTTCCTTGATTGTACGACACAACATAATATTTAATAAGATTCATGAAACATTTGATTCAACCCGTTGAATCTGATATTTTAAACTCTATATCATTTTACTATACACTGTAAGCCCAATATTTTGATCTGAGTGCCTTTTTACTATGTTCCTTAAGCTTGAAATTTGGGGATCAGGGTGATCATGTCTGATTTACTAAAAAATAAAAAGTTTAATATAGCAACCATTAACAGTCTTTTAATTAATTTTTTTTTTATTTCTCTTTTTCAATTACAATTCTGAACATATCTTGTCAATAAGAACAACTTCACTTGATACTGATTCAAGATTCTGACCGTCATTACAATCATTTTGAACAATTAAATCTTTTATATATTTGTATATTGTTCAAGTAATTTGAAAAGAAAAAGAGATCACAAAAAACTGAGATTAACAGAAAATGAAAAAAGAAAGAAAGAAAAGACTCAACATGAATATTTTCAGGGATCAAGATTAAACTTACCTTTGGCTAGGAGACATTAAACTAACATTTGGAGAATTAGGTGGTGTGTGTCCCTCTTTGGTCTTCTCAACTGGGCCTGCTTGTGAAGGTGGGGAACCTGACACAGTCGTAGTACATGGAGGGGATTCATCAATATCCACTTAAAAAAAAACCAAATAAAAAGACTAATGAAAGACTGACAAATCTTTTTCCATTTTTTCCAAAGAAAAAAAAAAGAAGATAATTTTATATAGCAAATATCTTTGACAATCTTACAAATTTATGGCAATGGAGGCAATACAGGATTAAATACATGTTCTGTTCTGTGACAGCATTCAACCTGAATCAGTTGAGCTGGCTCCATCCAACAAATTCACCTGTGATGAATTCATGGAAGGAGTAACAAGGGAATAGGAAATTCACAAGTGGTCCCCAAACCCTACATGCATACCCCGGTCAAGGAAAGGAGATGCTCTTGTTTGCCACATATTCCTGACAACGATTGAGACATCCTTTGGATTTTTGCCAGAGCCACTTTGGCCAGGTGGTAGCCCTAATATCACTGGGTGCCAGACCAGTCTAATTTGGGTGTCCCTGCCAGGAACTTAAATTCCCGATGGCATGATTCTGACGCTACCAAGTTCACATGGCCCTGCCATGATTAAAAGGGGTTGGACTTTAGATGCCCCCCACCCTTTTTACAGGTCTTGTTTTTCATTCTGCAGGGTGTCTAGCCACCCTCCTCACCAGACAAAATCTGTGAGGTTACCAGTTTTAGTCAGTGATGATCTAAGAAACAGGATTAAATACATGGATGTTCTTCATCTTTGGGAATTTATGTCTTCAAAACGTTAATTTAGTTTTAAGTAAAGAAGCTGGCTTTGTAGAGATATTTAATATCAAATTAGCCTCCATATATACAAAGAAAAAAAAGAAAAAAGAAAAAGAAAAAAAGGCATCTTTGGGTGACATGAGTTGGATTCTACAGCATATCAATCTTTGGGTTATTTTATGCTGAAGATTTTTTTTTTTAAATTTATTTTTTAAATAGAGGGGACCCTAATAGATACTACCACTCCAGGTCAGGGTAGACCTCCTGGGAGTAATGGCGATGAAAGGGGTACTCCGCACTCCCTAGAATTGGAACCTCACCACTGCAGAGGTGCAGTCAGCATAGTCAAGAGGGCTGGAGTGATATTGGAATCTCAAGAGATAAATGAAACAATAATATTTACCTGATGCATTCAGATAATCAGGGGAGCCAATCTTCACCTCCTGGAAATAACAATAATAAGGCATAAAAAATAGGGTAAAATTTTTTTTTTTAGCAATATCAGAAAAAAAAAAAAAAAAAAAAAAAAAAAAAAATCGTCCCAACCCCAACCCCAACGTAGTGCCTGTGGAGCACTGCCTAGTCTTAAGCCTAACCCTGATGCCGTGCACTACCGAGTCCTAACCCTAATCCTAACGGGCACTGCCTGTTGGGCACTACCGATTCCTAACCCTAACCCTGCCGTGAGTGCCGGGCACTGCCGACTCCTAACCCTAATGCTGTGCCTGCTGGGCACTGCCAAGTTCCGTTCACGAGAGAGTCATAGTTACTTTCGCCATTTACCCACGCTTGATTGATCTCTAGATAGATATGCAATTAAATATAAGAATTAACAATAGATAAAGTTCTTTCTTCTTTTGATATAAAGTTACAAGAATAAATTGATTGTATTTTTATATACAAACCAAATCATAAAATGTAAGATAACTGTCGTATTTTGTAGGAACACCATTATTAATATATAGATCTTTAGGCAATGAAAATATTTGAATATACTAAAGAATGTTCAAAAACTATCAAATGCTTTTTGAAGCAACGACTTATATATAAAATACAAAGTGACATATATGCAACACGCGCACACATACATGCATATTACTACTGTAAACTGTTCATGTTCCTGACACTACATCCGGCACTGTGTACTTGACATGAGACTTTGATGAGTTGTGGTGCACCTGAGCACTGTACACAATAAATTTCATTATTATTATTATTATATTTAGGTCACACAAATTGATCTCATCAGAAATGATATTATGTTGTGAACTCTTCTGCTGATGTAGAAATAGAATTTCTATGTTAAATTTAATAATTATTTAGTGGTGATCAAAATGTTATTTGTCAATTTTGCAGCGCAGAACACTTTTTTTCCTTCCTTCTGAAAAGTCAACAGATATGTATACAGATGCTGATAGGGACGCGTCATGTGTCCTTGATGCATAAAAATCTAAAATAATGCAGTAAAATCACATCCCTGCATCCTAGTGTTTTTCTTTTTTCTTCCCTTACCATTTCAAGCTAACTGTAAATACATTTTAAATAGATTCTTAGAAACAAATTACACAGGATAGGTTACAAAGGTTAAATGGCGTAAGTTATTTCCCCAGATCATAAATAAAAACCCTACAATTTATTAAGAAACTTTAATTGGGACCCATCAAATTTCCTGGGGACTCGTTCAAAGCAAATATGTGCATCCCGGGACTCATTCTTATCAAATACATGCGTCCCAGGATGCACTAAATTAAAAAGCTATCAGCATCACTGTGTATACAAGAAATAGTGCAATTAGAGAATGCTTAAATTACAATTGGCCCTAAATAAATAAACTTTTAAAGTAACAGTGATACCGATAGCTTTTTAATTTAGTGCGTCCTGGGATGCATGTATTTAATTTGAATGAGTCCCCGGGAAATTTGATGGGTCCCAACTAAAATTTCTTAATAAATTATAGAGTTTTTATTTATGAACAATTAAAGCCGTCTAACCCCTACCTTGTACCCCATATAGTGTAATTCGTTTCCAAGAAAATAATGAAATGTATTTACAGTTAGCTGGAAATGCTGAGGGGGAAAAAAAAAACAAAAAAAAGAAACAAAAAAAAAACACTGGTATGCATGGATATGATTTTTATATGTCTTTAGATTTTTATGTGTATACCTATTAGCATCTCTGAAGTAAGATATGTTTAAATATGAGGTTATTCGCAAAGGTAAGGTCTCTAAAATATTTAGAAATCACAGAAACATTTATCTATCATCAATAATGTTTACAAAGTTTAAACATGTATCTATTTTTCAACAAAATCTCCTTTTTGGTTGATGCATTTTTGTAGGCGCTATAACTATTTTTGTATGCCAAACCAGCTTGCCACCATGTCCTTGAGGAAGCATTGAACCTTGTCATGGTTGTAAACTCCCTATAACACTTGTGGATGTTTCTGACATTCAATTGGTTTAATGACTTATGTTCAATAGCCAGATAATTGGCAGTAGCGTCAACTGGGATTATTATCAGAAACAACTACCAAGCCAAAACTGGGAATGGCAATGAGGTGCATGCAGAGGCAGGCACAACAAACACCACAATGTTGCCAATAGCTGCATCCTCAGTGCTTTGGAGACATTACTTTTGGGATTACACTCATATATGCAGATATTAAAATTAGTTTAATTTATTTGGGTTGGTTGGATTTTACGGCATGTCAACCTCGTGGGGTTATTTTATGCTGTAAACGTTTTGTTTTATTCATTCTTGTTGAGTATTCAATTTTTTTTCAGACTCAATTTTTTTTTTGTAAACTCATTTTTTTCTATTTACCCATAGATGGGACCCTAACAGGTACTCCCACTCCGGGTCAGAGTGAAGCTGGGAGTAATGGCAATGAAGGGATACTCCACAATCCTCAGAACTCCAGAATTGGAACCTCACCACTAGATGCAGTTTAACATCATACCCAAGACACTAAGACCCTCAGTCACTGCCTTCTAGCAGGTATGATAAAAAGAGTTGGTGGTTTGCCATAAGAGCAATAGGGCCAGGATAATCATATAAGTGCTAGGGCTTGATGTAACCAGCCAAATGATCAGAGAGGGCCTCTCCAACTGCCTGTCTGGGCTAAGTAAGAGCCAAAGTGGAGTGTTGCATGTCATGGACTGCTCATCCACCAGGATTCTGTCCTTAAGCATCACAGGTCACCACTCATGGCCAACAGGTGGCCCCATTGGAGTCTCTTACCCCTACTATAGAAGTGCAGTTGGAATATTCTACAGCTCCAGCCGTCAGGGCGGAATTTATTTGGTGACAAATTGTTTTATTCATTATTGATGGAAACTCAATTTTTTAAAAACATTTTTTAAACTTGTTTTTTTTCCTTCTATTTAACCCATAGATGGGACCCTAACAAGCACCACCACTCTGTGTCAGAATGGACCTGGGTGTAATGGTGATGAAGGGGTACTCCATATTCCACAGAGCTCCTGAATTGGAACTTCACCATCAGATAGAGGTTAATATTATCCAAGACATTAAGACCCCCATTCTCTGCCTTCTAGCACATACGATAAAAAGGATTGGGTGTTTGCCATAAAGGCAACAGGGTTGGGACAATCATATAGGTGCTAGGGCCTGATGTGACCATCCGATTGATCAGAGAGGGCTGGTGTTGGAGATGAAAAAATGAAGAAATTTTTACTTACACTGATAAATGGAATAAATATCTGCATTGATTCTTCATCTGTGCTGTAAAATAGAAAGCAACAAAAAATTGGGTTAATATCCTGGTGAAGAAAAACACAAACATCTAGTAAAAAAAAAAAAAAAAAAAAAACAAAAAAACTGACATCACATCAGAGTTAAAAGTGTCATTTGTAGTTCCTGTCTATATAGAAACACTTTGGGAGTAAAATAAATCTGACGTTATGTAGAGAATTATTATCATCATTATTACTATTAGTATATGCACATATAAAAAGTAAAGTCGTCGGGGCGGCCTAATGTCGGTATCAACCAGACAGCGAGAGTCTATCCCCTTTCACTAGCGCTAGACCAAGGAGATTATTTGAGCATCTGAGGTGGAGCACCACAACTACCATCAGCTCCTTACTTTACCGCACAGATCCCTGTGCTACTCATATGCTGAGTTGGCGGGAGCCAGCATCGAACCAAGAACCTTGAGATTCCTAGCTGAACACTCTACCGACTGAGCTAAACTGGCCTATATGCACATATAAACCACATTAAATAACTTGAACATGATTAGTAAGTAATTAATTCTACTTAATAAATGTATCAGACTGAATAGATAACATTTATAGTATGAATGCTCACATATGTTAATTTGGACATTTACAGTGCATTCTAGGAAGTATTTCAACGTAGAAAATAGAAAAACAAAGTATTTAAAAAAAAATGAATGATAAAGTTGATGTTATGTTTTGGTTTTGGCAACCTTCATCAGGACTCAAATTATGAAAACTGTTTGGCTGACTTGCAAAAACAAGACCCTTAGCCATTGTCTTCTAGCACATATATAATAAAAAGGGCTGAGGCTTAGCATAATGGCAATAGAGTTGGGACTATCATATAGGTGATAGGGCTTGGTGTGACCATCTGATTAATTGGAACCCTACCACTAGATGCAGTTTAACATCATACCCAAGACACCAAGACCCTCAGCCTTCTAACACCTATAATAAAATGGGTTGGGTGTTTGCCGTAAGAGCAATAGGGTCAAGACAATCATATAGGTGCTAGGGCTTGATGTGACCAGCTGATTGATCAGTGAGTGCCTCTCCTATTGCCTGTCTAACCTAAGTAAGGGCCAAAGTGGATTGTTGCACGTCATGGATTACTCAACCACGAGGATTCCGTCCTTAAGCATCAGGAGTCACCCCTCACACCCAACAGGTGTCCTCATTGGGGGTATTTTACTCCTCTGTAGACGTGCAACCAGTGTATTCTACAGCTCCAGCTGACAGGGCCGTGGAGTTGGAACACAAAACCTCGACTACGACTCCTATTTTTGGCACCTCTGATTCCTTTTTATATAATTAAGAGATCACAATTCATAATATTCATAAAACCATGATTGTTTAATCTATCTATGAGAAGTGTGCACTGTATAACTTTACAGACTAGAGCAGGGCCATATAATATATAAATTCAACTGGAGACAAGGTCAGTATAGTTTTACAGACTCTCACTCAGACTCCAGTAACCCCTTAATTATTTCTGACTTCATGATTAACTCCACAGTCATGGTTAAAAGAAACACATTCCCTAACACATTCAGTATTTTTAGATATTTCATGTTTATGCTGATACAGTTATATATATATGGAATCATAGACATAGGACACTATCATGTGAATAATTTTCAAGGGATATAATTATGGGTAGGTTAAATCCATCAGCATAATAATATCAATTATGGAAATACTCTGAAAAATAGTTTCAACTCCAACATAGATTTGGTATGGACACCCAAAAAGTACTGATTTTAAAAATTCAGTTTTGCTAATCAGATTTTAATCGGACTTTTGGTCCTTTTGTAATAAAAAAAACAGTATTTCTTTAAGAAATTTTTCACTCAAAATTTTTATTGCAGAGGAGGATAAACAGGGTGCAGAGGATTGTATAGAGATGAAAGGGATTAAAAAAAGAAGAATTGTCTAAGAGAAAAGATATTTTTCCTTCAGTAGTATTTTTTCATCACCTCATGGGATGTAGGTTGGAGAATATATTGAGTCGGTGGGAGTGAGAAAATGGTGTTTGATATATATAAAAAAAAAACAAATTCAATATGAAAAAATTTACTACAAGGAAAGAAAGTGGGACCGGGACATTATAGTGTAGAGACATGACTAAGAAAAGAAACTGCAGGGGATGGGGTAAATACCATGTTTCCCCCAAAATAAGACTGGGCTTATATAAATTTTCACTCCAAAATATAACACCAGGGCTTATTTTCAGGGGATGTCTTATTCTTCATATATATAAAAAAAAAAAAAAAAAACAACATTAAGAAGTAGAAAATTATAAAATTTCTAAAATAGAAATTATGAAAAACGATTTTCATTTGATCATTGATGAAGACGGATGTATGTGTTGCATGATGTGATTGTGAAGAATGCTTATTTCTTTTGTCTATCTGCCTCTCTCAACTAGGGCTTATTTTAAGGGTGAGGGCTTATATTAAAATCATCCTGAAAAATCACGCTATATCTTATTTTTGGGAAAACATGATATTAACAAAAGAAACTAGAAGTGGATAAAGGAGGAGCTGCACTGATAAGAAATAAGTAAAGAAACGAGTGGGGGCAGACAAAATCATTTCAGAAAAACTTTAAAAAGAAAAAAAAAAAAAAAAAATAAATAAATAAAAAATAGAATAAATAAAAATGAAAACAAGATATTCCCTTTCATTATAGATGACAATTTCAAACAATTTGTCCGAATTTTTTTTTTTTTTTACATGAAACTTGATAATTTGTATTATTTGTATTTTTTTTTTTACTAATGTCCCCATCTTTATTCTTATATATACTACGTTTCGGCTTTCTTCAGGTATTTCTCATCGATTTTAGAAGGTTCCCGATTTCAACAAGAAATACCTGAAAAAGGCCGGAGGGCAAATTGGCTGAAACGTTGATTATATAACAATAAAGATGAGGACAATAGTCCAAATAATACAAATTTCACACAAAAAAAAATAAATAAATAAATAAATAAAAAAAGTAAAATTCTTATAAAGATACAATCATATACAGTAAAACTTATAAGATTCAATAAAGTTTTAAATATTTCAATAAGTGATAAAAGATTTTGAATAATAAAACTTAAAAAATACACAACATGCATAGAATAATATTCTGAATCTAGAAAAGAAATTTTGTTTAAAACATTTTGATGAAGTTCAAGAAATATAGAATCAAAAAGCCAATTAAACAAAACATTAACAAAATTGTTTATAATTTAATTGGATGCTTCACTTGTGCTGCTTAGTAATAAAGTCTTAAAGTTTGCCATATGGTCATTTACTGCTGAGATATTACCTGACCACAAGCTGGCGGCTAATCAACACTAGTTGGGTCACTCAAGTGAAAGTATATGATGTTGAAAGACTCAAAACACCTTAGGATCTTGGGAATTACGTAACTGACAATGTGGTCAGGGGCACCTTAGGATGTATATTCCTTGAAGTAAATTTAGAAAAATACAAGGAAATAGTAACACTTTTATAACAGTACATTTTAATAAAGATTCATGCTTTTTTTTTTTTCAACTAATAAAAATATCAGTTTTAATATTTTTCGTAATTTCAGATTTCTAATAAATCACTTGGAAGCACAATATGTTTTGATAGCCATTTTTTTTTAGTCCCAGTTAATTTATATAAAACAATAAATATTTCCTTAATTCTTAGAGTATTGTTATGAATGAAAACTTCTGGCTAACTACTACTACTACTACTAGAAGTCAACAATGTAGTATAAAGAAAGTTGGCTATGAATACATTTGCAACAGAATTAGAGATTAAAGAACCCTGCCTAACTAATAATGGCTTTTTGGATGACTTGGTATAGAAGTTACAACATGGCATATTAAGACTTACTAACCTACTGTGAGATAGGATAAGAGTTCAAGTCTTGCTTGAGGCTATTCTTTGTTCCAAATTCTTGCAAATTGTAGACCAAAGAATATAATAGTTAAAATTTGGTGAAAAACAAAAACAAAAAAAACTCCAGTTTATCAATAATAGTTAAAATGTAGTTAAATCAATGCTTAAATCATCAAAGATGGCAAGTATTAGAGTGGTAATTCTGTAGAATAGTATGAGCGAATGTGACAAAAAAAAGAAAAAAAGAAGAAGCTATATGAACATGTTATATATAACAAAAATACAAAAATGTAAAAAAAAAAAGTACTACATTTAAAAAAAGGTGCATTTAAAATTAGTTGAATAAAAAAAAAAAAAAAAAAAAAACAAAAAAAAAACATCATTCAAACAGTGAAAGCAACGAAAGGTACAACATGCTGAGAAAAAAAAAAAAAAAAAAAAGTTGAAATTTGTTAACTTATTTATTTTAATTTGTTAACAGGATATTGTGATTAGAAATAAAGCTATTTCTGACATGGATATTGTTGGTTGGTTGGTTTTTACAGCATGTCAACACCCTTTGGGTTATTTTATGCTGAAGATGTTTTTGTTATATTCATCCTTGATATTTTAAAACACACTTAATACTCATTTTCTTAATCTATTTAACCCATAGATGGGACCCTAACAGGTACTACCACTCCAGGTCAGAGTGGACTTTGGAGTAATGGTGATGAAGGGTACTCTGCATTCCCCAGAGCTCCAAAATTAGAACTTTATTAGATAGAGCTTAATGTCATACCCAAGACAATGAGACCCTCAGCCACTGCCATCTAGCACAAGAAAAGAAAAAAAAAGTGTTGAAGAATTTATGAAGCTCTCATCTAAATAATGTCATTGTTTTTTCATTCATAAATTCCTCAACACCTTTGTTTGCACAACAGTGAAACTATTCAAAATGATTTCCCAAGTTGAATCATTGCTATGCTTGGATAGACAAAGAACACCTAAAGAAGGTCAGAGAATACAGTGTCCAAAAAACTGTGTTTTTACATTTCACAATTAAAATGAGGACAACAGTAAAAAAAATAAAAAAAATAAAAATAGTAAACATTGTTATTTTTGTTTGTTATTTTTTTAATTATAAATAACTATTTATTTGCATGTGAAATTGCTGTACTTTGGAACTTTTTTTTTTGATTGGTTATAAGAATTAAGTTTTAGAGAAATTCAAGTACAAATGAGTTAAGTTCAATACAAGTTACTTATTTGAATAATATAAATATTTGAAAATTGATTTGTGGCAAAATTCATATTACTATCTTTTTGTATTTTATTAAGATTGAAATAATTAGTAAATGCACAAATGTGGATTACAATTGAATAAGAGACTTTACCAACTGTTCATGGTTGTTTAAAACCAATGGTTCTCAACTTTTTAATTTTTTAATTTTTTTTTTTACCTAGGGATTCCTTTGATTCCTATAAACATTTGATTTTTAAAAGTCCTATTGTATTTTTATGATTAAACTTTTTTTTTGCTTGCCTGGACAAAAAAAGTTATATTGCTTGAGAACCACTGGTTTAAAACATTTGATTTGTCTTCATATTTTTGTTTTAATTTTTTTTTTATTTGCCTTAATTTTTGTGATTAGGTTCGGTAATGTGTATTATTTGGATTTTTTTTACTATTGTCCTCATCTTTATTGTTATATACACAACATTTCGACTGATGTGCCCTCTGGCCTTCTTCAAGTGTCTCTTGTTGAACTCAGGTACCTTCTCTTCAAATTCAGCAGGCTTCAATGTTGTAATCAGGAGCCTTCACAGAACCTTTATCCAATCCACCGGGGTAGACGGTTCCCATTCACTTGTTAACATGGTTAATGGAATGAGAACAATCTACACCAGTGGACTGAATAAAGGGTTTGGTTCAAAGTTCCATGAAAGCTCCTGATTACGACATGAAGGCTCTTAAGTTCAAAGAGAAGGTTCTTGAGTTTGACAAGAAACATCTGAAGAAGGCTGGAGAGCACATCAGTCAAAATGTGTATATAACAATAAAGATGAGGACAATAGTCTAAATGATACAAATGCTTATTTACATTCAAATTAATTGATATTTAATGTGTAATCATTGATTTTACACAGTATAGGTTGATTTTCATTGTCTTAAACTATAAAATCAAGGCTGAGTACTGTTTTACTATACATTATAAGCCTAATATTTTGGGCTTAGTGAGATCACATCAGATCTTAAGGTTTAGTATAGTGATCATTCACAGCTTTTCTTTTTATGGAATGATGGGATAGCTTTTAATTAAAAAAAATGTCTGTCTTGAAGCAAAGCTTGAATGTGTTTTGTGCTCAATTTTTGTTGTGAATATGTGAGTTTAGGTACATGGTAATGCACTCAAAGTTACCTCCCTTGTAAATATTTTTTTTTTCTCCCTCTTTATTTGTGAGCCAAACGAACAAGGACTCCAGTGAAAATATTTTGAGGACAACATTTTATTTAATAAAATTGGATAATATATAAAGAGAAAAAAAAGGCAAATTATCTAAACAGTGATAAAAATTATGAAAATAAATAAACTAAATCATACATTTTTTTTTCAAAAGTGGATATGAAAAAGGGGTTGTGAAGGTACCAATCACAACAATAAAACCAGACATTATTATGTACAAAAAATGGCATAACAGGCAGAAAGTCTAAACACTAATCTATTAAATCTACTGTTGCTATTTAGGATGCTTATGATGATGATAATGGTGTGTAAAACAATCTGTTTAAAATGCCTACAAAAACAATGAAAAGTTTCCTACATTTAAAATAAAAAATAAAACGAAAAGGTTGGATTTTTAGTAAGAAATTGGAGGTATCTTTGGCCCACTATTATATACATCCCCACAGGTCACATAAGCGGGCAGATTTCTAACAGGCTGATTTGTTTTTATAATCAATCTATTTTTTGTCTGAAAAATGTTAAAACTCTACAAAAAAATACACAAACTGGTTGTTTTTTCTTTTTCTTCAGAAATCTAAACAAACAAGAAAAAAACAAAAAACAATACAAAACAAATACGAATAAAAAAAATAAAAGAAAGAAAACTTATCAACAATTTCTCTGTTTTCAGGTTATATCACAAATTAATTAAATGTTTTCAATGTGAAATGTATTCTCTGGTCATAGTAAGCAATGATAGTGATGATGCTACAGAGAAACAGTATTTCTTGAGGAGGACTTATGGTTTTATCTAACCAAATGGCAGTTTGTTTGAGTTTTTTTTTTTTAAACTAGTATTTGTTTTGTATAACTGCATAATTTTTTAATACCTATTTTTTGGTTTGTTTGTTTATAATCTTTTATTGTTACATTTCTGAAGAAGAAGAAGAAAAAAAAACTGTGTATTTTTGTAGTTTTAACATTTTTCAGACAAAAACAGACATAAATTGACAATAAAACAAATCAGCCTGTTGGAAATCTGGATAATTTTGATCTTTTGTCATCCTGGCCTCGTGCCTTAATTTATGCTATGTTTTACCGTGCCAGTATCAATCGAATTTCTGGTCAACTTAGATATTTTCTGAGTAGTTTTTTGTTTCATTTTGTTGGCAAATTAATAAAATATTTTACCCACCCCTATTTTTAGCAGCAAATGAATGTAGATACCCCTCCCCTCCCAAATTAAAGAAAAAATTTTTTTTCTCGATTGAATTTGTACAAATTTCAGAGTGTACACTATGAAAATCATTTTGAAATTTGAGTTTTGTATGAATTCAATCAAAAAAAAAAAAAAAATTTTTTTTTTTGTGTGCGTCTGTGCAAAATATCTACATTGATTTGCCAACAAAAACATGACTTGGAAAATATCTCAGCTGGGTCAGATATTTGATTGATCCCAGCACGGTGAAACACAACGTAAATTAGGACAGGAGGCCAGGACTACAAAAGATCAAAATTACCGAAATCTGCTTGCCTATTGACATGTGGGAGCCGTATTTACATATTGGCCGTGGGGTATCTAAAGACTAATGGAATGTGGTAAGTATAAAATGTAAATTTCATGCTTCACCCAATTTATCTACAAACACACATACTGACACCCCACCCACTAACACTACTAATACAGCCAGAATAAAACACAAAGGTGGTGGTGGTGTAGTGATTAAGGTTGGAGGTGGTGGTTGAGGTTTTTGATGACGATGATGTGACCTCATCATTGATGAAATAGTTGACCTGTAGAAGTTTACCTGGGAGGACTGGAGTGAAGAGTGGGATAGAACCCATCATGTCTCATAGGTTGGACACTTGAGGATCTGGCCAGTCTGCATTCAGGCAAAGAAGGAAGCCTAAGTTAGAAGTTAGTTTAGCCTACACAAAAAAAAGCCAGCCACTAAAGAAAGAAAAAGACTGGCTTGGCTGGCCGAAGACAACACCAAAAGAAATATTCATTCACTGAGCAATCATTTAATAAAAAATAAAATAAAAATCATGAAATGATTTTAGCAAATAGGAAATCAAAAAGAACTTTCAACAGTTTGTCATCAACATAGGTCTAAAATTTTAGTGGGAGGGAAAAAAAAAAAAAAAAAAAAAAAAAAAAAAAAAAAAAAAAAGGATCAAAGAAGGCCTCTCTGACTGCCCAACTAGCCTAGGTGATCAAAGAGGGCCTATCCGACTGCCCAACTAGAGAACAAAATTTTGGTTGAAAAAGACTGGAAAGTAAACCAGCAGTGAAATGTTGGGAATAAAAATTTTTAAAGAACCTAACCGAAATACTAGAAGAAAAAAAAAAAAAAAAAAAAAAGGTGAATTTCTAGTTTTTTGAACCAACTGATAATTCTAAATGAGTATGAATAAGCAATAACTTAATAGACAAAAAAAGCAAATTTATCTAAAAAAGAATTACAATACATACAGAAGCAGAATTGGAAATTTAATTCAAAACTGTTGAACTACAAATTATAGAATTATTATATGACAGAAAAACATTCAGATCTTGTTGCATAAAATCAACTAGTTCATTATATAATCTTGATACATTTTTTTGAAAACAATCAAGCTATAAATTTTCTGACAGATTTTTTCTCTATAAAGTTGTCACAATAAAGGAATGAGGAGGGAGATTATATATATACACACACACACACATATATTTATTAAAGTGTTGTTATGGATCCAACGGGAGAAAATTGAATATTTTATAGGGAAGAAGGTCTGCAAAATGGTTTTAACTTAAAAAAAAAAAAAAAAAACTTTTTATTTTATTTTTGCGACGTGTTTCAGATTTTCGTATCTTTTTCTGGCTTGTTCAATTATTTGGAGAAAGTAATTGAATCTGAAAACATTTGTCTCAAAATAAAAATACAAAGTTTAAAAATTCTTTAAAAAAAAAAAAAAAAAAAAAAAATTCCAAACCATTTTGCAGACCTTCTTTCTTATATATATATATATATATATATATATATATATATATATATATATATATATATATGTATATGTGTGTGTGTGTGTGTGGAAAAGTAATAAAAGAAAAAAGAAAAAAAAAAAGGGAAATGTGATGATTTATAAATATTTGAAAAATAAAATGTCCATGTTTAACATTTTGATTGTTATATACATGTCAAATATTCATCTATAATTAAACATATATTAAATATGTACCTGCAATCTTCTTCAGGCCAATACAAATATCAACTGTTGATGTTGGTTTTTGTTAATTAAATGATACGAGAAGTTGGTTGTGAAAAAATTTAAATGTATGAACGTCCTTTCTTGTATCACTTAAACACAAACTAACATCAACAGTTGATATTTGTATTGTCCTGAAAAAGATTAGAGATATTCATTTGATATATATTTAACTATAAACATTTGATAGGTATATAACAATTGAAATGTTAAATGTTGACATCATATTTTTCAAATATCAATAAATCATCCTCACATTTTCTATTTTCCACTTTCATTCACTTGCTCAGTATATTAAATGCCGAATGGTGGTAGCAGGTTTCAAACAGGACCATCATAGAGAGAACTGGACTTCCTAGCATGCATGACATACATGTCCAGTGAAACCAGAGATGGGCTGGCCACTTGAACAGACTTGGGATGACAGACTGCTAAAGTAGATTCTATACTCTCAAACTGAAAGAGGGATCACATGGAATCAGTTGACCAAAGCTCAGGTACAAAGTCAAGAGAAACCTGGAGGATTTGAACATCCCCATAGGCAGGTGTCAAGACGCACCAGATATCAAATAGATTTGCATGGTGTCATCGTCGGATAGTAGTAGTACTTTTATTCATTACTTTTCCACATACTGTCGGATTCCTTTCAATTTCTTCCCTACATATAAATTTTACATAGGCAACAATATCAGTCTAAAACTAACAATTTTTTTCATTATTATTAACAACAATCTTTTTTTTAATACTAACAACAAAAAGAAAGTATTATAAATAAGAAAGTCAAAGTGAAGAATCCCTGACTTAAGATGTTAGAAACTGATGAAAGTCCTGATTTCTATTCTTTTTAAATAGACATTTACTTGATCTTTGAATAGAAAACCAGAGAGAAAAAAAGAAAAGAAAATACTTATAAAATCGATCATGTACAGAAAGTTTGCAAAAACTCTGACAAGTTTAGAATATTTTAAACTCAGATAAATAGTCAAGCATTTTCCTTCTTTTTGTGGAAAATTTTGTAAACATTTATAATAAAAAAAAATCATCAAACACAATTGCACAGAGTTGATATTTATTGCCAAATTTGTTGACAAAGATTATTATATATATATATATATATATATATATATATATATATATGAGTTAAGAGTAAGGAAATGAATCCGACGGTAAATGTATAGATAAAGGGTATGAAAACACACAATATTGTTAAAATGAATATATTTTTTTAATATCATTTTCATGATATTCATTTTAACAATATTGTGTGTTTTCATACATATATATATATATATATATATATATATAGATAGATAGATAGATAGATAGATAGAGAGAGAGAGAGAGAAAAAAAAAAAAAAAAAAAAAAGGGACAAGAAATCAAACAAATATTCACCTGGAGGTTAAATTCCTCACAAAAATTAGGTTATTTTAAAAAAAATAAAATAAATGAATCATTTAAAATCTATATAATCACACTAAACAGGTGAACTCCGTTAATCATATATATTATAGATAATATGGGTGCTATATTTGTAGGTAGACAGTGCTCAATATCATTGATAAAGCATTTATATTTGAGTAAAGGTAAGATATCAAAGATCTGTTTACATTTTTTATGAAATAGTGTGGCAAAAATGAACTTTTACACTGCCGGAGTGCGTTTTTTTGCTAGTATATATAGATCTCATTCATATCCGATTTTGGTTGCTCATAATAGAAATGACTTAGTATTTGGTAACAGCTTGGTTGTTGCCATAACATTAAGCTAAAAAGTGTAGAGTTGATGATTCACCTCAAGTTAAATAGAGGTTCATCAGCTGATTAAAGAGACAGTTTGAAAACCAGAGCAAATAAAACATCCTTTTAGATATGGGAAGCACGTAACAGCAAAAAGGTAAACTTGCTCAAACACGCTCAGAGTATAAAAGGCTTAAGTCTCTTCTAAATGAAAAATGACTGGCAGAAGTTTAAAACATACTAATGCAAAGAGATATTTAAAGAACCAGTTCATTATTTTCATAAGATTTTTTTTTCTTTCTGTAAATACATTGAAATAAGATCTTAAGTGTTAGTAAAAAGAAAATAATAATTATTAGCAGGATTAGTTCAGCTTCAGAGTAAGTAATTTGAAATATTAAAGATTTTATTTTCTGAAAGAAAGAAGATCCATAAAAGTCTTTTTGATAGGATATAGACCAGTGGTCCCCAAACTTTTTTTTCTTTTTAAAACCTATGGACCCCTTTGATCCCTCTTTTATTCAGGTAGAACCCTCAAAGCTATTTGATGTTTAAAAGTCCAAGTGTATTTTTATAATTGAATATTTTTTGCTTGGTTATATGGTCCCCAGTGGTCCATATGGCCCTTGATTGAGAACCACTGGTTTAGATCAACTTTGATTCCTATTTTACTATGGTGCCCTCCAGTCATTTGAGGATTTAAAAGTCCAATTATATTTTTATGATTAAATACTTTTTATTGACTGAATCCCAAAAATGTTATATGATCAGGGGTGGGGGGTATATGGACCCCGGTTGAGAACCACTGATTTAAACTACTAAAAGGTTGAATGAAAATCAAAAGTTTATTTTTAAGTAAATCTTTAATCGGAAGGGGAAAAATATTCTGGGCCAATTTCTGGAATAATAATACTGGCTTACTTTGTATTAACTTTAAATGTATTTTCTCCCATAAATACATATCTCTGGTTAAATATTACTTCTCTCTCATAATAGTTGTTACATTTAGGGCACAAAATTTATACAATTGTAACAACTACAGGGTGTTCCAAAAAATATGACATCATTTTATGAAATGTCAAACTTTTTCATCATTTTATGAAAAAATATTTTTAAATCATTTTGTGACAATGGTCAGAGGGAAAAAAAAGAAGGAAAATAGAATATATTAGGTCCATGCGTATGTATGTGTCAGTAGGGGAACAAAGGATCACCACATCGCTCAATGGAAGTCCGGGGAGGCCATAAAAAAAAAAAAATAAAAATAAAAAATAAAAAAAAAATGTATGACCACCTTGAATTGAAACCATTTAAAGATAAATATCTTGAAGTAGCTAGTTTTAAGTGAAATTGGGTCTCAAAAAGTTAATAGTCTGAAAATTGGTGACATCTAGATTGGGAAAAATGTTTGCTATTTTAGGAGAAATTGGAGACTCTAGTCTGCCCGCCAAAAGTTATGGTCAATTTCTGGATGGTCAAATCAGGAGCAGTGTATGGTGGTGGATTCTGCATATATACCAATCAGCTCTTAGCCCTATGATCAGATTCAGACTGGCAGTTGGAGGTGAGAGTGTCATCCCAATAGCAGTTGATAACAAATAGACAGGGACCCACATCATTGAAGCTAGCAGTCGACTTATAGTTAAGAGAACTTTGTCATATTTTTCTTTACTTGTGAACCTGTCTCTGGCTTGTGCCTTTTGAACCAGCCAGCATAGAATATCACAATGTGGGGTCATCACAACTGTGCAATGAAGACGCACGAGTGCAGAGCAGGTATTATCACAATTTTATGAAATTTTTTCATCATATCATGAAAAAAAGTTTGACATTTTATAAAACTATATCAATTTTTTTGAGACACACTGTATTATTATTAGTAAAACATATTTGCTTGATATGTAGATAATTTTAAATATACTTTATTCTAAATAAGCATTGAATTATTTTGCACATACAGAAAAATGTAGAACTTTATTAATTAATTAAATCATAACCAGATTTTAATTTCTCTATATTTAATACCTATTTTAAGGGACTTAGTAATGCATTATTTTTTATAATCTTTTAATTTCCCTATATTTAATAACTATTTTAAAGGATTTCTCTGAATTTTTATGATGAGGCTTGATAATTAGTATTATTTGGATTATTTGGACTATTGTTGTCATCTTTATTGTTATCTGTACAACATTTTGACTGAGTTTGAAAAGAAGGTTCCCGAGTTCAAGAAGGCTCCCAAGGCCAACAAGAAATACCCGAAGAAGGTCGGAGGGCACATCGGCCAAAGCATTGTACAGATAACAATAAAGATGAGGACAATAGTCCGAACAATCCAAATATTACTATTTTAAAGGAATTGGTAATGCACTATTTTGCATAATCTTTTACATAAAGCGTGATATACAAACACACAGAATAAATTACTTGACATAAGCTAAATCAATGAATAGAATTCAATTAATAAGTTTAAGAGCAAAAAATCAAATCGAAAGCACAGAATATTGCAAAGAAGCACAGCATAATTGTTAACATTAAAAAAAAAAAAAAAAAAAAAAAAAGGGTTAAGTAAAGAAAATTACTTACTTCCTGCCTTTATATGTGACCATAGCCTCTCCAATAGGAATCGGGAGAAGATAGTTGGCACTACTCAAATATTTAGAAATGCGGTTGAAAATCTCTTGAGAATCTAAAAAATAAAAATAAAAATAATAAAATTTTTTTTTAAATCCATGATAATGATCTAACTTTATATATATATATATATATATATATATTATATATATATATATATTTACCGACCCCTCTGCACGAGCAGGATGTGACACAAGGTCAATTTCTTAAGCGGAGTTTAAGAGGTTTGAATTCAGAGTTTTTCCTTCTCCTAGACTGGTTGCCTAACCAAGGTTAAAGAGCCCAGTCTGCCCTACTATTACCCATAGCTGGAGGAGAGTAGAATTCATACCTTTCCCAAGGGTATTAGCGCTAAGTGAAATGCAATTACCACGTCCAGGATTTGAACTTGGGGCGACGAGTCCATTTCCTATGACTTTAACCATTACACCACGCGCTTTCTACCTAACTTTTGTATATATGTTGTGTCTGAATTATCAAATAACAATATTGAAATCCAAGATAAAGATTAACATTTTTTGGTACAAAAGATAAACAACAGAGTCCAACACCCAGATTTTTAGGTTTGGTTTATGGCATATCAACCACAGTGGGTCATTTAATGCCGACAAAGTTTTTGAAATAAATTTATTCTTAATGGGTACTCAATTTTACTAAACTTTGCAACACTTTGATAAAAAAAAAAAGAAAAAAAAGCAAAACAAAACAACAGCTTTGATAACTCATGCTTTAAAACTTGCTTACACCCCCCCCCAAAAAAAAAACCTCAATAACAAAGCAGTTTATTTTGCTTCAAAAATCAAAAGAATAGCGGAAAAAAGTATTTACCTAGTTTTTGATTTTCAGACTTTTCAAATGTTTCCCTCCAGGAATTATCCATAAACAGAGAACAATACACAGAATCAATATTGGCTAAGTATTTGCCAATGGAGCTAGCACCTGAAATGAGAAGAGAGAAAATTAAAAAATTAATTCATTCAATCATTACAAAAACTTTTCTTGGAATACAAATAATATTGTAATGTTTGATTTTTAAAAAAAAATGTTCCACTTCAATGTATTAATTGTTAATAATTCTAGTCATCATAATCTATATTATTTGTCAATACAAAAATATTGGATTTTAAAGCTTTTTGTTTATTCTAATCAATTTTTCAAAGATTTTATGTTGATATATTTTCATAAATAAAAAAAAAAGATTTTTTCACTACATTAAGCTTTTTGTTGTTATGCCTCTACTTTTAAGGGGTGTGATGTTCTTTCCAAATATGATGATATGTAACGTGTAGTTTTTTTGGTGGTAACCCTGAGTTCGAAAGAATCGAATGCAAGTCAGGTTTGTTCCCTTGTTAAAGAACTACTTTTATTTTGCCATTAATTTTGCTAGTAGTAACCACTGAAACAAAAAATTTATGTTGATATATTTTTTTACAAAAAAGAAAAAGAAAGAAAAGCAAATACCCCCTCCCTGCAAATTCTAACAAAAATTGACGGTAATCTGAACATTAGCAACATAAATGAGAGTAATCTCCCCTTGTTTGTATCACTTTGAGGAAGCCATATGTTTTGGTCGACCATTTCACCATAAATCTACACTGAAAATACAAATTTGTTTGAATCAATACAACTGCATGTTTTAACACAAAAATAGCATAAAATGCATTCTTAATAACAATTAAGTTCATTTCAAATAATGCGCAAGCACAATTAAGAACACATGCAGTTGTATTGATTCGAACAAATTTATATTTTCAGCGTAGATTTACAGTGAAATGAAAATGGCCGACCGAAACATATGGCTTCCTCAAAATGAAACAAAGAAGTGGAGATTACTCTCATTTATGTAGCTAATGTTTAGATTACCAAATTGCCATGGTACCTTCATTTTTAAGAGGTCTGCCACCAAGGCAATTTTCACCTGTTCTTGTCTTATCCGTGCATAAATGATATACTTACCAAATGGAATGACTAGAAACCTGACATAGCTTTGCCAATCAGGTGATTTGGCAGAGAATTGGTCAACGTAAGGACGTAATATGGAATTGATATAACCATCATTACCAGCCACTCCAATCTTTATGGGTGATGGGCTCTTGGAATTACTGTTGCAACTGAAAAAATAAAATTTTAAAGAAATACAAAATGAATCTAGGCAAAAAAATAATGGCAGCAGACATGAAATGCAAAACAGGCGGCACGTTCCAAACAGAACAATCCAATAATGATGTCCAAGAATATGAATATTTAGAGAGAAGAGAGAGAGAGAAAGAGAGAAAAAGAAAGCAAGACAAAATGAAGACATAGAATTGATCAATCGAGAAAGAAAAAAAAAAAAAAAAAAGAAAAAAAATCTCAAAAGAGAATTTTTTCTTCTAACAAAGACAAAAGACACATTTGTATCCATACAAAAAAAGGAAATAAGACAATAATAAAATTCTACCGGAAGAGGCAAAAAATCTATGGTAGGAAAATTTGGAAAAAAAGGACAAAATTAACACGTCTCAAAAAACCATGCAAGAAAATTCAAAGCTTTGAAATTTGAATTGAAAGATAAAAAAGCAAAGAACTTTGAACTGTTTTGTTGGCTGATAACTTTTGGAGGCTACTTACAACTTACCAGAGAGCATTCTCAGATAAACATACCCTTCCACCACAGGCACACAGCCTTCTTCATTCTCACACCATGTGGAGGCAGCATATTGTTATTATAGATAAGACAACATTAGATAGCATGGTAATGGGGGGGCCTTTGAAGTTTATATCAACAAAAGAAATAAAGTCTTTTGGTATGTATAAAGAAATACCTTTGCATGTTGAAAAAGTTAGAAAATCAAGAATGTTTTGAAAGAGAAAACAAAAAGGACTGAAAAAATAGAAAGTATGTTTTGGTTTGTTTTGTGGCATATCAACCTCAGTGGGTCATTTAATGCCGAAAGTTTTGAAATAAATTCATTCTTAAATGTATACTCAATTTTTTTTATAAACACATTTTTCTATTTAGCCCATAGATGGAACCCCAACAGGTGCTACCACTCTGGATCAGAGTGGACCAGGGAGCAATGGTGATAAAGGGGCGGTCCACATTCACCAAACCTCCAAAACTGGAACCTCGCCATCAGATAGAGTTTAACATCATTCCCAGGACACAAAGACCCTCAGTCACCGCCTTCTAGCACCCATATAATAAAAAAGGGTTTGGGCTTGCCATGAGGGCAATAGGGTCGGGACAATCATATAGGTGCTAGGGCTTGACGTGACCAGCTGATTGATCGGAGGGGTCTTCTCCAACCGCCTGTCTAGCCAAAGTAATGCCAAGACTGGAGTGTTGCATGTCATGGACTGCTTAGCCACCTGGGTTCCATCCTTAAACATCATGGGTTGCCATCCACGCCAACAGGTGCCCCATTGGGGAGTCTTACCCCTCTGCAGAGGGATAGTCGTGTATTCTAATGCCCCAGCCGACAGGGCGCAGAAAGTATATAAAGGCAGGATACAAAACAGACAAAGATGTTAGGAAATGACAAACAACAGGAGAAAATGATTTCAATATGATCACTTTCTCTTTATACGTTAGAAGTTATAACGTTTAATTGAAGGGCACAGGAGTTCAACTTTGACTAAATATATTCTGGCTGAGAGGAAACATGAAGGAAAAGAAAAAGGAAGAAAAACACATTCTGGGACTAAAAAAGCACCATAAATTGTTTATTAAAGAAAAAAAAAGAATGAGACAAATTTGAGAGTACGACTAAAGTTGAAAATGTAGAAATAAAAAGAAAGATGAATTGCATTAAGATTAAAATAAATCTTTTAATCTTATGGATGTTGAGATATGAACATTTTTTTTTTTTTTTTTTTTTAGAATGAATCTTTCATTAATTAGTATTATGGAATGCTGAAAAGTTCTTGAGCCAACTAAAGGAATGATTCATTTTAACGACATGTCAACCCATCCAGGGTTATTTTATGAAAGATGGTCAAATTATAGTCATGTCATTTTCAAGGATTTTTCTACATTTTGACAGTAGGTTGTTTGCAGTTGTTTTTAAGTGGATTGGAAAATCAGTTAAGGATAAGTTATAGGGTATAGATTAAGTTTGTTATAAGCGATAGCTTGGTAGCAAGTTTGTTTTTTTTAAAACAATTTTTATAAAAAGAATTTAAAAAAAAAGCTATATATATATATATATAAAAATGATGTTTGATTTAGTTGTATTATTTTCTGGCGTATCAACCATTTTCAGGTCATTTAATGCCAAAACAGTCATTTTGATATCTGGTTGCTTACTGTACCTGATGTTGCTTAAATGGTCACCCACTTAAGTATTGAAACAGGCTCATTGTTGCTTAACTTGGGTGAACTAGTGCTTTCAATGTAACTTGACTGTAAGCCTAAAAGGTGTTGAACTTCAGGATGAATATGTGGGATAGCATGTGTCACATAATTGATAGGTAGCCTATAAATTATGTATGGTAGTGTAGAAATTTAAAATAACTAATTTCTGAATCATGGAAAAATACAGTATAGTTGATTGAGAGAACTTAATCTTTGGCCAGAGCTGAAAATGGGAATAGAAGTTAGTTTGGAAAATCAGTTTTGGCTGGGTGTGTTTGAAAGGGACAGGTTCAAAATGGCAGTCTGTCGCTGAGGCCATTTCTCCTCGTGGTGTTGTATCAACTTGGGATAAAGAGATCAAGTCTTGTTTGTTACTAATACTAACAAGTGACACAGAGAGGAAAAGCCCAAGACATCACAAGAAGGAAGTCCAGAAGACCCATAAGTCCAGCCTAGATCCAGCTTAATAAAAAGACAACATACAAAGGCTTTAGATAAGCAGAATGCTGATAGGTACACGTCCTGCATCCCTGACTCCAAAAAATCTAAAACGATGCAGTAAAATCATATCCAGGAGTCCCAGTATTTTTCTTTTTTCTTCCCTCACCATTTCAAGCTTACTGTAAATACCTTTCAATAATTTCTTAGAAATGAATTACACAGGATAAGTTAGAGGCCCCAATATCATAAATAAAAACCCTACAATTTATTAAGAAACTTTAATTGGGACCCATCAAATTTCCTGTGGACTCATTCAAAGCAAATATGTGCGTCCGAGGATGTACTAAATCAAAAAGCTATCAGCCTTCACTGGATAAGTATGCTAAGCAACATTACACATGTACACTTTGTGGCTTTAGGTAATTTCCTTCTTTTTTTTTTGGTCAGGCCCAGAACTTTTCAGCACTCCTCCTATACAACTTTGGGTTAAATTGAACTTAACGGACCTAAATTCCACCATTGTATGTCACCCTACTAAAAGAAAAATAATACCAAAAATCAGGGAATTAACCGAATTTAATGAAATTTTCAGTGTTGATATATTAAGGAATAAAAGATATTACATACAATGTGGAATTTATGTCCATTAAGTTCGATTTAACCCAACTTTGTTATACCAGGTTTACTTTCTAAACAAAACCAGAGGAAAATTAGTTATAAAGCTAATGAACAATCAATTAAATCCATATTCTGAGAAACTGCTATTCAATATATTTCCTATTGAATTATGGGACTTGATTTAAAACACATGCAAAAGTATTTCATCAATACTTTTTAAACATTTTTTTTTAGACCAAGTGAAATTAGTTTTGAAAGGAAGAATATCACAAACTAAAAATTATAAAAGTTCTTTGAAAGGAGATGAAAATTCAAAAAAAAAACTCAAACAGATATTATTTGTCTGAATTTTTTTTTTAGAGGAGTCTTGATAATTTCTATTATTTGGATTTTTCAAACAGTTGTCCTTATCTGTATTGTTATAATACAAAGTGCCTCAGCTGATGCGCCTTCCGGCCTTCTTCAGGTGTTTCTTGACAAACTTAAAAACCTTTATGTTGTAATTGGGGAAACTTTACGAAATTTCAAACCGAAACCTTTATTTAATCTATTGGAATAGATTGTTCTCATTCAATTAATTAGGACGAGACACAAGTATTAAGCTATGTTAAATATTCTATGTTATTTTTGCCTGTAGTTTGGATTGAACCTGCAACCCCCAGATGATTGTCACTTAGAATTTTATTAGTTCAACCCATATATCTGTTGGTTAATTGATTGGTTGTTTACATTTTGTGGCATGTCAACCCTTGTGTTATTTTATGCCGAAGACATTTTGTTTCATTCATTTGTTATAGGTACTCAATTTTTTTACACATTTTTTTCTATTTAACCCATATATGGGACCCTAACAGGTACTACCACTCTGGGTCAGAGTGGACCTGGGAGCAATGGTGATGAAGGGATACTCCACATTCTCCAGAGCTCCTGAATTGGAACTTCACTATCAAATAGAGTTTAACCTCATGCCCAGGACATTAAGACCCTTAGCCACCACCACCTAGCACACATGATAAAAAGTGTTGGGGTTTGCCATAAGGGCAATAGGGTTGGGACAATCATATAGGTGCTAGGGGTTGATGTGACCAGCCAATTGATCACAGTGGGCCTCTCTGATGACGTGTTTAGCTCAAGTAAGGGCCAAAGTAGAGTGTTGCATGTCAGACTACTTAGCCACCAGGATTCCATCCTTAAGCATCAGGGGTCATCACCTACAGCCAACAGGTGGTTCCATTGGGGGGGGGGAGTATTCCTCTGCAGAGGTGCAGTCAGTGTATTCTAAAGCCCCAGCTGACAGAGCTGCCTTATATTTGTTGCATCATATATGCAACTGTTCAACAAGAAACACCTGAAGAAGGCCGGAGGGCACATCGTTCAAAACATTGTGTATAGGACAATAAAGATGAGGACAACAGTCTGAAAAATCCAAATAATAGACTTAAGACAATTGAAAGGATTTTAATCTGTGATTAATTTTCTTTAAAGCTGCCTTTTCATTTTAACTTCATATTTTAGAAAACATTCTATATTCTCAAATATTATTTTTAATCAACTTTCAATAACACCTGAATTTCCAATTAAATATTTGTAACAAATATATTAATGTTTTATATGTCTCAGCAGTTGGTTCCTAATACAAATTAAAATTCTAATTTATTTTCAGCTGGAAATCTTAGATTTATCCAAATTATTAGAGTATAGACAAAACATAAATGGTTTGATTCCAAATTACTTGATATAGAAAAAATAATAGAAAACAAAAAGATTATTACTGATCCTTAATCTGAGAGTAAAATACTTTTAAGAAAGTGATGAAAATAAGGCAATAAAAATAGAATAGTGATTTCTTGTGAAACTGATTAAGCAATTAAAAAAAATGTTAAATTATGAAGCTGCTAATTAAAGTTTAATAAATAAAAAGGAAATTTTCCTGACCTCCCATCATACCAGGATTGACACAAAGTTTTTTTAACATGAGAAGCCACACACAAACTGAAGCTCATGGCTTTTTCGGGGCATCTGAAGCACTGGGCAATAAACTCAGCCCTACCCCTTTTAGATGAGGGGGCAGGTGCTGTCTGGGGGAATGGCCCCTTGGGACCACATGGCTAATGATCTATTAGTTTAACTCATTGCCTACTTTAAATCACTCACAGTGACTCTCCCACCACACTTAAGCAAAATACAAAAACTGATAGTTCATTATAACTGAGCAGAAGGACTCAGATTATAATAATAATAATAGGACCTTATTTGAATAAAATGAGTTCTGAAAAGTTAGTGAACTTTGAAATATCCTATCATACAGGTGAAAAATACTGGGGAAATTTGGTTGGCAAAGAATTAAGAATGCCCGAGATTTAAATTCTATCAAGAAATCTTTAGGTCTTGAATAAATAAAATCTTTTGATTCACAACAAAATAGGATGTTAAAGTATCTTTTTTTTTCTATTGAAACTTAGTTATTGAGTACCTAATTAGAGAAGATAGAGTCAGTTTAGCTCAGTTGGTAAAGCATCTGCCAGGGAACCACAAGGTTCTGGGTTCAATACTGGCCCTTGTCAACTCAGTGCATGAGTAGCACAGCTTAGATCTGTGTGGTAAAGTGGGAAGCTGATAGTAGGTGTGACTCTCCACCTCAGATACAAAAAACAATCTCCCTGGTCTAGCATTAGCAAAAAGGGGATAGACTCTCTCACTGTCTGTCTGATACCGACAATAGGACACTATGCGTACTTTACTTTTTTAAAAAGGATAAGTTATAAAAACAATAAAATATTGTTTGTCTAAATTTTTAAGATGAGGCTTGATTATTTGTATTATTTAGATTTTTTGGACATTGTGTATAACAAAGATGAAGACAACAGTCCAAAAAATTTAAATAATACTAATATTAATTCAGTTAAAAATGCCAGGTAAATCCAAAGAAATATTATAAAAATGGTTCCAAAATGCCACTGGAATTATTTAAATTTTGAAGAAAAAATTAAAAAAATAAATAAATAAATAAAATAAAAATAAAAAAGAAAACCCCAAAAACCTGACTCTAGAGTAATTAAGAAGCAGAAAAACCTAACTTGGTACAATTTTTTTTTTTTTAATTTAAAATACCAGCTGGATTATTTTTTGCTATAAAAAAAAAAAAAAAAAAAAAAAAAAAAAAATCTAAAAATACAGAGACTTGATTATTTTCTTTGAAAATATACCCAAGTATTTAAGTCAAGTTTAATGTACTTACAATTTTTGAATTCTGGTAACAAGGAAACTGATCACTGCTTTCATGTCTGCGGTTGTGCAAGTTGAGATCAGTTTCAGTGGTTTATCTTGGCATTTCTGAATCAAAAACTGCAAATAAAACAATTTAGAATTGTTAAAATCAGGATAAAACAATTTGTAATATAATAAGGTAGAAAAAAAAAATCTAAGTTACGTGTAGATAATAGTGGAAAGATTTTTGGATGACAAGCACAAGGCTATCTATTGATTTCTGATTGGTTGATAGATGCCCAGTGGTGAAGTGTAGAAGAGAGGTAGTGAGAGGAGAGAATGAGTTAATTTGAACTAAGCAGTTGAAGGGAACAAATGCATAGCGTGCATCTGTTTCGCAAGGCATTTTGACTTGGGGATAAAATAAATGAGCTCATGAGAAAAAAACAAGAAAATGTCTTGTGTTGTTATTAAAAACTATGAATGGCACAAGACAAGATATCCTCAAGAGATTCCCAAGTTGTTTCAGACTCAAACAGCAAGCCGAAAAACCGATCAAGAGAAACTAGCAACTCTGATCCAGCCTCGAGAAGTAAAACAAGAGGATAAAGGAAAAGATAAATGTATTACCATTACAATACATTTTTTTTCTATTTAACACATAGATGAAAGCCCTAACAGGTACTACCACTCCGAGTCAGAGTGGACCTGGGAGTAATGGTGATGAAGGGGTACTCCACATTCCCCAGACCTTCAGAATTGGAACTTCACCATCAGAGCCTAATATCATACTCAAGACACCAAGTCTCTCAGCCACAATCTTCTAGCACATATATGATAAAAAGGGTTTGGGGTTTGCCATAAAGGCAGTAGGGTTGGGACAATCATATAGGTACTAGGGCTTGATGTGACCAGCTGATTGATCAGAGGGGGCCTCTCCAACCACCTGTCTAGTCCAAGTAAGGGCCAAAGTGGAGTGTTGCATGTCATGGACTGCTCAGACACCTGGGTTCCATCCTTAAGCATCACGGGTTGCCATCCATGGCCAACAGGTGGCCCCATTGAGAGAGTCTTACCCCTCTGCAGAAGTGCAGTCAGTGTATTCTAATGCCCCAGCCGACAGGGCGGTATAAGTTATAGGGCTATCAGGACACCTGAAATTTATACAGCAGGTTCAGAACATTATTAAATACCCCCCCCCCCCCAGTCAATGAGGGTCATTTCCAAAGACCTGTGGGTGTCAAACTTTTGATATGATTTTAATATCACTCACCTGTCCTTGCCATTCTGCTGTGTTGACCATTAAAAAGCAATCTGGCAGTTTATCTTCCGAGTTGCCACCCAAAGAACTTAATTGGTCAAGGAGAACTTTCCGGGGCTAAGAGAAAAAAAAGGAGGAGAAAATGGCAGAAAAAACATAAAAGGTGAATAAAGAAAAAGAGAGAGAGAGAGAGAGAGAAAAAAGAATAATTAAAATGCATATAAAAGAAATATATCTAAACTAAATCAATAATTTTGTATCATGAAATTAATTTTAAAAAAATAATAAAAAACAACAACCCCGAACCAAGAGATAAACAATTAAAAATATCAAGAAGTACATACAAGAATAAATAAATAAATTAGGGTTTATGAAGGTTTTTCTTCTTTTAACAGTAAATTTAACACAATTTTTAATTTAAAATAATTAACCATTACTAAAGGTTTATTAATGTTTTTGAATATATATTGAATGATTTTTTTTCCTTCAAATTACAAGTTTAGAAGCTTGAAGTTTATTAAGTAAAGCATTTAAAAAAAAAAAAAATTTTTTTTAATAGAAAATCATTAAAATAAAATTCAATAAAAAAATATGATCTATGAAATTAGAAAAAAAAGAAAAAAAAAAAAAGAATATATTTGATGAATTATGAACATTTTTGAAAATCAATTTAACGACAAAAATGAATACAAAAAAAGTTCTCAAACAATACAAAGATGCTATCACTGAAGAATTTACATGTAAACATTTATCATGTTATATAAACATTATAAAAAACAAGATGAAAATTGTCGTTCAGAAAAGGATAATTAAAAAAAGAATTTAAAAAAAAAAATCCAAGTGAGCAATAATTTTGATGCCATTCCACGAATTCACCATTACTTGGATATCTAGACCATTAATATCAGCTTAAGCAAAGTGCAGAATTTATATATATATATATGTGTTTGTGAATCGATATAAATATAATTTAATAACATTGAAAATAATAAGAAAAATTACCCTGGTGTGTAAGATGAAATTTGATAACCATTCAGTTTGAAATAGGATTTTTTTTAATACAATTAAGCAGATAAAATTATATATATATAAATATATATATTAGTGAGAGTGCAAAAAATCTCAGAAGTAAAATACACACACAGAGAAAATTCTCTTGGTAAAAGTAGGAAAAGAAAAGAAAAAAGAAAAGAAAAAAAAAGAGGCAATGAACAAGTTTAAAAAAGCTATAGACAAATCAGTGAGAGAGTGATTAGAAAGTTAAATTACAAAACTACTATTTCAAACATTGAAATCAAATAAGAGTAATAAAGTTAGAGATTTATTAAAAAGAAGTTGTCAGTGCTACTCATTAGTTCCTCTTGACTCCTGTTTTGATTTTTGTTGCTACTCATTGCTTCCTTTTTGATCAATATCCCCTGTCATCTGGCATTGATGAATTCAATGGGATTAACAAAGATTTTTTAAATGCAATATTTATGATAAAATAGTCTAACAATCTACCAGTGATATACTATGATTAAGTAAACAGGTATTAGACAGTCTTCTCTCATGGCTTCATAAATATATGAAATATATGAAAGTAAATATGAGATCATATTTAGATGTATTAGACAGTCTTCTCTCATAAATATATGAAAGTAGATATTAATACATTTAGATGTTCTTATTTATTAGTAACTGTAAAACAAAGGTCAAAGAACTGAAATAAGAAGGCAAGGTTGGTTGGTTGGTTGGATTTTATGGCATGTCAACCCTTATTCGGTTTATTTTATACCAAAGACATTTTGTTTAATTCATTGTTGATGGGTACTCAATTTTTTAAATTTTATTTATATAAATTCAATTTTTAACAAACATATTTTTTTAAAATCATTCTTTTTATTTAACCCATAGATGGGACCCTAACACTTACTCCTATTCAGGTGAGAGTGGAACTGGGAGTAATGGTGATAAAACATTTGTATGAAGCTGATTAAAATTTTCAAAGCTTTGAAAAGCCAATGTAAGTAACTACCAACATATATTATATATATATATATATATATATATATATATATATAATATATATATAATATATAATTTTTTTAGAGTTTTAAACATTTGTAAAATTATTCTTCACCTTCTCAGTATATTGGAATGTATAATTAAAAACATTTAATAAGACAGGATAGATAAACTAATCCAAAAACCAATGAATAACAAATATTCTTAGTTTTATTTACTATAAGAGGCATGTAACAAACATATAGTTAACAATATTTAAAAATTTGGTGGATGAGTTCATCTAACCCAATTTGTATTCAATTTTCAAACATCTCATCTGTTAATGTTTTCATATCAATTCTCTTCAATTCCCATGAAACAATTTCTGATTTTATAAGGTGAAAGTAATTTATATAGAAATGTCTGATGCCAGAATTATTACTTCAATCTGTGTTATTTAGAAAACATTTAAAAGATTATTAAATGTGTCTTTGAAAATGACTAATAGAGGTTGAAAAAACTTTGGAGTATTGGCAATTGAATAAAAAATTCATAATCTTGTAACCCCGCCCCCAAACCAATTTTGATTTTTTGGACTGTTTATTGTTTATTCATCTTTATTGTGGTATTTATAAACTATGTTTTGGCTGATGTATCCTCCAGCCTTCCTCAGTGTTCCCTGTGTATCCAAGTATAATAATGAATCTACCTGGGAAATCATTTTTAATAGTTTCTTTAACTGTCAAACTATTAAAAATAATTTTCCAAATTGAATCATTACTATGCTTAGATACACAGGGAACACTTGAGGAAGGCTGGATAATATAGCAGCTGAAATATTGTTTATAAATATCACAATAAAGATGAGGACAACAGTCCAAAAAAAATCAAAATTATTTACATGATTAATATTACATTTTAAGACAATTGAGATAATGTAAGTTAAAAATCATGAAATCATTACAGATAGAATGTTACTTAAATTGCTTTTAATCAACATCTTCATCTGTAATGATTTTCATGATTTTAAACTTACATTATCTCCAATTGTCTTAAAATGTAATATTAATCATGTAAATAATTTTGATTTTTTTGGACTGTTGTCCTCATCTTATTGTGATATTTATAAACAATATTTCAGCTGCTATATTATCCAGCCTTCCTCAAGTGTTCCCTGTGTATCTAAGCATAGTAATGATTCAATTTTGGAAAATTATTTTTTAATAGTTTGACAGTTAAAGAAACTATTAAAATGATCCCAGGTAGATTCATTATTATACTTGGATACACAGGGAACACTGAGAAGGCTGGAGGATACATCAGCCAAACATAGTTTATAAATACCACAATAAAGATGAATAAAACAATAAACAGTCCAAAAAATCAAAATTGGTTTGGGGCGGGTTACAAGATTATGAATTTTTATTCAATTGCCAATACTCCAAAGTTTTTCAACCTCTATTAGTCATTTTCAAAGACACATTTAATAATCTTTTAAATGTTTCTAAATAACACAGATTGATAGTAATAATTCTGGCATCAAGACATTTCTATATAAATTACTTTCACCTTATAAAATCAGAGAAATTGTTTCATGGAATTGAAGAGAATGATATGAAAACATTACAGATGAGATGTTTGAAAATTGAATACAAATTGGGTTAGATGAACTCATCACCAAATTTTTTAAATAATTGTTAAAACTATATGTTGATTACATGCCTCTTATAGGTAAATAAAACTAAGAATATTTGTTATTCATTGGTTTCTTTGGATTAGTTTATCTATCCTGTCTTATTAAATTGTTTTTAATTTATACATTCCAATATACTGAGAAGGTGAAGAATAATTTTACAAAATGTTTTAAAACTCTAAAAAAAAAATTATATATATATATATATATATATATATATATATATATATATATATATATATATTATGGTAGTTACTTACATGGCTTTCAAAGCTTGAAAATTTAATCAGCTTCATACCAAATGTTTATCACCATTACTCCCAGTTTCCACTCTCACCTGGAATAGGAGTAAGTGTTTAGGGGTCCCATCTATGGGTTAAATAAAAAGAATGATTTTAAAAAATATGTTTGTTAAAAATTGAATTTATATAAATAAATTTAAAAAATTGAAGTACCCATCAACAATGAATTAAACAAAAATGTCTTTGGTATAAATAAACCGAATAAGGTTGACATGCCATAAAATCCAACCAACCAACCAACCTTGCCTTCTTATTTCAGTTCTTTGACCTTTGTTTTACAGTTACTAATAAATAGACATCTAAATGTATTAATCTACTTTCAATATTTATGAGAGAAGACTGTCTAATACATCTAAATATGATCTCATATTTACTTTCATATATTTCATTATATTATGAAGCCATGAGAGAAGACTGTCTAATACTGCTTTTACTTAATCATAGTATATCACTGGTAGATTGTTAGACTATTTTATCATAAATATTGCATTTAAAATCTTTGTTAATCCCATTGAATTCATCAATGCCAGATGACAGGGGATATTGATCAAAAAGGAAGCAATGAGTAGCAACAAAAATCAAACAGGAGTCAAGAGGAACTAATGAGTAGCACTGACAACTTTCTTTTTAATAATCTCTAACTTTATTACTCTTATTTGATTTCAATGTTTGAAATAGTAGTTTTGTAATTTAACTTCTAATCACTCTCTCACTGATTTGTCTATAGCTTTTTAAACTTGTTCATTGCCTCTTTTTTTTTCTTTTCTTTTTTCTTTTCTTTTCCTACTTTTACCAAGAGAATTTTCTCTGTGTGTGTATTTTACTTCTGAGATTTTTTGCACTCTCACTAATATATATATTTATATATATATAATTTTATCTGCTTAATTGTATTAAAAAAAATCCTATTTCAAACTGAATGGTTATCAATTTCATCTTACACACCAGGGTAATTTTTCTTATTATTTCAATGTTATTAAATTATATTTATATCGATTCACAAACACATATATATATATATAATTTCTGCACTTTGCTTAAGCTGATATTAATGGTCTAGATATCCAAGTAATGGTGAATTCGTGGAATGGCATCAAAATTATTGCTCACTTGGATTTTTTTTTTTTTAAATTCTTTTTTAATTATCCTTTTCTGAACGACAATTTTCATCTTGTTTTTATAATGTTTATATAACATGATAAATGTTTTACATGTAAATTCTTCAGTGATAGCATCTTTGTATTGTTTGAGAACTTTTTTTGTATTCATTTTTTGTCGTTAAATTGATTTTCAAAAATGTTCATAATTCATCAATATATTCTTTTTTTTTTTTTCTTTTTTTTCTAATTTCATAGATCATATTTTTTTATTGAATTTTATTTTAATGATTTTCTTATTAAAAAAAATTTTTTTTTTTTTTTAAATGCTTTACTTAATAAACTTCAAGCTTCTAAACTTGTAATTTGAAGGAAAAAAATCATTCAATATATATTCAAAAACATTAATAAACCTTTAGTAATGGTTAATTATTTTAAATTAAAATTGTGTTAAATTTACTGTTAAAGAAGAAAAACCTTCATAAACCCTAATTTATTTATTTATTCTTGTATGTACTTCTTGATATTTAATTGTTTATTCTCTTGGTTCGGGTGTGTTTTTTTATTATTTTTTTAAAATTAATTTCATGATACAAAATTATTGATTTAGTTTAGATATATTTCTTTATATGCATTTTAATTATTCTTTCTCTCTCTCTCTCTCTCTCTTTTTCTTTATTCACCTTTTATGTTTTTCTGCCATTTTCTCCTCCTTTTTTTTCTCTTAGCCCCGGAAAGTTCTCCTTGACCAATTAAGTTCTTTGGTGGCAACTCGGAAGATAAACTGCCAGATTGCTTTTTAATGGTCAACCACGCAGAATGGCAAGACAGGTGAGTGATATTAAAATCATATCAAAAGTTTGACACCCACAGGTCTTTGGAAATGACCCTCATGACTGGGGGGGGGATTTAATAATGTTCTGAACCTGCTGTATAATTTCAGGTGTCCTGATAGCCCTATAACTATTAACCGCCCTGTCGGCTGGGGCATTAGAATACACTGACTGCACACTTCTGCAGAGGGTAAGACTCTCTCAATGGGCCACCTGTTGGCCATGGATGGCAACCCGTGATGCTTAAGGATGAACCCAGGTGTCTGAGCAGTCCATGACATGCAAACACTCCACTTTGGCCTTACTTGGACTAGACAGGTTTGGAGAGGCCCCCTCTGATCAATCAGCTGGTCACATCAAGCCCTAGTACCTATATGATTGTCCAACCCTACGCCTTTATGGCAAACCCCAAACCCTTTTTATCATATATGTGCTAGAAGATTGTGGCTGAGAGACTTGGTGTCTGAGTATGATATTAGGCTCTGATGGTGAAGTTCCAATTCTGAAGGTCTGGGGAATGTGGAGTACCCTTCATCACCATTACTCCCAGGTCCACTCTGACTCGGAGTGGTAGTACCTGTTAGGGCTTTCATCTATGTGTTAAATAGAAAAAAAATGTATTGTAATGGTAATACATTTATCTTTTCCTTTATCCTCTTGTTTTACTTCTCGAGGCTGGATCAGAGTTGCTAGTTTCTCTCTTGATCGGTTTTTCGGCTTGCTGTTGAGTCTGAAACAACTTGGGAATCTCTTGAGGATATCTTGTCTTGTGCCATTCATAGTTTTTAATAACAACACAAGACATTTTCTGTTTTTTTTTCATGAGCTCATTTATTTATCCCAAGTCAAAATGCCTTGCGAAACAGATGCACGCTATGCATTTGTTCCCTTCAACTGCTTAGTTCAAATTAACTCATTCTCTCCTCTCACTACCTCTCTTCTACACTTCACCACTGGGCATCTATCAACCAATCAGAAATCAATAGATAGCCTTGTGCTTGTCATCCAAAATCTTTTCCACTATTATCTACACGTAACTTAGATTTTTTTTCTACCTTATTATATTACAAATTTTTATCCTGATTTTAACAATTCTAAATTGTTTTATTGCAGTTTTTGATTCAGAAATGCCAAGATAAACCACTGAAACTGATCTCAACTTGCACAACCGCAGACATGAAAGCAGTGATCAGTTTCCTTGTTACCAGAATTCAAAAATTGTAAGTACATTTAAACTTGACTTAAATACTTGGGTATATTTTCAAAGAAATAATCAAGTCTCTGTTTTTTAGATTTTTTTTTTTTTTTTTTTTTTTTTTTTTTATAGCAAAAAATAATCCAGCTGGTATTTTAAATTAAAAAAAAAAAAAAATTGTACCAAGTTGGTTTTCTGCTTCTTAATACTCTAGAGTCAGTTTTTGGGGTTTTCTTTTTTTTTTTATTTTATTTATATTTATTTTTTTAATTTTTCTTCAAAATTTAAATAATTCCAGTGGCATTTTGAACCATTTTTATAATATTTCTTGGATTTACCTGGCATTTTTAACTGAATTAATATTAGTATTTATTTAAATTTTTTGGACTGTTGTCTTCATCTTTGTTATACACAATGTCCAAAAAATCTAAATATACAAATAATCAAGCCTCATCTTAAAATTTAGACAAACAATATTTTTATTGTTTTTATAACTTATCCTTTTTAAAAAAGTAAAGTACGCATAGTGTCCTATTGTCGGTATCAGACAGACAGTGAGAGAGTCTATCCCCTTTTTGCTAATGCTAGACCAGGGAGATTGTTTTTTGTATCTGAGGTGGAGAGTCACACCTACTATCAGCTTCCCACTTTACCACACAGATCTAAGCTGTGCTACTCATGCACTGAGTTGACAAGGGCCAGTATTGAACCAGAACCTTGTGGTTCCCTGGCAGATGCTTTACCAACTGAGCTAAACTGACTCTATCTTCTCTAATTAGGTACTCAATAACTAAGTTTCAATAGAAAAAAAAGATACTTTAACATCCTATTTTGTTGTGAATCAAAAGATTTTATTTATTCAAGACCTAAAGATTTCTTGATAGAATTTAAATCTCGGGCATTCTTAATTCTTTGCCAACCAAATTCCCCAGTATTTTCACCTGTATGATAGGATATTTCAAAGTTCACTAACTTTTCAGAACTCATTTTATTCAAATAAGTCCTATTATATTATTATAATCTGAGTCCTTCTGCTCAGTTATAATGAACTATCAGTTTTTGTATTTTGCTTAAGTGTGGTGGGAGAGTCACTGTGAGTGATTTAAAGTAGGCAATGAGTTAACTAATAGATCATTAGCCATGTGTCCAAGGGCCATTCCCCAGACAGCACCTGCCCCCTCATCTAAAAGGGGGTAGGGCTGAGTTTATTGCCCAGTGCTTCAGATGCCCCGAAAAAGCCATGAGCTTCAGTTTGTGGTGTGGCTTCTCATGTTAAAAAAAACTTTGTGTCAATCCTGGTATGATGGGAGGTCAGGAAAATTTCCTTTTTATTTTATTAAACTTTAATTAGCAGCTTCATAATTTAACATTTTTTTTAATTGCTTAATCAGTTTCACAAAAATCACTATTCTATTTTTATTGCCTTATTTTCATCACTTTCTTAAAAGTATTTTACTCTCAGATTAGGATCAGTAATAATCTTTTTGTTTTCTATTATTTTTTCTATATCAAGTAATTTGGAATCAAACCATTTATGTTTTGTCTATACTCTAATAATTTGGATAAATCTAAGATTTCCAGCGCAAAATAAATTAGAATTTTAATTTGTATTAGGAACCAACTGCTGAGACATATAAAACATTAATATATTTGTTACAAATATTTAATTGGAAATTCAGGTGTATTGAAAGTTGATTAAAATAATATTTGAGAATATAGAATGTTTTCTAAAATATGAAGTTAAAATGAAAAGGCAGCTTTAAAGAAAATTAATCACAGATTAAAATCCTTTCAATTGTCTTAAGTCTATTATTTTGGATTTTTCAGACTGTTTGTCCTCATCTTTATTGTCCTATACACAATGTTTTGAACGATGTGCCCTCCGGCCTTCTTCAGGTGTTTCTTGTTTGAACAGTTGCATATATGATGCAACAAATATAAGGCAGCTCTGTCAGCTGGGGCTTTAGAATACACTGACTGCACCTCTGCAGAGGAATACTCCCCCCCCCCAATGGAACCACCTGTTGGCTGTAGGTGATGACCCCTGATGCTTAAGGATGGAATCCTGGTGGCTAAGTAGTCTGACATGCAACACTCTACTTTGGCCCTTACTTGAGCTAAACACGTCATCAGAGAGGCCCACTGTGATCAATTGGCTGGTCACATCAACCCCTAGCACCTATATGATTGTCCCAACCCTATTGCCCTTTATGGCAAACCAACACTTTTTATCATGTGTGCTAGGTGGTGGTGGCTAAGGGTCTTAATGTCCTGGGCATGAGGTTAAACTCTATTTGATAGTGAAGTTCCAATTCAGGAGCTCTGGAGAATGTGGAGTATCCCTTCATCACCATTGCTCCCAGGTCCACTCTGACCCAGAGTGGTAGTACCTGTTAGGGTCCATATATGGGTTAAATAGAAAAAAATGTGTAAAAAAATTGAGTACCTATAACAAAATGAATGAAACAAAATGTCTTCG
>CM042168.1:22113016-22213016 GCA_023376005.1 Doryteuthis pealeii
TAAAAGTGGGTTAAAATTGACTTAATGCGACATAAAATTCCACATGTATGTAATATCTTTTTATTCCTAATATATCAACCACTTGAAATTTCAGTAAATTCGGTTAATTCCCTGATTTTTGGTATTATTTTCTTTAGTAGGGTGACATTACAATGGTGGAATTTTTAAGTTCCGTTGAAGTTCAATTTAAACCCAAGTGTATAGGAGGCAGTGCTGAAAAGTTGGCGACCCTGACCAAAAAAACCAGTGAACACAGGTTACCATATACTGACCTCTACAGCCCAACAAAGTGTACATGTGTAATGTTCTTAGCCAATAACCTTATCCAGTGAAGCTGATAAGCTTTTTGATTTAGTACATCCTCGGGACGCACATATTTGCTTTGAATTGAGTACCACAGCGAAATTTGATGGGCTCCCAATTAAGTTTCTGCATAAATTGTAGGGCTTTTTAATGATATGGGGCCCTCTAACTTATCCTGGTGAATTCATTTCTAAGAAAATTGAAAGGATACAGTAAGCTTGAAAGAGAAGAAAAAAGAAATAACGGACTTCCTGGATATGATTTTACTGCATCGTTAGATTTTTTGGAGTCAGGGATTGCAGGCACGCGTACCTATCAGCATCTCTGCTTATCTAAGCCCATTTTGTATGTTGTCTCTTTTATTAAGATGGATCTAGGCTGCGACTTATGGGTCTTCTTGGACTTCCTTCTTGTGATGTTCTTGGGCTTTTCCTCTCTGTGTCACTTTTAAGTGATTTAGTAAAACAAGACTTGATCTTTATCCCAAGTTGATACAAACACAACGAGGAGAAAATGGCCTCAGCCGACAGACTGCCATTTTGAAACCTGCCCTTTCAAACCACACCCAGCCAAAACTTGACTTCCAAACTAACTTCTATTCCCATGTTCAGGCTCTGCGCCAAAGATTAGTCTCTCAATCAACTATACTGTATTTTCCATGAGTCGAAATTAAGTTATTTTAAATCTAACATACCATACATAATTTATAGGGCTACCTATTCATTATGTGACACATGCTATCCCACATATTCATTCCTGAAGTTCAACCCTTTTAGGCTTACAGTCAAGTTAATTTGAAAGCAACTAGTTCACCCAAAGATTAAGCCAACATGGTGCCGTTTCAATACTTAACGTGGGTGAACCATCTAAGCAACATCAGCTACCAGTAAGCAACCAGATATCAAAATGAAACTGTTTGGCATGTAAATGACCTGAAAATGATTGATACGCCAGAAAATAATACAACCAAAATCAAACATCATTTTATATATATTTATATAATATATATATATATATATATATATATATATATATATGTATAGCTTTTTTTAAAAATTCTGTTATAAAAATTGTTTTAAAAAAAAAAAAACTTGCTACCAAGCATCGCTTATAACAAACTTAATCTATACCTATAAACTTATCCCTTTTAAACTGATTTTCCAACCACTTAACCAAACAACTGCAAACAACCTACGTCAAATGCTAGAAAAATCCTTGAAAATGACATGGACTATAAATTTGACCATCTTTCATAAAATAACCGGATGGGTTGACATTCGTAAATGAATCATTCCTTTAGTTGGCCCTCAAGAACTTTTCAGCATTTCACCAATAATACTAATTAAATGGAAAGATTCCATTCTAAAAAAAAAACAAAAAAAACAAATGTTCTATGCTCAACATTCCATAAGATTAAAGATTTATTTTAAATCTTAATCAATTCATTCTTTCTTTTTATTTCTACATTTTCAACTTTTAGTCCTACTCTCAGAATTTGTCTCATTTTTTTTTTTCTTTAATAAACAATTTATGGTGCTTTTTTTAGTCCCAGAATGTGTTTTCTTCCTTTTTCTTTCCTTCATGTTTCCTCTTTCAGCCAGAATATATTTAGTCAAAGTGAACTCTGTGCCCTTCAATTAAACGTTAAAATTCAACGTATAAAGAGAAAGGATCATATTGAAATATTCTCCTGTGTTGTCATTTCCCTAACATCTTTGTTCTGTTTGTATCCTGCCTTATATACTTTCTGCGCCCTGTTCGGCTGGGGCGTTAGAATCTACACGACTACCCTCTGCAGAGGGGGAAGGACTCCCCCAATGGGCGCCACCTGTTGGCGTGGATGCAACTATGATGTTTTTTAAGGATGGAACCCAGGGCCAAGCAGTCCATGACATGCCAACACTCCAGTCTAGCAATTACTTTGGCTAGACAGGGGGAAGGCCGGGGCGCGCGGGGCCGATTGGAGAAGACCCTCGATCAATCGGCTGCGTCACGTCAAGCCCTAGCACCTATATGATTGTCCAGACCCTAATTGCCCTCATGGCAAGCCCAAACCCTTTTTATTATATGGGTGCTAGAAGGCGGTACTGAGGGTCTTTGTGTCCTTGGAATGATGTTTAAAACTCTATCTGATGGCGAGGTTCCAGTTTTGGAGGTTTTGGTGAATGTGGACCGCCCCTTTATTCACCATTGCTCCCTGGTCCACTTTGATCAGAGTGGTAGCACCTGTTGGGTTCCATCTATGGGGTAATAGAAAAATGCTGTTTATTAAAAAAAAATTGAGTATACATTAAAGAATGAATTTATTTCAAAACTTTCGGCAAAATGACCCACTGAGGTTGAATATGCCGTAAACAAACAAACCAAAACATACTTTTCTATTTTTTCAGTCCTTTTTGTCTCTTTTCAAAACATTCTTGATTTTCTAAACCTTTTTCAACATTGCAAAGGTATTCTTTATACATACCAAAGACTTATTTCTTTTTGATATAAACTTCAAAGGCCCCCCCATTACCAGCTATCTAATGTGTTCTTATCTAAATAACAATATGCTGCCTCACATGGTGTGAGAATTGAAGAAGGGCTGGGTGCCTGTGGTTGGAGGGTATGTTTATCTGCAGGAATGCTCTACTGCCGTAAGTTTAAGTAGCCTCCAAAAGTATCAGCCAACAAAACAGTTCAAAAGTTCTTTGCTTTTATCTTTCAATTCAAATTCAAAGCTTTGAATTTTCTTGCATGGTTCTTGCAGACGTGAATTTCCTTTTTTTCCAAATTTCCACCATAGATTTTTTGCCTCTTCCGCGTAGAATTTTTATTATTGTTCTTATTTCCTTTTTTTGTATGGATACAAATGTGTCTTTTGTCTTTGGTTAGAGAAAAAAATTCTCTTGAGAATTTTTCTTTTCTTTTTTTTCTTTTTTTATCTTCTCGATTGATCAATTCTATGTCTTCATTTTTGTCTTGCTTTCTTTTCTCTCTTTCTCTCTCTCTCTCTCTCTAAATATTCATATTCTTGAGACATTCATTATTGGATTGTTCTTTTTTTATGTTGGAACGTGCCGCCTGGTTTTGCATTTATGTCTGCCTGCCATTTTTTTTTAGCCTGATTCATTTGTTTTTCTTTAAATTTTATCTTTTCAGTTTGCAACAGTTAATTCCAAAGCCCATCACCATAAAGCATTGGAGTGGAGCTGGTAATGATGGTTATAATCAATTCCATATTACGTCCTTACGTTTGACCAATTCTCTGCCAAACACCTGATTGGCAAAGCTATGTCAGGTTTCTAGTCATTCCATTGGTAAGTATATCATTTATGCCGCGATAAGACAAGAACAGGTGAAAATTGCCCTTGGTGGCAGACCTCTTAAAAATGAAGGTACCATGGCAATTTGGTAATCTTAAACATTAGTTACATAAATGCAGAGTAATCTTCCACTTCTTGTTTCATTTGAGGAAGCCATATGTTTCGCGCGATTTCATCACTGTAAATCTTCGCCTGAAATATAAATTGTTCGAATCATACAACTGCATGTGTTCTTAATTGTGCTTGCGCATTATTTGAAATAATCGCAACTTAATTGTTATAAGAATGCATTTTTATTTGCTATTTTCGTGTAAAACATGCAGTTGTATTGATTCAAACAAATTTGTATTTTTCCCAGTGTAGATTATGCGATGAAATTGTTAAAATCGGACAAAACAGTATGGCTTCCCTCAAAGTGATACAAAACAAGGGGGAGATTACTCTTCATTATGGTTGACTAATGTTTCAGAAAATACCCGTTCAATTTTTGTTAGAATGCAGGGGGAGGGTATTTGCTTTCTTTCTTTTTCTTTTGCTAAAAAAATTATTCAACATATAATTTTTTGTTTCAGTGGTTATACTAGCAAAATTAAGGCAATAATAAAGTATTGTTTACAAGGGAACAAACCTGACTTGCATTCGAATTCTTCGAAATCAGGGTTACCACCAAAAACTAACGTTACATATCATCATATTTGGAAAGAACATCAACCCCTTAAAAGTAGAGCATAACAACAAAAAAGCTTATATGTAGTGAAAAAATCTTTTTTTTTTTATTATGAAAAATATATCAACATAAAAATCTTTGAAAATTGATTAGAATAAACAAAAAGCTTTAAAACCAATATTTTTTGTATTGACAAATAATATAGATATGATGCTAGAATTATTAACAATTAATACATTGAAGTGAAACATTTTTTTTTAAAAATCAAACATTACAATATTATTTTGTATTCCAAGAAAAGTTTTGTAATGATGAATACATCATTTTTTAATTTTCTCTCTTCTATTTCAGGCTGCTAGCTCCATGGCAAACTTAGGCCAATATTGATTTCTGTGTATGTTCTCTGTTTATGGATAATTCTGGAGGGAAACATTTTGAAAAAGTCTGAAAATCAAAAACTAAGGTAAAATACTTTTTCCGCTATTCTTTTTGATTTTTGAAGCAAAAAATAAACTGCTTTGTTATTGAGGGTTTTTTTTTTGGGGGGGGCGGTGTAAACAAGTTTTAAGCATTGAGTTATCAAAGCTTGTTTTGTTTTGTTTGCCTTTTTTTTCTTTTCTTTTTTTTTTTTTTATCAAAGTGTTGCAAAGTTTAGTAAAATTGAGTACCCATTAAGAAATAAATTTATTTTTCAAACTTGTCGGCATTTAAATGGCCCACTGTGATTGATATGCCATTAAACCAAAACCTAAAATCTGGGTGTTGGACTCTGTTGTTTATTCTTTACTGTAACCAAAAAATGTTAATCTTACTTGGATTTTCAATGTTTGTTATTTGAAATTCAGACAACAACATATATACAAAAGTTAGGTAGAAAAGCGCGTGGTGTAATGGTTAAAGTCAAGGAAATGGACTCGTTCGCCCCCGAGTTCAAATCACTGGCACGTGGTATTGCATTTCACTTAGCCGCTAATGCCCTTGGGAAAGGTTAATTCTACTCTGCCTCCAGCTATGAGGTAAATAGTAGGGCAGACTGGGCCTCTTTACCTTGGTTAGGCAACCAGTCTAGGAGAAGGAAAACTCTGAATTCAAACCTGTTAAACTTCCGCTTAAGAAAATTGACATTGTGTCACATCACTGCTCGTGCAGATGGGGTCGGTAAATATATATATATATATATACAAAAGTTAGATCATTATTCATGGAATTTTTTAAAAAAATTTTATTTATTTTTTAGATTCTCAAGAGATTTTCAAACCTCATTATCTAAATATTTGAGTAGTGCCAACTATCTTCTCCCGATTCCTATTGCGAGAGGCTATAGTCACATATAAAGGCAGGAAAGTAAAGTAATTTCTTTACTTAACCCTTTTTTTTTTTTTTTTTTTTTTTTTTTATGTTAAAATTATGCTGTTGCTTCTTTGCAATATTCTGTGCTTTCGCATTTGATTTTGCTTCTTAAACTTATAATTTGAATTCTATTCATTGATTTAGTTCTATGTCAAGTATTTATTCTGTGTGTTTGTATATCACGCTTTATGTAAAAGATATGCAAAATTTAGTGCAAATTACCAATTCCTTTAAAATAGTAATATTTTGATATTGGGACTATTTGTCCTCATCTTTATTGTTATCTGTACAATGCTTGGCCGATGTGCCCTCCGACCTTCTTCGGGTTATTTCTTGTCGGCCTTGGGAGCCTCTTGAACTTTCGGAACCTTCTTTTCAAATTCAGTCAAAATGTTGTACAGATAACATAAAGAGACAACAAAGTCCAAATAAATCCAAATAATACTTATTATCAAGCCTCATCATAAAAATTCAGCAGAAATCCTTTTAAAATAGTTATTAAATATGGGAAATTAAAAGATTATAAAAATGCATTACTAAGTCCCTTAATAGGTATAAAATAGAGAAATTAAAATCTGGTTTATGATTTAATTAATTAATAAAGTTCTACATTTTTCTGTATGTGCAAATAATTCAATGCTTATTTTAGAATAAAGTATATTAAAATTATCTAACATATCAAGCAAATATGTTTTACTAATAATAATACAGTGTGTCTCAAAAAAATTGAATATGGTTATAAAATATGTTCAAACTTTTTTTCATTATATGATGAAAAATTTTCATAAAAATTTGTGATAATACCTGCTCTGCACTCGTGCGTTCTTCATTGCACAGTTGTGCATGGACCCACATTGTGATATTCTATGCTGGACTGGTTCAAAAGGCACAAGCCAGAGACAGGTTCACAAGTAAGAAAAATATGACAATAGTTCTCTTTAACTATTAAGTCGACTGCTAGCTTTCAATTGCATGTGGGTCCCTGTCTATTGTTATCAACTTGCTATTGGGTGACATTCTCACCTCCAACTGCCAGCTTTGAATCTGATCATTGCGGCTAAGAGCTGATTGGTATATATATGCAGAATCCACTAACCATACACTGCTCCTGATTTTGACATCCAGAAATTGCACCCATAACTTTTGGCGGGCAGACTAGAGTCTCCAATTTCTCCTAAAATAGCAAAAACCTTTTTTCCCAGTCTTAGATGTCACCAATTTTCAGACTAATTAACTTTTTTAGACCAATTTCACTTAAAACTAGCTACTTCAAGCATATTTATCTTTAAATGGTTTTCAATTCAAAGGTGGTCATACATTTTTTTTATTTTTTTATGCCTCCCCGGACTTCCATTGAGCGATGTTGGTGCATCCTTTGTTTCCCTACTTGACAGCAACTACGCATGGACTTATGATATTTCTATTTTCCCTTCTTTTTTTTTCCCCTCTGGACCATTATGTTCACTCAACCGTTGTCACAAAATGATTAAAAAAATTTTTTCATAAAATGATGAAAAAAGTTTTGACATCTTCATAAAATTGATGTCATATTTTTTGGAACACCCTTAGTTGTTACAATTGGTATTCAAAATTTTGATGCCCTAAATTGTAACAACTATTATTTGAAGAGAGAAGTAATATTTAACCATAGATATGTATTTATGGGAGAGAAAATACATTTCAAGTTAATACAAAGCAGCCAGTATTATGTATTCAAAGAATTGGCCCAGAATACTTTTTCCCCTTCCGATTAAAGATTACTTAAAATAACTTTTGATTTCATTCCAACCTTTTAGTCAGTTTTAAATCAGTGGTCTAACCGGGCGTCCATATACCCCCCCCCTGATCATTAACATTTTTGGGATTCAGTCAATAAAAAGTTTTAATTTCATAAAAATATAATTTGGACTTTTCTAAATCCTCAAATGACTGGAGGGCACCATATAAAATAGGAATCAAAGTTGATCTAAACCAGTGGTTCTCAATCAAGGGGGCCCAAATGGGGGGAAACAACTGGGGACCATATTAACCAAGCAAAAATATTCAATTATAAAAAATACACTTGACTTTTAAAATCAAATAGCTTTGACGGGGGCTGGGTTTCTACCTTGAATAAAAGAGGAGATCAAAGGGGTCCATAGTTTTTAAAAAGAAAAAATATAAAAGTTTGGGACACTGGTCTATATCCTATCAAAAAGACTTTTAGGATCTTCTTTCTTTCAGGAAAAATTAAAATCTTTTAAATATTTTCAAATTACTTCTCTTGAAGCTGAACTAATCCTGCTAATAATTATTTTTCTTTTTATAACACTTAAGATCTTATTTCAATGTATTTACAGAAAGAAAAAAAAATCTTTTATGAAAAAATAAATGAACTGGTTTCTTTAAAACTCTTTGCATTAGTATGTTAAACTTCGGCCAAGTCATTTTCATTTAGAAGAGACTTAAGCCTTTATTACTCTGAGCGTGTGAGCAGTTACCTTTTTGCGTTACGTGCTTCCCAATCTAAAAGGATGTTTTATTTGCTTGGTTTTTCAAACTGTCTCTTTAATCAGCTTGATGAACCTCTATTAACTTGAGGTGAATCATCAACTCTACACTTTTTAGCTTAAATGTATTGGCAACAACCCCCCAAAAAAGCTTGTTACCAAATAACTAAGTCATTTCTATTATGAGCAAACCAAAATCGGTATGAATTGGAGATCTATATATACTAGCAAAACGCACTCCGGGCAGTGATTAAAAGTTTCATTTGCCACACTATTTCATAAAAAATGTAAAACAGATCTTTGATATCTTACCTTTACTCAAAATATAAATGCTTTATCAATGATATTTTGAGCACTGTCTACCTACAAATATAGCACCATATTATCTTATAATATATATGAATTAACGGAGCACCTGTTTAGTGTTGATTTATATAGATTTTAAATGATTCATTTATTTTATTTTTTTTAAAATAACCTAATTTTTGTGAGGAATTTAACCTCCAGTGTGAATATTTGTTTGATTTCTTGTCCTTTTTTTTTTTTTTTTTCTTCTTCTCTCTCTCTCTCTCTCTATCTATCTATCTTATCTATATATATATATATATACTATATATATATATATAATATATATTAATATATATGTATGAAAAAACACACAATATGCTTAAAAGAATACATGAAAATGATATTTAAAAAAATATATTCATTTTAACAATATTGTGTGTTTTCATATCCCTTTCTTATCTATTACATTTACCGTCGGATTCATTTCCTTATCTTAATCATATTATATATATATATATATATATATATATATATATAATTTTTTTTTCCCTTTGTCAACAATTTGCAATAAATATAACTCTGTGCAATTTGTGTTTGATGATTTTTTATTTATAAATGTTTACAACAAATTTTCCACAAAAAGAAGGAAAATGCTTGACTATTTATCTCGAGTTTTAAAATATTCTAAAATTGTCAGAGTTTTTTGCAAACTTCTGTACATGATCGATTTTATAAGTATTTTCTTTTCTTTTTTTTTCTCCTCTGGTTTTCTATTCAAAGATCAAGTAAATGTCTATTTTAAAAAGAATAGAATATCAGGACTTCATCATTTAACATCTTAGTCAGGATTCTTTCACTTTGACTTTCTTATTTATAATACTTTCTTTTTGTTGTAGTTATTAAAAAAAAGATTGTTGTTAATAATAATGAAAAAAATTGTTTAGTTTAGATGATATTGTTGCCTATGTAAAATATATGTAGGGAAGAAATTGAAAGGAATCCGCAGTTATGTGGAAAAGTAATGAATAAAAGTACTACTACTATCGACGATGACACCATGCAAATCTATCTGATATCTGCGTGTATCTTGACACCTCCTATGGGGATGTCAAATCCTCCAGGTTCTCTTGATTTGTACCTGAGCTTTTGGTCAACTGATTCCATGTGATCCCTCTTTCAGTTGAGAGTTATAGAATCTACTTGAGCAGTCTGTCATCCCAAGTCTGTTCAAGTGGCCAGCCCATCTCTGCGGTTTCACTGGACATGTAATGTCATGCATGCTAGCGAAGTCCAGTTCTCTCTATGAGGTCCCTGTTTGAAACCTCTACCCACCATTCGGCATTTAATATACTTGAGCAAGTGAATGAAAGTGAAAATAGAAAATGTGAGGGATGATTATTTGATATTTGAAAAATATTGATGGTCAACATAAACATTTCATTGTGTATTATACCTCTCAAATGTTTATAGTTAAAATATATATCAAATGAATATCTCTATCTTTTCAGGACAAATACAATCAACTGTTATGTTAGTTTGTGTTTAAGTTGATACAGATAAGGACGTTCATACATTTAAATTTTTATCACAACCAACTTCTCGTATCATTTAATTAACAAAAAAACCAACATCAACATGTGATATTTGTATTGCCTGAAGAAAGATTGCAAGCGTACATATTAACTATATGTTTAATACTGGAGATTAATATATCTGAACAATTATCAACAATCAAAGCTAAACATGGGACATTATTTAATTTTTCAAAATATTATAAATCACACATTCCCTTTTTTTTCCTTATTACTTTTCCACACACACACACACACACACACATATATATATATATATATATATATATAATATATAAGAAAGAAGGTCTGCAAAAATAGTTGGATTTTTTTTTTTTTTTTTTTTTTTTTTTTAAAGAATTTTAAACTTGTATTATTTTTGAGGACAAATGTTTCTAGATTCAATTACTTTCTCCAAAATTAATTGAACAAGCCAGAAAAAGATACGAAAATCTGAAACACGTTGCAAAAATAAAATAAAAATTTTTTTTTTTTTTTTAAGTTAAAACCATTTTGCAGACCTTCTTTCCCTTATAAAATATTCAATTTTCTTCCCTGTTGGATCCATACAAACACTTTAATAAATATATGTGTGTGAATATATATATATATATTGTATATGGTGTGTGTCTATATATATAATCTCCCTCCTCATTCCTTTATTGGACAACTTTATAGAGGAATTACTTATATGACAAGAAAAACATTCAGATCTTTGTTGCATAAAATCAACTAGTTCATTATATAATCTTGATACATTTTTTTGAAAAACAATCAAGCTATATATAATTTTTCTGACAGATTTTTTCTCTATAAAGTTGTCACAATAAAGGAATGAGGAGGAGATTTTATATATATACACACACACATATACATATATATAATATATATTCACACACATATATTTATTAAAGTGTTGTTATGGATCCAACAGGAGAAAATTGAAATATTTTATAGGGAAAGAAGGTCTGCAAAAATGGTTTTAACTTAAAAAAAAAAAAAAAAAAACTTTTTATTTATTTTGCAACGTGTTTCAGATTCGTATCTTTTCTGGCTTGTTCAATTATTGGAGAAAGTAATTGAATCTGAAAACATTTCTCGTCTCAAAAATAAAATACAAAGTTTAAAAATTCTTTAAAAAAAAAAAAAAAAAAAAAAAAAAAAAAAAAAACCAAACTATTTTGCAGACCTTCTTTCTTTATATATATATATATATATAATATAAATATATATGGTTGTGTGTGTGTGTGTGTGTGGAAAAGTAATAAAAAGAAAAAAAAAAGGGAAATGTGATGATTTAATATTTTGAAAAATAAATGTCCATGTTTAACATTTGATTGTATAACATGTCAAATATTCATCTATAATTAAACATATATAAATATGTACCTGCAATCTTCTTCAGGCCAATACAATCAACTGTTGATGTTGGTTTTTGTTAATTAAATGATACGAGAAAGTTGGTTGTGAATAAAATTTAAATGTATGAACGTTCCTTTTTGTATCACTTAAACACAAAACTAACATCAACAGTTGATATTTATTGTCCTTGAAAAGATTAGAGATATTCATTTGATATATATTTAAACTATAACATTTGAGAGGTATATAACAATTGAAATGTTAAATGTTGAACATCATATTTTTCAATATCAATTAAATCATTCCTCACATTTTCTATTTTCCACTTTCATTCACTTGCTCATATATTAAATGGCGAATGGTGGTAGCAGGTTTCAAACAGGACCATCATAGAGAGAAACTGGACTTCCTAGCATGCATGGAACATACATGTCCAGTGAAACCAAGAGAGGGCTGGCCACTTGAACAGACTTGGGGATGACAGACTGCTCAAGGTAGATTCTATACTCTCAAACTGAAAGAGGCTGGCACATGGAATCAGTTGACCAAAGCTCAGGTACAAAGTCAAGAGAAACCTGGAGGATTTGAACATCCCCATAGGCAGGTGTCAAGATACACCAGATATCAAATAGATTGCATGGTGTCATCGTCGGATAGTAGTAGTACTTCTATTCATTACTTTTTCCACATACTGTCGGATTCCTTTCAATTTCTTCCCTACAATAAATTTTACAATAGGCAACAATATCAGTCTAAAACTAACAATTTTTTTCATTATTATTAACAACAATCTTTTTTTAATACTAACAACAAAAGAAGTATTTAAATAAGAAAGTCAAAGTGAAGAATCCCTGACTTAAGATGTTAGAAACTGATGAAAGTCCTGATTTTCTATTCTTTTTAAATAGACATTTACTTGATCTTGAATAGGAAAACCAGAGGAAAAAAAAGAAAAGAAAATACTTATAAAATCGATCATGTACAGGAAAGTTTGCAAAAACTCTGACAAGTTTTAGAATATTTTTAAAACTCAGATATAATAGTCAAGCATTTTCCTTCTTTTTGTGGAAAAATTTTGTAAACATTTATAATAAAAAAAAATCATCAAACACAATTGCACAGAGTTGATATTTATTGCCAAATTTGTTGACAAAGATTATATATATACATATATTTATATATATAATTATATATGATTAAAGAGTAAGCGAAATGAATATCCGACGGTAAATGTATAGATAAGGGTATTTGAAAAACACACAATATTGTTAAAATGAATATATTTTTTTAATTATCATTTTCATGTATTCATTTTAACAATAATGGTGTGTTTCAAACATATATATATATAGTATATTATAGTATATATAATATATATATATTATACTATTGATAGATAGATAGATAGATAGAGAGAAGAGAGAGAGAGAAGAAAAAAAAAAAAAAAAAAAAAGGACAAGAAATCAAACAAATATTCACCTGGAGGTTAAATTCCTCCCACACAAAAATTAGGTTTATTTTAAAAAAAATAAAATAATGAATCATTTAAAATCTATATTAATCACACTAAACAGGTGAACTCCGTTAATCATAATATATTATAGATAATATTGGGTGCTATATTTGTAGGTAGACAGTGCTCAATATCATGATAAAGCATTTTATTTTGAGTAAGGTAAGATATCAAAGAATCTGTTTACATTTTTTATGAATAGTGTGGCAAAAATGAACTTTACACTGCCCCGGAGTGCGGGTTTTTTTTGCTGTATATATAGATCTCATTCATATCCGATTTTGGTTGCTCATAATAGAAATGACTTAGTATTTGGTAACAGCTTGGTTGTTGCCATAACATTAAGCTAAAAAGTGTAGAGTTGATGATTCACCTCAAGTTAAATAGAGGTTCATCAGCTGATTAAAGAGACAGTTTTGAAAACCAGAGCAATAAAACATCCTTTTAGATTATGGGAAGCACGTAACAAGCAAAAAGGTAAACTTGCTCAAACACGCTCAGAGTTATAAAGGCTTAAGTCTCTTCTAAATGAAAAATGAACTGGCAGAAGTTTAAAACATACTAATGCAAAGAGATATTTAAAGAACCAGTTCATTATTTCATAAGATTTTTTTTCTTTCTGTAAATACATTGAAATAAGATCTTAAGTGTTAGTAAAAAGAAAATAATAATTATTAGCAGATTAGTTCAGCTTCAGAGTAAGTAATTTGAAATATTAAAGATTTATTTTCTGAAAGAAGAAGATCCATAAAAGTCTTTTTGGATAGGATATAGACCAGTGGTCCCCAAACTTTTTTTTTTCTTTTTAAAACTATGGACCCCTTTGATCCTCTTTTATTCAGGTAGAACCTCAAAGCTATTGATGTTTAAAAGTCCAAGTGTATTTTTATAATTGAATATTTTTTGCTTGGTTATATGGTCCCAGTGGTCATATGGCCCTTGATTGAGAACCACTGGTTTAGATCAACTTTGATTCCTATTTTACTATGGTGCCCTCCAGTCATTTGAGGATTTAAAAGTCCAATTATATTTTTATGATTAAATACTTTTTATTGACTGAATCCCAAAATGTTATATGATCAGGGGTGGGGGGTATATGACCCCGGTTGAGAACCACTGATTTAAACTACTAAAAGGTTGAATGAAAATCAAAAGTTTATTTTTAAGTAAATCTTTAATCGGAAGGGGAAAATATTCTGGGCCAATTTCTGGAATAATAATACTGGCTTGCTTTGTATTAACTTGAAATGTATTTTCTCCCATAAATACATATCTATGGTTAAATATTACTTCTCTCTCATAATAGTTGTTACATTTAGGGCACAAAATTTTGATACAATTGTAACAACTACAGGGTGTTCCAAAAAATATGACATCATTTTATGAAATGTCAAACTTTTTCATCATTTTATGAAAAAATTTTTTTAATCATTTTGTGACAACGGTTGAGTGAACATATGGTCAGAGGGGAAAAAAAAAGAAGGAAAATAGAATATATTAGGTCCATGCGTATGTATGTGTCAGTAGGGGAACAAAGGATCACCACATCGCTCAATGGAAGTCCGGGGAGGCCATAAAAAAATAAAAAAAAATGTATGACCACCTTGAATTGAAACCATTTAAAGATAAATATCTTGAAGTAGCTAGTTTTAAGTGAAATTGGGTCTCAAAAAGTTAATAGTCTGAAAATTGGTGACATCTAGACTGGGAAAAAAGTTTGCTATTTTAGGAGAAATTGGAGACTCTAGTCTGCCCGCCAAAAGTTATGGTCAATTTCTGGATGGTCAAATCAGGAGCAGTGTATGGTAGTGGATTCTGCATATATACCAATCAGCTCTTAGCCCAATGATCAGATTCAGACTGGCAGTTGGAGGTGAGAATGTCATCCCAATAGCAGTTGATAACAAATAGACAGGGACCCACATCATTGAAGCTAGCAGTCGACTTATAGTTAAGAGAACTTTGTCATATTTTTCTTTACTTGTGAACCTGTCTCTGGCTTGTGCCTTTTGAACCAGCCAGCATAGAATATCACAATGTGGGGTCATCACAACTGTGCAATGAAGACGCACGAGTGCAGAGCAGGTATTATCACAATTTTATGAAAATTTTTCATCATATAATGAAAAAAAGTTTGACATCATTTTATAAAACCATATCAATTTTTTTGAGACACACTGTATTATTATTAGTAAAACATATTTGCTTGATATGTAGATAATTTTAAATATACTTTATTCTAAATAAGCATTGAATTATTTTGCACATACAGAAAAATGTAGAACTTTATTAATTAATTAAATCATAACCAGATTTTAATTTCTCTATATTTAATACCTATTTTAAGGGACTTAGTAATGCATTATTTTTTATAATCTTTTAATTTCCCTATATTTAATAACTATTTTAAAGGATTTCTCTGAATTTTTATGATGAGGCTTGATAATTAGTATTATTTGGATTATTTGGACTATTGTTGTCATCTTTATTGTTATCTGTACAACATTTTGACTGAATTTGAAAAGAAGGTTCCTGAGTTCAAGAAGGCTCCCAAGGCCGACAAGAAATACCCGAAGAAGGTCGGAGGGCACATCGGCCAAAGCATTGTACAGATAACAATAAAGATGAGGACAATAGTCCGAATAATCAAAATATTACTATTTTAAAGGAATTGGTAATGCACTATTTTGCATAATCTTTTACATAAAGCGTGATATACAAACACACAGAATAAATTACTTGACATAAGCTAAATCAATGAATAGAATTCAATTAATAAGTTTAAGAGCAAAAAATCAAATCGAAAGCACAGAATATTGCAAAGAAGCACAGCATAATTGTTAACATTAAAAAAAAAAAAAAAAAAAAAAAAAAAAAAGGGTTAAGTAAAGAAAATTACTTACTTCCTGCCTTTATATGTGACCATAGCCTCTCCAATAGGAATCGGGAGAAGATAGTTGGCACTACTCAAATATTTAGAAATGCGGTTGAAAATCTCTTGAGAATCTAAAAAATAAAAATAAAATTTTTTTAAAAAATCCATGATAATGATCTAACTTTTGTATATATATATATATATATTTACCGACCCCTCTGCACGAGCAGGATGTGACACAATGTCAATTTCTTAAGCGGAGTTTAACAGGTTTGAATTCAGAGTTTTCCTTCTCCTAGACTGGTTGCCTAACCAAGGTTAAAGAGCCCAGTCTGCCCTACTATTTACCCATAGCTGGAGGCAGAGTAGAATTCATACCTTTCCCAAGGGCATTAGCGCTAAGTGAAATGCAATTACCACGTCCAGGATTTGAACTCGGGGCGACGAGTCCATTTCCTATGACTTTAACCATTACACCACGCGCTTTCTACCTAACTTTTGTATATATGTTGTGTCTGAATTATCAAATAACAACATTGAAATCCAAGATAAAGATTAACATTTTTTGGTACAAAAGATAAACAACAGAGTCCAACACCCAGATTTTTAGGTTTGGTTTATGGCATATCAATCACAGTGGGCCATTTAATGCCGACAAAGTTTTGAAATAAATTTATTCTTAATGGGTACTCAATTTTACTAAACTTTGCAACACTTTGATAAAAAAAAAAAAAAAAAGAAAAGAAAAAAAAGCAAAACAAAACAAAACAACAGCTTTGATAACTCATGCTTTAAAACTTGTTTACACCCCCCCCCAAAAAAAAACCCCTCAATAACAAAGCAGTTTATTTTTGCTTCAAAAATCAAAAGAATAGCGGAAAAAAGTATTTACCTAGTTTTTGATTTTCAGACTTTTCAAATGTTTCCCTCCAGGAATTATCCATAAACAGAGAACAATACACAGAATCAATATTGGCTAAGTATTTGCCAATGGAGCTAGCACCTGAAATGAGAAGAGAGAAAATTAAAAAATGAATTCATTCAATCATTACAAAAACTTTTCTTGGAATACAAATAATATTGTAATGTTTGATTTTTAAAAAAAAATGTTCCACTTCAATGTATTAATTGTTAATAATTCTAGTCATCATAATCTATATTATTTGTCAATACAAAAATATTGGATTTTAAAGCTTTTTGTTTATTCTAATCAATTTTTCAAAGATTTTATGTTGATATATTTTCATAAATAAAAAAAAAAGATTTTTTCACTACATTAAGCTTTTTGTTGTTATGCCTCTACTTTTAAGGGGTGTGATGTTCTTTCCAAATATGATGATATGTAACGTGTAGTTTTTTTGGTGGTAACCCTGAGTTCGAAAGAATCGAATGCAAGTCAGGTTTGTTCCCTTGTTAAACAACTACTTTTATTTTGCCATTAATTTTGCTAGTAGTAACCACTGAAACAAAAATTTATGTTGATTATATTTTTTACAAAAAAGAAAAAGAAAGAAAAAATACCCCCCCCCCTGCAAATTCTAACAAAAATTGACGGTAATCTGAACATTAGCAACATAAATGAGAGTAATCTCCCCTTGTTTGTATCACTTTGAGGAAGCCATATGTTTTGGTCGACCATTTCACCATAAATCTACACTGAAAATACAAATTTGTTTGAATCAATACAACTGCATGTTTTAACACGAAAATAGCATAAAATGCATTCTTAATAACAATTAAGTTCATTTCAAATAATGCGCAAGCACAATTAAGAACACATGCAGTTGTATTGATTCGAACAAATTTATATTTTCAGCGAAGATTTACAGTGAAATGAAAATGGCCGACCGAAACATATGGCTTCCTCAAAATGAAACAAAGAAGTGGAGATTACTCTCATTTATGTAACTAATGTTTAGATTACCAAATTGCCATGGTACCTTCATTTTTAAGAGGTCTGCCACCAAGGCAATTTTCACCTGTTCTTGTCTTATCCGTGCATAAATGATATACTTACCAAATGGAATGACTAGAAACCTGACATAGCTTTGCCAATCAGGTGATTTGGCAGAGAATTGGTCAACGTAAGGACGTAATATGGAATTGATATAACCATCATTACCAGCCACTCCAATCTTTATGGGTGATGGGCTCTTGGAATTACTGTTGCAACTGAAAAAATAAAATTTAAAGAAATACAAAATGAATCTAGGCAAAAAAATAATGGCAGCAGACATGAAATGCAAAACAGGCGGCACGTTCCAACAGAACAATCCAATAATGATGTCCAAGAATATGAATATTTAGAGAGAGAGAGAGAGAGAAAGAGAGAAAAAGAAAGCAAGACAAAATGAAGACATAGAATTGATCAATCGGAGAAAGAAAAAAAAGAAAAAAAAAAGAAAAGAAAAATCTCAAAAGAGAATTTTTTCTTCTAACAAAGACAAAAGACACATTTGTATCCATACAAAAAAAGGAAATAAGACAATAATAAAATTCTACCGGAAGAGGCAAAAAATCTATGGTAGGAAATTTGGAAAAAAAGGACAAAATTAACACGTCTCAAGAAACCATGCAAGAAAATTCAAAGCTTTGAAATTTGAATTGAAAGAATAAAAAGCAAAGAACTTTGAACTGTTTTGTTGGCTGATAACTTTTGGAGGCTACTTACAACTTACCAGAGAGCATTCCTCAGATAAACATACCCTTCCACCACAGGCACACAGCCCTTCTTCATTCTCACACCATGTGGAGGCAGCATATTGTTATTATAGATAAGACAACATTAGATAGCATGGTAATGGGGGGGCCTTTGGAAGTTTATATCAACAAAAGAAATAAAGTCTTTTGGTATGTATAAAGAAATACCTTTGCATGTTGAAAAAGTTAGAAAATCAAGAATGTTTTGAAAGAGAAAACAAAAAGGACTGAAAAAATAGAAAGTATGTTTTGGTTTGTTTTGTTTTACGGCATATCAACCTCAGTGGGTCATTTAATGCCGAAAGTTTTGAAATAAATTCATTCTTTAATGTATACTCAATTTTTTTTTATAAACACATTTTTCTATTTAACCCATAGATGGAACCCCAACAGGTGCTACCACTCTGGATCAGAGTGGACCAGGGAGCAATGGTGATAAAGGGGCGGTCCACATTCACCAAACCTCCAAAACTGGAACCTCGCCATCAGATAGAGTTTAACATCATTCCCAGGACACAAAGACCCTCAGTCACCGCCTTCTAGCACCCATATAATAAAAAGGGTTTGGGCTTGCCATGAGGGCAATAGGGTCTGGACAATCATATAGGTGCTAGGGCTTGACGTGACCAGCCGATTGATCGGAGGGGTCTTCTCCAACCGCCTGTCTAGCCAAAGTAATGGCTAGACTGGAGTGTTGCATGTCATGGACTGCTTAGCCACCTGGGTTCCATCCTTAAACATCATAGGTTGCCATCCACGGCCAACAGGTGGCCCCATTGGGGGAGTCTTACCCCTCTGCAGAGGGATAGTCGGTGTATTCTAACGCCCCAGCCGACAGGGCGCAGAAAGTATATAAAGGCAGGATACAAAACAGACAAAGATGTTAGGGAAATGACAACAACAGGAGAAAATGATTTCAATATGATCACTTTCTCTTTATACGTTAGAAGTTTATAACGTTTAATTGAAGGGCACAGGAGTTCAACTTTGACTAAATATATTCTGGGCTGAGAGGGAAACATGAAGGAAAAGAAAAAGGAAGAAAAACACATTCTGGGACTAAAAAAAGCACCATAAATTGTTTATTAAAGAAAAAAAAAGAATGAGACAAATTTGAGAGTACGACTAAAGTTGAAAATGTAGAAATAAAAAGAAAGATGAATTGCATTAAGATTAAAATAAATCTTTTAATCTTATGGGATGTTGAGATATGAACATTTGTTTTTTTTGTTTTTTTTTTAGAATGGAATCTTTCATTAATTAGTATTATGGTGAATGCTGAAAAGTTCTTGAGCCAACTAAAGGAATGATTCATTTTAACGACATGTCAACCCATCCAGGGTTATTTTATGAAAGATGGTCAAATTTATAGTCATGTCATTTTCAAGGATTTTTCTACATTTTGACAGTAGGTTGTTTGCAGTTGTTTGTTAAGTGGATTGGAAATCAGTTTAAGGGATAAGTTTATAGGGTATAGATTAAGTTTGTTATAAGCGATAGCTTGGTAGCAAGTTTTTTTTTTTTAAAACAATTTTTATAAACAGAATTTAAAAAAAGCTATACATATATATATATATATATATATATATATATATATATATATATATATATATATATAAATGATGTTTGATTTGTTGTATTATTTTCTGGCGTATCAATCATTTTCAGGTCATTTAATGCCAAAACAGTCATTTTGATATCTGGTTGCTTACTGTACCTGATGTTGCTTAAATGGTCACCCACTTAAGTATTGAAACAGGCTCATTGTTGCTTAACTTGGGTGAACTAGTGCTTTCAATGTAACTTGACTGTAAGCCTAAAAGGTGTTGAACTTCAGGATGAATATGTGGGATAGCATGTGTCACATAATTGATAGGTAGCCTATAAATTATGTATGGTAGTGTAGAAATTTAAAATAACTAATTTCTGAATCATGGAAAAATACAGTATAGTTGATTGAGAGAACTTAATCTTTGGCCAGAGCTGAACATGGGAATAGAAGTTAGTTTGGAAAGTCAGTTTTGGCTGGGTGTGTTTGAAAGGGGCAGGTTCAAAATGGCAGTCTGTCGCTGAGGCCATTTCTCCTCGTGTGTTTGTATCAACTTGGGATAAAAGAGATCAAGTCTTGTTTGTTACTAAATACTAACAAGTGACACAGAGAGGAAAAGCCCAAGACATCACAAGAAGGAAGTCCAGAAGACCCATAAGTCCAGCCTAGATCCATCTTAATAAAAGAGACAACATACAAATGGCTTAGATAAGCAGAGATGCTGATAGGTACGCGTCCTGCATCCCTGACTCCAAAAAATCTAAAACGATGCAGTAAAATCATATCCAGGAGTCCCAGTATTTTTCTTTTTTCTTCCCTCACCATTTCAAGCTTACTGTAAATACCTTTCAATAATTTCTTAGAAATGAATTACACAGGATAAGTTAGAGGGCCCCATATCATAAATAAAAACCCTACAATTTATCAAGAAACTTTAATTGGGACCCATCAAATTTCCTGTGGACTCATTCAAAGCAAATATGTGCGTCCGAGGATGTACTAAATCAAAAAGCTATCAGCTTCACTGGATAAGTATGGCTAAGCAACATTACACATGTACACTTTGTGGCTTTAGGTAATTTCCTTCTTTTTTTTTGGTCAGGCCCAGAACTTTTCAGCACTCCTCCTATACAACTTTGGGTTAAATTGAACTTAACGGACCTAAATTCCACCATTGTATGTCACCCTACTAAAAGAAAAATAATACCAAAAATCAGGGAATTAACCGAATTTAATGAAATTTTCAGTGTTGATATATTAAGGAATAAAAGATATTACATACAATGGTGGAATTTATGTCCATTAAGTTCAATTTAACCCAACTTTGTTATACCAGGTTTACTTTCTAAACAAAACCAGAGGAAAATTAGTTATAAGCTAATGAACAATCAATTAAATCCATATTCTGAGAAACTGCTATTCAATATATTCCTATTGAATTATGGGACTTGATTTAAAACACATGCAAAAGTATTTCATCAATACTTTTTAAACATTTTTTTTTAGACCAAGTGAAATTAGTTTTGAAAGGAAGAATATCACAAACTAAAAATTATAAAAGTTCTTTGAAAGGAGATGAAAATTCAAAATAAAACTCAAACAGATATTATTTGTCTGAATTTTTTTTTTTTAGAGGAGTCTTGATAATTTCTATTATTTGGCTTTTTCAAACAGTTGTCCTTATCTGTATTGTTATAATACAAAGTGCCTCAGCCGATGCGCCTTCCGTCCTTCTTCAGGTGTTTCTTGACAAACTTAAAAACCTTTATGTTGTAATTGGGGAAACTTTACGAAATTTCAAACCGAAACCTTTATTTAATCAATTGGAATAGATTGTTCTCATTCAATTAATTAGGACTAGACAAGTATTAAGCTATGTTAAATATTCTATGTTATTTTTGCCTGTAGTTTGGATTGAACCTGCAACCCCCAGATGATTGTCACTTAGAATTTTATTAGTTCAACCCATATATCTGTTGGTTAATTGATTGGTTGTTTACATTTTGTGGCATGTCAACCCTTGTGTTATTTTATGCCGAAGACATTTTGTTTCATTCATTTGTTATAGGTACTCAATTTTTTTACACATTTTTTTCTATTTAACCCATATATGGGACCCTAACAGGTACTACCACTCTGGGTCAGAGTGGACCTGGGAGCAATGGTGATGAAGGGATACTCCACATTCTCCAGAGCTCCTGAATTGGAACTTCACTATCAAATAGAGTTTAACCTCATACCCAGGACATTAAGACCCTCAGCCACCACCACCTAGCACACATGATAAAAACGGTTGGGGTTTGCCATAAGGGCAATAGGGTTGGGACAATCATATAGGTGCTAGGGCTTGATGTGACCAGCCAATTGATCAGAGTGGGCCTCTCTGATGACCTGTCTGGCTCAAGTAAGGGCCAAAGTAGAGTGTTGCATGTCATGGACTGCTTAGCCACCAGGATCCCATCCTTAAGCATCAGGGGTCATCACCTACAGCCAACAGGTGGTTCCCTCTGCAGAAGTGCAATTGGTATATTCTAAAGCCCCAGCTGACAGAACTGCCTTATATTTGTTGCATCATATATGCAACTGTTCAACAAGAAACACCTGAAGAAGGTCGGAGGGCACATCGTTCAAAACATTGTGTATAGGACAATAAAGATGAGGACAACAGTCTGAAAAATCCAAATAATAGACTTAAGACAATTGAAAGGATTTTAATCTGTGATTAATTTTCTTTAAAGCTACCTTTTCATTTTAACTTCATATTTTAGAAAACGTTCTATATTCTCAAATATTATTTTTAATCAACTTTCAATAACACCTGAATTTCCAATTAAATATTTGTAACAAATATATTAATGTTTTATATGTCTCAGCAGTTGGTTCCTAATACAAATTAAAATTCTAATTTATTTTCAGCTGGAAATCTTAGATTTATCCAAATTATTAGAGTATAGACAAAACATAAATGGTTTGATTCCAAATTACTTAATATAGAAAAAATAATAGAAAACAAAAGATTATTACTGAACCTTAATCTGAGAGTAAAATACTTTTAAGAAAGTGATGAAAATAAGGCAATAAAAATAGAATAGTGATTTCTTGTGAAACTGATTAAGCAATTAAAAAAAATGTTAAATTATGAAGCTGCTAATTAAAGTTTAATAAATAAAAAGGAAATTTTCCTGACCTCCCATCATACCAGGATTGACACAAAGTTTTTTAACATGAGAAGCCACACACAAACTGAAGCTCATGGCTTTTTCGGGGCATCTGAAGCACTGGGCAATAAACTCAGCCCTACCCCTTTTAGATGAGGGGGCAGGTGCTGTCTGGGGAATGGCCCCTTGGGACCACATGGCTAATGATCTATTAGTTTAACTCATTGCCTACTTTAAATCACTCACAGTGACTCTCCCACCACACTTAAGCAAAATACAAAAACTGATAGTTCATTATAACTGAGCAGAAGGACTCAGATTATAATAATAATAATAGGACCTTATTTGAATAAAATGAGTTCTGAGGCGAATAGTTAGTGAACTTTGAAATATCCTATCATACAGGTGAAAAATACTGGGGAAATTTGGTTGGCAAAGAATTAAGAAAGCCCGAGATTTAAATTCTATCAAGAAATCTTTAGGTCTTGAATAAATAAAATCTTTTGATTCACAACAAAATAGGATGTTAAAGTATCTTTTTTTTTCTATTGAAACTTAGTTATTGAGTACCTAATTAGAGAAGATAGAGTCAGTTTAGCTCAGTTGGTAAAGCATCTGCGAGGGAACCACAAGGTTCTGGGTTCAATACTGGCCCTTGTCAACTCAGTGCATGAGTAGCACAGCTTAGATCTGTGTGGTAAAGTGGGAAGCTGATAGTAGGTGTGACTCTCCACCTCAGATACAAAAAAAAATCTCCCTGGTCTAGCATTAGCAAAAAGGGGATAGACTCTCTCACTGTCTGTCTGATACCGACAATAGGACACTCTGCGTACTTTACTTTTTTAAAAAGGATAAGTTATAAAAACAATAAAATATTGTTTGTCTAAATTTTTAAGATGAGGCTTGATTATTTGTATTATTTAGATTTTTTGGACATTGTGTATAACAAAGATGAAGACAACAGTCCAAAAAATTTAAATAATACTAATATTAATTCAGTTAAAAATGCCAGGTAAATCCAAAGAAATATTATAAAAATGGTTCCAAAATGCCACTGGAATTATTTAAATTTTGAAGAAAAAAAAAAAATAAATAAATAAATAAAATAAAAAGAAAAAGAAAACCCCAAAAACCTGACTCTAGAGTAATTAAGAAGCAGAAAAACCTAACTTGGTACAATTTTTTTTTTTTTAATTTAAAATACCAGCTGGATTATTTTTTGCTATAAAAAAAAAAAAAAAAAAAATCTAAAAATACAGAGACTTGATTATTTTCTTTGAAAATATACCCAAGTATTTAAGTCAAGTTTAATGTACTTACAATTTTTGAATTCTGGTAACAAGGAAACTGATCACTGCTTTCATGTCTGCGGTTGTGCAAGTTGAGATCAGTTTCAGTGGTTTATCTTGGCATTTCTGAATCAAAAACTGCAAATAAAACAATTTAGAATTGTTAAAATCAGGATAAAACAATTTGTAATATAATAAGGTAGAAAAAAAAAAAATCTAAGTTACGTGTAGATAATAGTGGAAAGATTTTTGGATGACAAGCACAAGGCTATCTATTGATTTCTGATTGGTTGATAGATGCCAAGTGGTGAAGTGTAGAAGAGAGGTAGTGAGAGGAGAGAATGAGTTAATTTGAACTAAGCAGTTGAAGGGAACAAATGCATAGCGTGTGTCAATTTCGCAAGGCATTTTGACTTGGGGATAAAATAAATGAGCTCATGAGAAAAAAACAAGAAAACGTCTTGTGTTGTTATTAAAAATTATGAATGGCACAAGACAAGATATCCTCAAGAGATTCCCAAGTTGTTTCAGACTCAAACAGCAAGAATGCTATCAAGCCGAACAACCGATCAAGAGAAACTAGCAACTCTGATCCAGCCTCGAGAAGTAAAACAAGAGGATAAAGGAAAAGATAAATGTATTACCATTACAATACATTTTTTTTCTATTTAACACATAGATGAAAGCCCTAACAGGTACTACCACTCCGAGTCAGAGTGGACCTGGGAGTAATGGTGATGAAACGGTACTCCACATTCCCCAGACCTTCAGAATTGGAACTTCACCATCAGAGCCTAATATCATACTCAGGACACTAAGTCTCTCAGCCACCACCTTCTAGCCCATATATGATAAAAAGGGTTTGGGGTTTGCCATAAGGGCAATGTGACCAGCTGATTGATTGGAAGGGGCCTCTCCAATCACCTGTCTAGTCCAAGTAAGGGCCAAAGTGGAGTGTTGCATGTCATGGACTGCTCAGACACCTGGGTTCCATCCTTAAGCATCACGGGTTGCCATCCATGGCCAACAGGTGGCCCCATTGGGAGAGTCTTACCCCTCTGCAGAAGTGCAGTCAGTGTATTCTAACGCCCCAGCCGACAGGGCGGTATAAGTTATAGGACTATCAGGACACCTGAAATTTATACAGCAGGTTCAGAACATTATTAAATACCCCACCCCGAGTCAATGAGGGTCATTTCCAAAGACCTGTGGGTGTCAAACTTTTAATATGATTTTAATATCACTCACCTGTCCTTGCCATTCTGCTGTGTTGACCATTAAAAAGCAATCTGGCAGTTTATCTTCCGAGTTGCCACCCAAAGAACTTAATTGGTCAAGGAGAACTTTCCGGGGCTAAGAGAAAAAAAAGGAGGAGAAAATGGCAGAAAAAACATAAAAGGTGAATAAAGAAAAAGAGAGAGAGAGAGAGAGAAAAAAGAATAATTAAAATGCATATAAAAGAAATATATCTAAACTAAATCAATAATTTTGTATCATGAAATTAATTTAAAAAAAATAATAAAAAACAACAACCCCGAACCAAGAGATAAACAATTAAAAATATAAAGAAGTACATACAAGAATAAATAAATAAATTAGGGTTTATGAAGGTTTTTCTTCTTTTAACAGTAAATTTAACACAATTTTTAATTTAAAATAATTAACCATTACTAAAGGTTTATTAATGTTTTTGAATATATATTGAATGATTTTTTTTCCTTCAAATTACAAGTTTAGAAGCTTGAAGTTTATTAAGTAAAGCATTTTAAAAAAAAAAAAATTTTTTTTAATAGAAAATCATTAAAATAAAATTCAATAAAAAAATATGATCTATGAAATTAGAAAAAAAAGAAAAAAAAAAAAAAAAGAATATATTTGATGAATTTATGAACATTTTTGAAAATCAATTTAACGACAAAAATGAATACAAAAAAAGTTCTCAAACAATACAAAGATGCTATCACTGAAGAATTTACATGTAAACATTTATCATGTTATATAAACATTATAAAAAACAAGATGAAAATTGTCGTTCAGAAAAGGATAATTAAAAAAAGAATTTAAAAAAAAAATCCAAGTGAGCAATAATTTTGATGCCATTCCACGAATTCACCATTACTTGGATATCTAGACCATTAATATCAGCTTAAGCAAAGTGCAGAATTTATATATATATATATGTGTTTGTGAATCGATATAAATATAATTTAATAACATTGAAAATAATAAGAAAAATTACCCTGGTGTGTAAGATGAAATTTGATAACCATTCAGTTCGAAATAGGATTTTTTTTTAACACAATTAAGCAGATAAAATTATATATATATAAATATATATATTAGTGAGAGTGCAAAAAATCTCAGAAGTAAAATACACACACAGAGAAAATTCTCTTGGTAAAAGTAGGAAAAGAAAAGAAAAAAGAAAAGAAAAAAAAAAGAGGCAATGAACAAGTTTAAAAAAGCTATAGACAAATCAGTGAGAGAGTGATTAGAAAGTTAAATTACAAAACTACTATTTCAAACATTGAAATCAAATAAGAGTAATAAAGTTAGAGATTTATTAAAAAGAAGTTGTCAGTGCTACTCATTAGTTCCTCTTGACTCCTGTTTTGATTTTTGTTGCTACTCATTGCTTCCTTTTTGATCAATATCCCCTGTCATCTGGCATTGATGAATTCAATGGGATTAACAAAGATTTTTCAAATGCAATATTTATGATAAAATAGTCTCTAACAATCTACCAGTGATATACTATGATTAAGTAAACAGGTATTAGACAGTCTTCTCTCATGACTTCATAAATATATGAAAGTAAATATGAGATCATATTTAGATGTATTAGACAGTCTTCTCTCATAAATATATGAAAGTAGATATTAATACATTTAGATGTTCTTATTTATTAGTAACTGTAAAACAAAGGTCAAAGAACTGAAATAAGAAGGCAAGGTTGGTTGGATTTTATGGCATGTCAACCCTTATTGGGTTTATTTTATACCGAAGACATTTTGTTTAATTCATTGTTGATGGGTACTAAATTTTTAAATTTCATTTATATAAACTCAATTTTTAAAAAACATTTTTTTAAAATCATTCTTTTTATCTAACCCATAGATGGGACCCTAACACCTACTCCTATTCCAGGTGAGAGTGGAACTGGGAGTAATGGTGATAAACATTTGGTATGAAGCTGATTAAAATTTTCAAAGCTTTGAAAAGCCAATATAAGTAACTACCAATATATATATATATTATTTTTTTTTTTTAGAGTTTTAAAACATTTTGTAAAATTATTCTTAACCTTCTCAGTATATTGGAATGTATAAATTAAAAACAATTTAATAAGACAGGATAGATAAACTAATCCAAAGAAACCAATGAATAACAAATATTCTTAGTTTTATTTGCCTATAAGAGGCATGTAATCAAACATATAGTTAACAATTATTTAAAAATTTGGTGGATGAGTTCATCTAACCCAATTTGTATTCAATTTTCAAACATCTCATCTGTAATGTTTTCATATCAATTCTCTTCAATTCCCATAAAATAATTTCTGATTCTATAAGGTGAAAGTAATTTATATAGAAATGTCTGATGCCAGAATTATTACTTCAATCTGTGTTATTTAGAAAACATTTAAAAGATTATTATTTGTGTCTTTGAAAATGACTAATAGAGGTTGAAAAAAAACTATGTTTTGGCTGCTGTATCCTCCAGCCTTCCTCAGTGTTCCCTGTGTATCTAAGTATAATAATGAATCTACCTGGGAAATCATTTTTAATAGTTTTTTCATAACTGTCAAACTATTAAAAATAATTTTCCAAGTTGAATCATTACTATGCTTAGATACACAGGGAACACTTGAGGAAGGCCGGATAATATAGCTGCTGAAACATTGTTTATAAATATCATAATAAAGATGAGGACAACAGTCCAAAAAAATCAAAATTATTTACATGATTAATATTACATTTTAAGACAATTGGAGATAATGTAAGTTTAAAAATCATGAAATCATTACAGATGAGAATGTTGATTAAAAGCATTTAAGTAACTGTAAATACTGACATTTAAAATAAGAAAGAAAAAAAAAAAAGCAATACAAACATTAAAAAAATGTATTTAAGAAGAGATAATTTTAATATATAAAATTGATAAAGAAAATCATTAAGAAAGAAAGCAAAGACAACTTAATTTCTCAAAAATTATCATTAACTCTTTGCATTATGGGAAAAACAAAAAAAAAACAAAAAAAAAACAATTTCATGTAACATTGACTGCCATATTTCAAGAATCAATTGAAATAAGTAAAGTAAAAAGTAAGTAAAGTAAAAAGTAAGTAAAGTAAAAAGTAAGTAAAGTAAAAAGTAAGTAAAGTTGTCGTGGTGGCCTTATGTCAGTATCAGCCAAACAACGAGAGAGTCATCCCCTTTTCACTACCGCTAGACAAAGGAGATTATTTTAGTGTCTGAGGTGGATTACCGTACCTACCATCAGCTCCTCACTTTACCGCACAGATCCCTGTGCTACTCATATGCTGAATTGGCAAGGGCTGGTATCGAACCAGGAACATTGTGATTCCTAGTCGAATGCTCTACCGAGCTGTATTTAAAAGGAAATGATATTAGCCTATGTAAAAATGATTTTATTTTTTCTCGTGTGAAGAGCTGAGAGGACTATTTAATCTCACTGTCAAGTTAAAGCTGACATGTTAAAAAAAAAAGAAGCTTGGAACCCGTTGGGACATGACATGTCGAATTTTTGTAATTTCTGATACAAAAATTCATAACATAGTAAAAAGTCATTTATATTAACGCCAATATCTCTTTTGTACAAGTAAAATTCTTTAAACACCATGTATGCATGTATGTTCAGGTCATGTAAATATATCTCATCCATTGTGTCCGTTATTATTTTTATTCCCTCCGTTTGGCCGATATCCACCTATTGACAAATGTCTCACACAATCACGTATGCTTGGGGGTCAAGACAAAAATATTGTTGGTCCATGTTTTTTTTCTTAAGGCAATTCTGAATAAAAATTCCAGTGTTATTTCTCCTTGTTCTTTCATATGATGAAAAAAATTATTTTGCTTGATCATAATAACTACATTTTTGCATTTTTTTTTTTTTCCTTTTTTCGACTTGCTATGTGATGGGATTTGAAACATGATGTAGTGTTAGGCAGCTGCGCAATTACCATGACTAGATGATTTGGCAATCTCTGTATGTGGCATGGCCTGGTGGCTCAGAGATAGAGTTTCACCTCTGCATTCTATGCTTGCTGGTTCGATCTTAAGTAGTGGAGGTCATGGTATACACCAGTGAAGAAAATCTAATAAGGTTGAAACAGCTGTCCATTGTTCCACACGTTGCATGCAGTTTTTTGCCAAATTTTCTGGTCATGTTAATTCAATTTAATTAAGATTGTAATTCCTTGTATGCAAAGAATTAATGATAATATTAAAAATTATGTTTTTTACTTTTTAATTTGAAAGTGTTAGATATACTGCTAATGCAGTTTTGGAAATTTCACAGAACCCATAGAAATAAAAGAAAAATATTAAATGTTAGTTAGGAAAAAAAGAAAAAAAAAAGAAAAAGAAAAGCATGGTATATATATTCTATAAAAATATAGCAGCATCATAGGCTTTTGGTAATTAAAAAAAAAAAAGAAAAAAGAAGTTTTATAAGTTAGTACCATACAACCAGCAGGACAGACACAGAAACACCAAAGATTAGTTTAATAAAGAAATGAATAATTAAAAATGAAAAAAAGTAAAACTAAAAACCAAAATGGAAGAAAAAATATCTGGAAAAAAAGTATTCCATGCAGAAATCACCTCAGGAGATTAAAAAAAGAAAGAAAAGAAAAAAGAAAGAAAAAAGAAAGAAAAAAAGGGAAAAAATTTTTTTTTAAAGCTAAAAAAATAAAAGCCACCACACCACTGGATCTTATTGATGGGTGGTAGGGAATGGGGGAGAAATAAAAATTTAACAAAAAAAAAGTGGACTGTCCACATGGACATGCAATATAAAAGGTTTAGAGCATTCTTTAAGACTGCTTGTTGGTCACAAAACTCACAGCGCTGGTGTCCTTGGAAGATTCCACTGCGGCAGGGGAGCATACATAAAGAACCTGTCAAAGTTAAAACAAATAATTTACATGATGAACCGAGGAAGATGTCAAGTCCAGCCATCCAGATTTATTCAAGATTAGCCAATTTTATGGTTAAACCTAGTTTAATTTATTGAATTTTTATGGTTAAATTCATTAAAAAAAAAAAAAAAAAATAAAAAAAAAACACTGCTTTCTGCAGACTTCTGTAAACCAAAAAAGGTTTGAATAAAATAAAATTTTAAAATATTTAAAACTTTTTTGAATTTCTAATGAAAAATTATGCAGGTAATCAAATTATTTTAAGAAAAAAAAAAAAAATCTTTTTTTCTTTTTAGAATATTCCTCTTCAAAACAGAAAGTCATTTATCAGCTTTGAAAAAGATGTGTGTATAGAATAGGCAGGTTTTATTGAAGACCACAGATATGGCATTTGTCTCAAAAATTTGTTAAGTAATTTTCTTCTATTTTTCTACAAGATTATAAATGTTTGGTTCAATTGCCAATACTCGAAAGTTTTTTTCCACCAGTATTGGTCATTTTCAAAGACCACAAATTTCATGGTTTTGAATAGAACTTTAGATTTACTCGTAAGAATATGTGCACTCTGGGTGTAAGTATTTAGATTTCAATGTAATGAAATATATCAAATAAGAAAGACTAACAAAATGCATATAAAAAAGATTATACTTATCTTAATTATATTTCAATTAGTTTCTATAAAATCATTCATAGGATTGATTTTAATAGGTTAGAGAATAAAACAATAATATTAGAGATAAATAACATCAAGTAATTATTTATTAAACCTGGTTTTGTTAAAACCAGTATGCAAATTGACCATACCATATATCATGTAACCTTTATTTCTTAGTGATATATAAGACACATTGCAGTATTTTAAACACACTAATAACCTGAGCTATTTTGAGGCAAATCTAACACAGATTTTCATAGACACATCATTAATAAGATTTATTTTATGAATTAATGATTTTGACTATAAATTAAATACTCATTGATAAAGTTACACAATTCCTAAGGGTATTGTGATGTAAGCAGTGATGAATTTTCGGTTACAGACAGACACTGAATTTTCATAAGATTTTTTTAAAAAAAAAAAACCTCCCAACTATGGTGTTGTTTATATAATTTTTATTCTTTTTGTGCCTGTGTATATGGACATTTTTGTATATACTCAAACCAAACATTTGTAATGTACAAAAACAAGAAAATTTTTATTTTATTTTAAATTGTTGAAACAAACTGTGTTTTTCAATAAAATCTACTTAAATGAATATATATATATATATATGTGTGTGTGTGTGTGTGTGTAAAATCAGAAAATAAATTTAAAAAAAAAAACAACAAAAAAAACACACAGATGTTATTAATTAATGTTGCATTTATTGGCTAATATTGCAATATTTCAATCTATATACAATCATCACTAGAGCCGAATCTGTTATGAAATTAAGAAAATAGTTTTTTGATAAATATGAAATTGTTTCATAACAGATTCAGCTCTGATGATGATTGTATACAGATTGAAATATTGCAATATTAGTCAATAAATACAACATTAATTATCAACATCTGTGTGTTTTTTCAAATTTTTTCTGATATACTGATAACTTCCTTTTTTTAAAAGTCATATATATATATATATATATATATATATATATATATATATATATATATATATATATATATATATATATAATGATATTTAAGTGGCATAGTTTTCCTAGAATAAAGTGATATAGAATTTGTAAAAACAAAATCAGAATTTTTATCAAATAAAATTTGGTACAAAAGTTTTTATTTAAACTTAGTGCTAATCAGTAAGCGAGTTAAGTTTTATTGGATTCTATAAGTAGAATAAAAGTTAGCTATAAGGTTAGGCCACCAAGCTTTAAGCTCGCAAGTAAAGTTACCGCATTACTATGAATAACTTTAAGTATTATGATTAAGCAAATTAAATGAAAAAAGAAAAAAAAAAAGAGAAAAGAAAAATAGATAAGAATAATTATTAATTTTATATATTGACAGTTTATGAATATAGAATTACAATTCGGAAAAATTAAGCATTTGAGTTTTAGGAAGAGTTTAGGTTTAGAGAGTTAATAGAGAAAAAAAAGTTGTTTTATTATAGTAATAATTAAAATGCTCTTAGAAAATAAAGAAATTTACAGTCTAGTGTGCAATTAAATGATGGTTTTGAGGGGTCTGTGTCCGCACTGAACATCATCTTTTAATCATCCTAATTCTCAATATATTAGAGATAAATATGAAATGCTAATCAGAATTCTTCATTCCTTCCTAAATAGAAGTATCAATATCATCATGGACCACTATTAACTATGAAATACTAATTTGAATCCTTCACTCCTTTCTAAATAGAAGTATCAATATCATCTAAATAGAAGTATCAATATCAATGTTGGAGCCACGTGTTGAAATGGTTACCGTCATTAGAAATGGACATGGCAAGAGGAGTTCAAATCCTGGACGAGGCTGTTTGCATTTCCCATAGCGCTAATACTGTTAGGAAAGGTATGCATACAATTATTCTCCTACCAGCTATGAGTAAATAGGACAGACTGCGCTCTTTAACCTGGGTATGGTAACCAGTCTAGGAGAAGGAAAAATCTGAATTCAAACCAAATGGTCTTTCCTTTCATTAGTCAAAACTACTATGAGAGCTCTTCCTCCTCCTTCAAGTATTGTTGTAACAGGAGGGAAAGCTGGTGATTAACCAAATGAGTGAGAGGGAAAGGGAAAAAAAAAAAAAAAAAAAAAAAAAAAAATGACGATGATTTATTGATATTTAGTCAAAATGTACCGACACTAAGTTAATTCTATTAAAAGAGTCTACTTTAAGCTGCTAACAGTGGCTCTCCCACTACTGCAATCCTACCCATGCAAACTACAGAAACTAATGGTTAATTCATTATAATTGAGAAGAAGGTCTCGGATTTTATTTCAATAGAATGAATTCTGAGGTGAATAGATAGTGAACATTAAAATATCCCACCATACAGATAAAAATATACCAAGAAAATTTGGTACAGTCGTGGGTTAAATTTGGTAAGCAGAGTTAAAATTTTCATTTCTTAAGCACTACCTGTTCAATGCAAATATAACCATTTTCCTTGGTAAGATGAAAGAATTTCACACTTACTTCAATCCATAATAGATTTATTAGGATAGATTTGATTATTTTTAACTGATTTTTTTTTTGGGGGGGATGGGGAGGTATTTGTAACAAAATAATAATTGTTATTTAATAGGTTAATACTCAAGCGAAGTGATGAAGAGAAAATAGTAATCATTTCAAATAACTACTACATCTGAACTAAAACTGCAAAATGCTAAATTAACAAGATTTTTCCACCATAGATAAAATACATTAAAATCTCTGAAATTTAATCAAACTTCTATAGCATTTGAACCATAAAATGTTTATAATAGTTTGTGAAAACTGTTAGTATAGTAAGCCAGTTAAACTGGATGGTAAGCCTCTAAGATTAATAGACCAGTTCACATACCTAGGTAGCAATATCTCATTTACAGTAAGTGATGTCAATGTACACATAGAAAAGGCATGGTCTGCTACAGACAGATTATTGATCATATGAAAATCTGATCTCACTGATAAGATAAAATGAGAATTCTTCAAGGCCATAGCCATATCACAGTGCTACTGTATGACTGCACCACCTGGACCCTAACAAAGTGCTTAGAGAAAAAACTAGATGAGAGCTACACAAGGATGCTGCATGGGCACATGCCTCCAATTACATAAACCATCCAGGTGAGATGAACAAGACATGTTGGACACTTTTGGAGAAGCAAGGACAAACTCATAAGTGACGTTCTTTTGTGGATACCTACACATGGACACACCAGTGTAGGCTGACCAGTAAAAGCCTATATTTGTGTGTATTCTGGATGCAGCATAGATGACCTGCTAGGGACAATGACTGATAGGGATGGTTGGCAAGAAAGAGTCAAGAGAATCTGTGACATCATGATGATGATAGATTCAATAAAAATCATTTCCAATTTCTATGTAAAGCTACATTATAACAAGAACCAGTTCTGTTTTTCACTAGAATAAATGATAGCTTAGTTTAACACTTTTCTATATTATTTTCTCTGAGAGACACATCCAATGAAGTAACATCTATATTATATTAAAACTTGATAAATAAAAATTATATGATTATTGAATGTGGAAACTTCTAGTTATGTATTAGAAATATAATTTTCTATTATTTTGAACTTGGAAAATAAAATTTATTTTTATCTAAATATTATTTTCTTTTTTTTTTTCTTGAAAATAATTTATCTCAAATTAAAATACCTGATATTATTTTCATGGATAATCACTAATATTTTATCTTATCTTCTCTGAAGAGACACTTCCAATGAAGTAACAGAAATTTATATTATATTAAAACTTGATAAAAATTATATGATTATTGAATGTGGAATCTTCTGGTGACTTATTAGAAATAGAATTTCCTATTATTTTGAACTTGGAAGATAAAATGAGAATTCATTTATATCTTTAAATATTTTTAGTTTATTTTTTTTTCTTTGGATAATTTCTCATCCCAGAAATTAAAATATATCTGATATTCTTTTTGTGGATAATACTAGTTTTTAAATGAGTTAATTTCCTTTGACAAGCTGAAATTGTTTCTGAAATTTGTGAGGTTGATCGGAAGGTGTTTACAATGTTTAGAAAATAAATAAACAAATTTAGAAATATTTCACACAGGGATAAAATTTCCAGTGGAATTTACTTTTACTTTCTTAATTTCATTGCTAGATCATTATTATCCAAAAACTGATTCTGTCAAATCGAAGAATAGTATTTACCACGCAGAAAAATACTTAAAATTTCGAAAGGATAACTTTAGTCCCGACATCTGTGTGAACTGATTATAAACTTGACAAACCATGTAGACATTAAAAATAAATAGATAAATAATAAAAAAAATTGATATAAATTTGCAAGGCAGATAAGAATCTTCCAACAGACCCAGAGGAGAATACAATTAAAATATGGAGACAATAGATAATAATAATAATAATAATAATAATAATAATAATAATAATAATAAAGAAAGGGGATTCAAATCAATGCACCAATAATTAATAACTCAATTACAACAAAAAACTACACTTTTTGATATCAATATTTTAAATTTAACAATTGAAAAAATAATTTAAAACATTTCAATGTTAAATTTATAAAATATTTAATCGAGACAATATACAAAATCTATGAATAAGGAAGTGGCTTTAATAAAAATTTGGAAATGAAAATTACTCTAAAAGAATGTTTACCAACCACATGTTTCTTTCAGTAACAAGAAAAGCAAAAAGTACTTAGAATTATTTACATCCAAAATATATTGTATAGAAATTATGCAAATGAAACAGAAACAAAAGTTTGAATCTCAAATTTTTTAAGATAAAATTTTCCAATCACATTCCCACAAAAACAGGAAACATTTAGAGTAGACAAAAAATATATACAGTAAGAATCAAATATAGTTAGTATTTACAATGCAAGATCATAAAAACTGAGGTTGTATGATTGATATCCCAAATGCATACAAGTAAGGATTAAAATCTACTCTGAAGTTGAAGGAATTCAAGTTATTCAGTTTTATAATTTTTTGATGTTTAAAAAAGTCAGACATTTTTTTTTTTTTTTTCCAATTAAAATATTCTGTTCTTTTTCTATAAAATTTTGATTGATAAATTCTCAAGTCATCATCAGGTGGGAAAAATACTATAATACTTTCCAGATATTTATTGCACTCGGAAAGTAAACTGATCAATGTTTTATTTGAATGCAATGTTATTCCATCACTTGATGACAAGAGAAAATACATTAAAATGTATGATGGGAGAAAAGGGAGAGAGTTTTTTTTTTTTTTTTTTTTTTTTTTTTTTAAAGAATATAAAGTTATGAATAAGCTTTTTTTTTTTTAAAGTTATTTTCATTAATTTTTTTATTTATTCATTTTTAATTTTTTTTTTAAATTTACAATTTTAAAAATCTTTTACAGCTTAAACAAAATTGTAAACACAAACTAGAAAAAAGGAAACATTTGATGTGGGCAAGGATGTTTGTTAATTAATAATTTTTACTTATTTTAATTCTGGATCATTTAACAATGACAAATATCAAAATGAATTTAAATAATTCATACATCAATATGTATTATATAAGGTTGGTTTGTTTTGTTTTGTTTTGGCATATCGACCCTTTTTGGGTCATTTAATGCCAAAACAAATAATTTTGATAAAAGTTTGCATGTTTCAAGTTCTTAATATCTTCAAATTGGTATAAATAATTTTCATTAACTTAATTTGGTTTAGATTGGTTTGTTTAATGGTATAATAACCCTGTCGGTTATCTAATGCCAATAAAACTGTATTATTTAAGAGATACAGATATTGCAAAGTAAATTCACTCAATTTTTTTTTTTTTTTTTTTACTAGCCATAATTCTTAGTCGATAAAAAAAAAGTTCCAAGTGACTGGAGGAGAAAAAAAAAATCAATCCAATTTATAGAAATAAGACAATATCGAATCTAAAGGAAAAAGGGTCAGAAAAATGAACAATAGATAGAAGAACAAGTATTTATATAAAACAGAACAATCCATTCAACAAGATGATACAACAAACACAACAAAGAGCCATTACATATTCTATAAAAGAACAAAACAAAATCATTCCTAGTGATGATTGACACACTAGAAACAAAAAAGAAAAAAAAAAAGAAGAAAAAAGGTTACTAGCTGTAAAAATGATTACTAATACAAAGCAACAATTGAAGCAACTAGATGCAGCATGCTGACCAATAAAAGTTGTCAAAGCCTGAAATATAATGGCACCCATATTGGATTAATAATTTAAAGAGTCAGTGGCTTTTAATTCAAGAGAAAAGAAAGAAAAAAAAAAAAAGAAAAGAAAAAGAAAATCAAAGAAATAACATTGCTTTATTTACATTTGTGAAATGTAAAATTTACCTTCAGTGCATAAGGTAAAAACAATATACATATATATATATATATATATATATAACAAGCTATTCAATTTTTGAGTGGAGTTGGTTGGATTTTATGGCATGTCAACCCTTGGGTTATTTTATGCTGAAGACATTTTGTTTTATTCATTCTTTTTGGGTATTCAAATTTAAAAAAACATTTTTTTTAAAACCTATGTAACCCATAGATGGTACCCTAACAGGTATTACCACTCCACCTTTGAGGGAAATATGTCATTATCAAAAGTACAATTATAACAAATCTAAGCAGTTTTTTTTTCTTGTTTTATCCTTTTTCAAAAATCTCCCTCCAAAAGATACAGCATAAAAATTCTTAAACAATTTTGTATTTCAACATTTCCCTCAAAAATATGTAAATAAAATAAAACATAGAAAAAAGAAAAAAAGTACAGTTTGGGCTTCAAAATTTGAAACATTCTTACTGTATGCACTAAAAGTAATTTTTTCTTTTCTTTCTAAAATTAAAATAGCAAAAAGATGAGTGGCATTTTTTTCTTTTTTTATCTTAATGCGCCATGCGGCTAATATTATAATCAGCAAAAAATAAGCCCGCAGTAATAAATTTATAAATATTTCAGGTAGATATATTTATCAACAATATTGTCTTGTTAAGTGATGCCTCTAGCATTTTTGATAAACCATTAAAATTGCTTTCACAACAAACAGATATTAACATTTTTATTAAATAAAATGTTTTAATGATTTTTATAGATAAGTTATAGAATTAGGAAGTATGAATATTTTATAAAGTTTGAGTTATATAAGAGTTTAAGGAGATTAGTACCAGATTTTAATATGTTATAAAAAAGCGTTAAAGAGAGTCCATTTTTTTGTATTTAAACTACATATATTTAAGCATGACTTGTAAATATGGGACAGACTATGATATATTTGATAAAATATTAGCTTTACAACACAAAACCTAAAAGATCATTACATCTAATAAATGGTAATTATGTAGGTATTATTGCTCAAAATATTTTTTATGGTATCATTCAAATTCTAAATCTAATGTATTCATTTTTTTTTAAAGCTAAATTTTTTCCTCATAATCAGTACTATATAAAATACTATTTTATTAGGTTGTACTACATGAAATGTCTGACTCTAAAGAAAGGAAAGGGAAGTAAAATAGTAAATAGATATATATATTAATCAAAATATGCGTTTATGATTTATTGTAAAGGATCCATTTTTTACCATGTGAATATTTTTTTTTTATTGTTGCAAGTTAACAGTAATGAGCACACTTCAAAATGAACAGTTTCTGATCTTCTACAAATTTGGTCATTTTCATATTTCTTACCACAGATAAATGAAAGTAAACAAACATAGGAGAAAGTTTAAAATTTGCTAAAAAGACTCAAATTGTTTATTTTCTATATTTTTCCCCTATAGGTCACAACTGATTATGTTGTTTTCTTGTTTATTTTTTTCTTTGTGGCTCATGTTGAAGAAGAGTTAAGTTTTGGAAACCATCTTTTTATTGTTAGTAGTTACTTCTCTAAATTGAGGTCTCTTCTTTCTTCCTGTTCTTCATTTTAAACAGTAGTGTTATGCTTACAAAGCTAAACAAAGTTTATGTATGGATTATCTGAAAAGTAAGATATAAGAGTAAAATATAGAAATGTACAATGCTAAATAATACAAACATCTACTACTATATATATATATATATATATATATATATATATATTATGCACCAAGTCATGAATTATGTATTTAACAATTCATGTGGCACAACCAAGTATTTTGTAAATTATAAACAACAAAATATTTGGATTTTCTACAAACAAAATTAAAAAAAAAAAAAAAAGCCACTAACAATCAACAACTGAAATCTGAAAAAAAGAAAAAAAAGAAAAAGAAAAAAAAAGTTTTTAAAAAAGTAATAGTATTTTATTAGAACATTCATTTGTTTTTTTTTATATAAAGAGAAGCCAGTTTTAGTATGGTTCACTTGTGTTCACTTACCAACAAAAATATTCTGGATTAACAGATCGCCATAGGATAAAAATTGATTTTTTAAAGAATTAGATAAAAATTATAATATACAGTGTGACCCCAAAAAACAGAACCCACAAATTTTGTAAACTTCAGTCTTTGTACAATCATTTGTCAAAGTTCCAGTTATCTTGGTTGCTTTGCTTTAAAGGTATTCTCTGTCTAAAATGTTCTTCAAATGAGCACCGCGGTTTTGGAGGCAAACTTGCACGTCATGCAAAATTGTCAAATTTGCCTCCAACACCACGGTGCCCATTTGGAGCATATTTTAGACAGAATGTCTTTAAAGCAAAGCAACCAAGATAACTGAAACTTTGATGAATGATTGTACAAAGACTGAAGTTTAAGTTCAACAAGTTTCTTTACAAGTTTTTATATACGTTGATAAGATTAAATGAAATTTATTTGGGTTCTGTTATTTTTGGGTCACTCTGTAGATATTTGTCAATTATTTAAGTGATAGCAACAATCAACACTATCAATATAATAAATAAAAAAAATAACATTAATTTAAAAAAATTTTTAAGAGATATTTTATATATAAAAAAAAAAAATAAGATTAAAAATATTAAAAAGAAAAATTCAATAGGATGGTAGATATCCAAGTGATGGAAATTTTTATAAGTCAATTGGGAAAGGCATTTGTTAAAAAGACATAAAAATGTTTAAAAAATAAAGTAAAAAATAGTTAGATAAAGTTAATATTTCAGGTTCATGCAAATGTTAAAAAAGTTAGTGGGGGGTAAAAATAGAGGAAAAGGAGCAGGGAAGGAGAAAGGAGAAATTTCTTAAATATTAGGAGCATAAAATATTATCTGGCAGTCATGTGACCATGAATGCTAGTAAATAACTGTGTGTGTGTAAAGAGAATAAGACTTTTTTTTTTTAATAGAAATAATACATTTTCAGTGAAATAAGCTTTTTAACTAATTAAGTGAATGGTAGGGGTGGGCATGGGGATTCTCAAGGTAAAAAAGATAATTCATTCAAATGTCGATTTCACAAATATATATGGATAGATCTTGTATGCCAATCACTGATTAAGAAAAAATTCATTCAGTCTAGCTGGCAAAAAAAAAAAAAAAAAAAAAAAAAAAAATGCATTGATGTAAGTATATATATTATTGTGACCCACCCCAAAAGATAAGGGCAAATCTTTGTTTTTTTTTAAGCAAACATTAGCCAGTATTAGCAAATTGTTGTTGCATTATAGTAAAAAAAATTTTTAATATCTTTTTTTTTAAATTTAAAGATTAAAAAATACTACGTGTCTCATATAGTTGTTGCATTTGCATATCATTCCTTATACTAAATATTTAGTAAATATAAATATACTAAATATTTAGTATATATAGATATTATGAGATAAAAGTAGTATGGAATTATAGCAGACATACTTCATAATATACAGTAAACAACCATCGTAAATCATTAGAAGTGATATTAAGTCACTTCTAATGATAAAAAAAAATGTATTTAATTTTCAATATTCATCAATAATTTAAGAAGAAATTGAAATGAATCTCAAATAAGTGGATAAATAAATAAATGTGAAAATAGAGTTATGAAAATGATTTATTAATATTTTAAAATTAGTCAAAATTTATAATGTTCGATTAATATATATTAATATATAATCTTAATCAGGACATTCAAATATTGCTTGGTAGTGAACATTTTTCTTCTTCCAAAAAATGAATATGCCCATGCCACCAGGCAATATTTGAATGTCCTGATTAAGATATATGTGAATAAAAAACAGGTTGGAAAAAAATTGGACAAAATGTGAAAAATATAAATGGAAAAGTAGATAAACCAACACAAAAATTGATTCAATTAATATTTTGTTTTTATTAAAAGACTTCACAAAATATTAATTGAATCATTTGTTTGTAGTTTAATTATATTCAATTATATTATATACATATATATATATAATACTAAACATTTTAAATGTCAACTAATTTTTAAATATTAATGACTTCATTATTGTTTTTTCACATTTATTTATTATTTTTTCCACACCAATTGTGTTGTGAGGGAAGATATTTTCACTACAAGAATAGCTGAACTCGTCCAACAGAAACATATAAAGATATGAATACGCATGATTATTTTGGATCTCATCCTCATCACCAAAATGTTGTGACTGAATTAATCAATTAACACACTGAAAATCTGGAAAAGGTTTATTACTTTTTTGACAGGAATATAATAATATTCAACACGCAGTTCTCTAACAGTATGACTAGTAACTCGATTTGTAGTAACTTGACTATGAATAACTTTACATATTCATTAAAATAACCAATTTTTGAAAATCACAACATTGAAAATCCAGAAAAGGTTTATTACTTTTTGTATAGGAATATAATAATAGAGTCAACATGCAGTTCTCCAACAGTATGACTAGCTACTCGATTAGTAGTGATACTACTAGATAACTTGACTATGAATAACCTTGTGTATTCATATCTTATGTCTTTCCACTGGATGAGTCCAACTATCTTGTAGGGGACACAGCTTCCCTTACAACAAATAAGAATCAAACTAGTTATTTTCCATTAGCCTCAAAATAAGGTATTAAAATAACTCACATCTAATGAGCATCTTTGAAAAAATGAGGTATGTTTTGCTTTTTACCGATTCCTTCAGAATAACATTCAATTGTTATCTATTCAATCTTCATGCTACACAGACCAAAATGCATCAAAGATTATTTTTTATATGCCAAAATTCATTTGAGTGCATCACAGCAGTGAACTAAAATTATTCAAATAAGGAGACTAAGCAAAAAGCAGAGAAGTAAAACGTGTTTGAAAAGATTACAGAATTATATTAGGTTGGTTGGTTGGTTGAATTTTACGGCATGTCAACCATGTTGGGTTATTTCATGCTGAAGACATTTTGTTTTATTCATTCTTGATGGTATTCAACATTTTTCTCAAACTCAATTTTTTTTTAAAAACCCTTTTTTTTCTATTTAACACATAGATGGGACACTAACAGGTACTACCACCAGGTCAGAGTAGACCTGAGAGTAATGATGAAGGGGTACTCCACTTCCCCAGATCTCCAGAATTGGAACTTCACCATCAGATAGAGTTTAATGTCATACCCAAGACACCAAGACCCTCAGCCACCGCCTTCTAGCACATATGATAAAAAAGAGTTGGAGGTTTGCTATAAGGGCAAATGGATTGGGGGTTTACCATAAAGGCAATAGAATTGGGACAATCATAATTATATTAGGTGTTGTGTATAAGTTGTCAGTAGTCTTTTTTTTTTTTGGAAAATTACAAAACTGAATACACAGTTAAAAAACTGGTTACTCAGAAAAAAAAATGTTTGTATATACCTAATACAAATTAACCATTCCTAATTTAGACAATTGTAATTGGTTTCCACTGTTAATGTCAACTATTTTCGTCCTACTACAATTAACACCAATTTTCTAAAGATGCCTGGTAGTATTCAAACAATTATCGTGTTTCATTCTCGCCAACCTTGACATGACAATTCTATAATAAGATTTCTAACTATTTTAGTTGGACATTCCAGCTTTCTAATTTGGGGAAAGAAAAAAAAAAAAAAAAAAAGGTTAAATCGAACCTAAATTCTACCATCATATGTCCCGCTGAAGAAAAAAATTCCAAAAATCAGGGAATTACCAGATTTAAGTTATTTTATTTAAAAACTTTGACATTTTTTCAGGTCATATTAAATTTTGAACCAAGTAACTTTGAGAATCTGTGTTACGCCTCAAAAGATATGTGGTTCAAATAAACTGACTAAAAAAAAAAAATGTAAAGGTTTTTAAATTAACTGGTGCATTATATCTTTTATTCATTAATATATCAACTCTGGAAATTTCATTAAATTCAGTTAATTCCTCTGATTTTTCGAATTTTTTTTCTTTTGGTGGGTGACATATGATGGAATTTAGGTCTTTAAGTTTGATTTAACCAAAAACTGACTTTATGAAGCAAATACATCTTTTTTTTTCATTAAAATTTAATGTTTCCTTTCCCATTAAGGGCTGGTTTAGCTCAGTTGGTAGAGCACTTGCCAATGAATCACAAGGTTCCTGGTTGATCTGGCCTGCCAACTCAGCGTAATGAGTAGCACAGGATCTGTGCGATAAAGTGAAGAGCTGATGGTAGGTTCAGTGCTCCATCTCAGATGCAAAACATCCTCTTGGTCTAGTGAAGTGAAAAGGTCATAAACTCCCTCGCTGTCTGGCTGATACCGACATTAGGTTGCCTGCCTGACTAGTTTTTTAAAAAAATTTTTATTTTTTTAAAACTTTTCCTTAATTATTATAATTTACACAGTATTTATAGGGTTATTTTAGAGCAGGTTGGTTGGTTGGATTTTATGGATACAACCCTTGTTGTGTTAATTTAAATGCTGAAGAGTTTGTTTATTCTTTTCCTTGTTGGGTATTCAATTCTATTTTTTTTAAAACTCATTTTTTTATTCATTTAACCCATCCGGGTTAGAGTGGACATGGGAGTAATGGCGATGAAGGGGTACTAACACCCATCACAGAGCTCCAGAATTGGAACCTCGCCATTAGATGCAGTTTAACATCATACCAGGACCAGACACTAAGACCCTTTGCCACTGCCTTCTAGCAAATATTGATAAAATGGGTTGGGAGGTTTGCCATAAGAGCAAAATGGTTAGGACAATCAATATAGGTGATAGAGCTTGACGTGACAGCCAATTGATTGAAGGGAGCTTTCCAGTGACAGTCTAGCCTAATTAAGGGCAATGAGAGTGTTGTATGTCATAGACTGTTCAGCCACTAGGATTCTCTCTTTAAGCATCATAGGTTTACACCCATGACAACAGGTGGACATTGAGGAGAAGGGTCATATCCCTTTGCAGAAGCACAGTCAATATATTCTAACAGCCCCAGCCGACAGAGGCTTTTAGAGACAGAGTGAGATAATTTACAAGTATTTACCACTTATGATTAAGATGTCTAAATTGTGCCAAGCAAAGCTTCTGTCCGTCTTCTGTGACAGCATTCACCCTGGGTTGGTTTAGCCAGCTCCATCAAATGAATTCACTTGTGTTAATTCATGGAAGGAGTAACAAGGGATAAGAATTTACAAGTAGTCCTGAAACCTTGCATGCATATCTGGTCAGTGGAAAGAGATGCTTTTTTTGCAGATTTTCCACAGACGCATGACAAATATGTTAAAAGCTGTTGATGACGAGAGCTCTTTGGCCGGCTGGGTTGTGTCCTAATCTCACTGTCTGTTTGGGTGACAATCAGGAATTCGAGTTCCCATGGCATGGTCTGAACAACCAAGTTTAAACAGCTACCATGATCAGGAGGGGTTAGACTTTAGAATTAATGTGCTAGATTGGCTATTGCGCAAAGAGCTTTCTCTGCCCTTTTACAGGTCTTGTTTTTCGTTCTGCAGGGTGTTAGCCACCCTCCTCAAGCAAAAGTTTAAATATTTCTTTTAAAAAGGTAAGTATATGTAGTATGCAAGATAATGAGATCTCAGTTTTCCAATAAGGCTAAGAGATTAGTTTTTAGTAATTTGCAGTCCTACATCCATAATGTAATCCTGAAGGAATCATAAACATACTGTAAAAAAAAAAGAAAAAAAAAAAAAAAAAAAAGAGTAGTTTCCAAATCTATGAGCATTCCATGAAAGCAGATAAAAGAATTTAAATTTATAGCAAACATAGAAATAAGCTTTTAGAAAAGCTGACAACCAGAAAAAGCTAGGGTTAAAAAAAAAAATATTAGAAAATTAAAAAAATAAGTTATGCACTGAATATAAAAAAGAAATTTTTTTTTTTTTTTTTTAACTTGAAGCCTGGTTTCATTCTATTAGAAAAAACAAGCAGATATTTTAAGGAGGAAAAAAATAATAAATAAAAAATAAATAAATGCACCCTCCCAAAACATTCAGTATTCAAAATGCTTATGATGAGCAAACTAAAAATCATTTCCAAATGGAGAATCGAGAATGAGAAGAGAAAAAAAAAGAGCAAGAAAAATGAAGACCGATACGTCGAGAGAAAATTGTGGAAGAAAAAAAAGTAGAAAGTGGAGAAGGTAACAATTCATTATAATAAAGAAATAATATATACGAATGATGTATATGGTGAAATTATATTTTACTGACTCTCATATTTCAAATGTTTTCAAAAAAAAAAAAAAAATATACAATTATGGTATAATAATAATTGATGTAACGTAAGAAACTTTTTTTTTTTAAATTTAAAATATTGGTTTTATATAAGAGTTTAAAATATGTATTATATATATAAAAAAAATTGAGGTCAGTAAAGGAAATTTGTGATTTCCATTAGTACAGATACTTGAAAATTAATTTTTTTTTTTTTTTTTTTTTTAAATTCAAAATTTGGTTTTAATATAAGTTTAAGAATGTAATTATTATGAAGAAAAAAAAAATTAAAAAAATGAGGTCAGTTTAAGTATTATATTATTAAATGTGAATTTTCCATAGTCACATGACTAAAACTTAATAGAAAAGTGAGAGACAGATGAATGGGATGGGAGCAAGAAAAGATTTGGAAAGTAAAGAGTGATGAAAAATTTGGGCAACGGAAGAAAGCCAACTGCAATAAGCAAGCATAGTGAGCGAATTACCAAATTAGGGCTAATTATATGTTATGGCAAACATATTGGAAAAATTTTGCAAAAAACAACAGCAAAGGGGATCTTCAAAAGCCAGGATCAAATGCTGTTCTGAAAGTGGTACTTAACCAAGAGTTCCAGAATTATACTAAGTAATATTGAATAATTTTATATATATATATATTATATATATAGTTATAAACCTTTTTTTTTAGTATTGGGTGAATTGAAAATAAAGTGCTCGATTATGGGTATAATAAGAGCTGCAATTATTTGTTATGGAGTAACATCATTTTAAGTTGTGATTGTTACCACTGGTTCAAAGCAGTGTGTTAGCCACTTATCAGCAAGACAACGCGCCTGTTGAAAGAATATTTTCACAGGCGTTGTTTTCTTGATAAGTGATTAGGAAATACAAAGATTTGTGCATAACATATATTAGATAAGATTACGATCACGACACGGTAGAGGTTTACATAAAAATATAGTGAGTGACGGATCACTCACGGTTTAGATACAGTTACAGCACGACATGAGAGCACACACATCGATATAAGTCGGAGTAGCACGTTATGGAGAAGCGCACACAATGTATCATTAATATTGGTCTACCTGAGCTTTTTCAGGCGTTAAGCGCAATTAATAAAGCGATGATTGGTTACCAGTAATGTATTTCAAAAGCAGTGATGTTAAATACACCTTATCAAAGAAAACAGGACGCCTTGTGATATATATTCATTATCGACAGGCGCGTGTTATGCTGATCCAGTGAGCTAACCACACTGCATTTGAGATCACAGTGTAACATCACAGACTTAAATGTATTGTACTCCATAAATAATCGGCTTGGTTTGACGCCATAATCGCTGGACACTATTAAGTGGACTTAGTAATATATTGTATAACAGATAAACGATAAGTATTATATAAAGAGGTCACTGTAAAGATGTGAATGAGGACGTAATATATATATAAAATTTATTCATTAAATTTTACTTAGTATTAATTCTGGAAAAAAAACTCTTGTAAGTACCACTTTCCAGAACAGCATATCCTGGCTTTTGCAGAATCCTTTGCTGTTGTTTTTTTGCAATTTTTCGCAAATATGTTTGCATAAACATTATTAAGCCTAATTTTTGTGTATTGCTCACTATGCTTGCTTATTGCAGTTGGCTTTCCTTCCGTTTGCAAAATTTTTCAAATCACTCTTTACTTTCCAAATCTTTTCTGCTCCCATCCCAATTCAATCTTCTCTCATTTTCTATAAGTTTTAGGGTCATGTGGACTATGGAAAACTTCACATTTAATATATTAATACTTTAACTGACTCATTTTTTTTAATTTTTTTTTCTTCATATATAATCATTCTTTAATTATATAAAACCAATATTTTGAATCTTTAAAAAAAAAAAAAAAAAATTAGTTTTCAAGTATCTTGTGACTATGGAAATTCACCAATTTAATAATATTAATACTTTAAACGACCTCATATTTTTTTATATAATATAATACATATTTTTAAAAACTTATATAAACCAATATTTTTAATTTAAAAAAAAAAGTTTCTTAACGTGTCCATCATTATTATTTGACGATAATTCTAATATTTTTTTTTTTTTTTTTTTGAAAACATTTGAAATATGAGGTCAGGTAAAATATAATTTTCACCATATACATCATTCGTAATATATTATTCTCTTTATTATATGAATTGTTGCTTCTCCACTTTCTACTTTTTTTTTTCTTCAAATTTTTTCCTCGACGTATCGTCTTATTTATTCTTGTCTCTTTTTTTTCTTTTCACTTCTCGATTCTCCATTTGGAAAGTGATTTTTAAGTTCTGCTCATCATAAGCATTTTGAATCTGATGTTTTGGGGAGGGGTGGCATTTTATTTATTTTTATCTTTGTATTATTTTTTTTTCTCTTAAATATCTGCTTGTTTTTTTCTAATAGAATGAAACCATGGTTCAGTTTTAAAAAAAAAAAAAAAAAAAAAGTTTCTTTTTTTGATATTCTGGCATTTAACTTATTTTTTTTTAATTTTCTAATTTTTTTTAACCCTAGCCTTTTCTGTTTCAGCTTTTCCATAAAAGCTTATTTCTATGTTTGCTAATAAATTTTAATTCCTTTTTATTCTGCTTTCATGGAATGCTCATAGATTTGGAACTACTCTTTTTTTTTTTTTTTTCTTTTTTTTTTTAGCAGGTTATGTTATGATTCCTTCTGATTAGCATTATGATGGGTAGGACTGCAAATTCACTAAAACTAATCTCTTAGCCTTAATGGAGAACTGGGATCTCATATTCTTGGCATACTACATATACTTATCCTTTTAAAAGAATATTTAACTTTTGGCTTGAGGAGGGTGGCTGACACCCTGAAGAAACGAGAAAACAAGACGCTGTAAAAGGCAGAGAAAGGCTCTTTGGCTCAATACATCTAGCACATTTAATCTAAAGTCTAACCCTCTGATCATGTAGGGCTGTGTAAACTTGGTTGTGTCAGAGCCATGCCATTGGGAAACACTCGAATTCCTGATATGGTCACCCCAAGACAGACCAGTGATATTAGGGAACACACCAGCCACGGCAAAGAGCTCTCGTCATCAAACAGCTTTTACATATTTGTCAATGCGTCTGTGGAAAATCTCGGTAACAAAGGCATTCTTCTTCCCTGACGCAGGATATGCATGCAAAGGTTTAGGGATACTTGTAATTTTTATTCCCTTGTTATCCTTCCATGAATAACCACAAAGTGAATTCATTTGATGGAGCGGCTCAAACCAACGCCAGGTGAATGCTGTCACAGAGAGAACGGACAGAAGCTTTGGCTTTGGCACAATTTAGACATCTTAGATCATAAGTGGTAACATACTTGTAAAATTATCTCACTCTGTCCCTCCCTAAAGCCTCTGTCGGCTTGGGGCTGTAGAATATATGATGTGCTTCTGCAAAAGGGATATGACCCTTCTCCTCGAATGGTCACTGTTTGGTCATGGGGTGTAACCTATGATGCTTTAAAGAGAGAATCCTAGTGGCTGAACAGTCTATGACATACACATCTCTCATTGGCCATTAACTTAGGCTAGACTGGGTCACTGGAGACAGCTCCCTTCAATCAATTGGCTGGTCACGTCAGCTCTATCCTATATGATTGTCCTACCATTTTGGCTCTTATGGAAGCCTCCCAAACCCATTTTATCATATATTGGCTAGAAGGCAGTGGCAAAGGGTCTTAGTTGTCCTGGGTATGATGTTAAACTGCATCTAAGGCGAGGTTTCATTCTGGGCTCTGGTGATGGGTGTAGTAACCCTTATCGGCATTGACTCCCATGTCCACTTCTAACCCGGAGTGGGTTAAATGAATAAAGAGTTTAAAAAAAAATAGAATTGAATACCCAACAAGAAAGAATAAACAAACGTCTTCAGCATAAAATAACACAACAAGGGTTGTATGCCATAAATCCAACCAACCCAACTGTCTCTAAAATAAACCTATAATCTTGTGTAAATTAGATTTATTAAGGAAAGTTTAAAAAAAAAAAAATTTTTTTTAAAACTTAAAGTCAGCAAGGCAACCTTATGTCGGTATCCAAGCCAGACAGCGAGGGAGTTTATGACTTTTACTTGGCACTAGACCAAGGAGGATGTTTTTGCATCTGAGAATGGAGCACTGAACCTACCTCAGCTTCTCACCTTTATCGCACAGATTCCTGTGCTACTCATACGCTGATTTGGCGAGGGCGTTATCGAACCGGAACCTTCGTGATTCATTGCAAGTTGTCTACCAACTGAGGCTAAAACCAGCCCTTATGGGAAAGGCCAACATTAAATTTTTAATGAAAATAAAAGTTATTGTATTGTTCATAAAGTCATTTTTGGTTAAATCAACTTAAAGGACTAAATTCCATAAATATGTCACCGCACCAAAAGGAAAAATTCGAAAAAATCAGGGATTAACTGAATTAATGAAATATTCGAGTTGATATATTAATGATAAAGATATATGCCAGTTAATTTTATTTAAAAACTTTACATTTTTTTTTTTTTAGGTCAGTTTAATTTGAACCACATATCTTTGAAGCGTAACACAGATTCTCAAAGTTACTTGGTTCAAATTTAATGACCTGAAAAAAATGTCAAAGTTTTTTAAAATAAAATACTTAAATTGGTTAATTCCCTGATTTTTTGGAATTTTTTTTCTTTCAGCGGGGTGACATATGATGGTAGAATTTAGGTTCGATTTAACCTTTTTTTTTTTTTTTTTTTTTTTTTTTTTTTCTTCCCCAAATTAGAAAACTGGAAATGTCCAACTAAATAAGTTAGACAATCTTATTATAGAATTGTCATTGTCAAGGTTGGCGTAGAATGAAACATCGATAATTGGTTTGAATACTCCAGGGCATCTTTAGAAATTATTGGTGTTATTGTAGTAGGACGAAAATAGTGTACATTAACAGTAGAAACCAATTACAATTGTCTAATTAGGAATGGTTATTTGTATTAGGTATATACAACATTTTTTTTCTGAGTAACCAGTTTTTAACTGTGTTATTCAGTTTTGTAATTTTCAAAAAAAAAAAAGACTACTGACAACTTATACACACACGCTAATATAATTATGATTGTCCCATTCTATTGCTTTATTGGTAACCCCAATCCATTTGCCCCTTATAGCAAACCTCCAACTCTTTTTATCATATGTGCTAGAAGGCGGTGGCTGAGGGTCTTGGTGTCTTGGGTATGACATTAAACTCTATCTGATGGTGAAGTTCCAATTCTGGAGATCTGGGGAATGTGGAGTACCCTTCATCATTCCTCTCAGGTCTACTCTGACCTGGGGTGGTAGTAACTGTTAGTGTCCCATCTATGTGTTAATAGAAAAAAAAGGAGTTTTTTTTTAAAAATTGGAGTTTGGAAAAATGTTGAATACCCATCAAGAATGAATAACAAAATGTCTTCAGCATGAAATAACCCAACATGGGTTGACATGCCGTAAAATCCAACCAACAACCTAATAATAATTCTGTAATCTTTCAAACACGTTTTACTTCTCTGCTTTTTTGCTTAGTCTCCTTATTTGAATAATTTTAGTTCACTGCTGTGATGCCACTCAAAATGAATTTGGCATATAAAAATAATCTTGATGCATTTTGGTCTGTGTAGCATGAAGATTGAATAGATAACAATTGAATGTTATTCTGAAGGAATCGGTAAAAAGCAAACATACCTCATTTTTTTCAAAGATGCTCATTAGATGTGAGTTATTTTAATACCTTATTTTTGAGGTAATGGAAAATAACTAGTTTGGATTCTTATTTGTTGTAAGGGAAGCTGTGTCCCTACAAGATAGTTGGACTCATCCAGTGGAAGACATAAGAATATGAATACTCAAGGTTATTCATAGTCAAGTTATCTAGTAGTATCACTACTAATCGAGTAGCTAGTCATACTGTTGGAGAACTGCATGTTGACTCTATTTATATTCCTATACAAAAAGTAATAAACCTTTTCTGGATTTTCAATGTTGTGATTTTCAAAAATTGGTTATTTTAGATATGAATATGCAAAGTTATTCATAGTCAAGTTACTACAAATCGAGTTACTAGTCATACTGTTAGAGAACTGCGTGTTGAATATTATTTATATTCCTGTACAAAAAGTAATAAACCTTTTCCAGATTTTCAGTGTTGTTAATTGATTAATTCAGTCACAACATTTTGGTGATGAGGATGAGATCCAAAATAATCTTGCGTATTCATATCTTTTAAATGTGTTTCTGTTGGACGAGTTCAGCTATCTTGTAGTGAAAAATATCTTCCCTCAACAACACAATTGGTGTGGAAAAAATAATAAATAAATGTGAAAAACAATCATGAAGTCATTAATATTTAAAAATGAGTTGACATTTAAAATGTTTAGATATATATATATATTATATGTGAAAAATATAAATGGAAAAGTAGATAAACCAATACAACAACTGATTCAATTAATATTTTGTGAAGTCTTTTAATAAAAACAAAATATTAATTGAATCAATTTTTGTGTTGGTTTATCTACTTTTCCATTTATATTTTTCACATTTTGTCCATTTTTTTCCAACCTGTTTTTTATTCACATATATCTTAATCAGGACATTCAGATATTTGCCTGGTGGCATGGGCATATTTTCATTTTTGGAAGAAGAAAAATGTTCACGTCACCAAGCAATATTTGAATGTCCTGATTAAGATTATATATTAAATATATATAATCGAACATTATAAATTTTGACTAATTTTAAAATATTAATAAATCATTTTCATAACTCTTATTTTTCACATTTATTTATTTATTCCACTTATTTTGAGATTCATTTCAATTTCTTCTTAATTATTGATGAATATGAAAATTAAATACATTTTTTTTTTATCATTAGAAGTGACTTAATATCACTTCTAATGATTTACGATGGTTGTTTACTGTATATTATGAAGTATGTCTGCTATAATTCATACTACTTTTATCTCATAATATCTATATATACTAAATATTTAGTATATTTATATTTACTAAATATTTAGTATAAGGAATGTATATGCAAATGCAACAACTATTATGGACACTGTTAGTATTTTTTAATCTTTAAATTTTAAAAAAAAGATATTAAAATTTTTTTTTTTTACTATAATGCAACAACAAATTGCTAATACTGGCTAATGTTTGCTTAAAAAAAACAAAGATTCTGCCTTATTTTTGGGGGGTGGGTCACAATATATATTATACTTACATCAATGCATTTTTTTTTTTTTTTTTTTTTTTTTTTTTTTGCCAGCTAGACTGAATGAATTTTTTCTTAATCAGTGATTGGCATACAAGATCTATCCATATATATTTGTGAATCGACATTTGAATGAATTATCTTTTTTACCTTGAGAATCCCCTGCCACCCTACCATTCACTTAATTAGTTAAAAAGCTTATTTCACTGAAAATGTATTATTTCTATTAAAAAAAAAAAAGTCTTATTCTCTTTACACACACACAGTTATTACTAGCATTCATGGTCACATGATGCAGATAATATTTTATGCTCCTAATATTTAAGAAATTTCTCCTTTTCCTTCCCTGCTCTTTTCCTCTATTTTTACCCACTAACTTTTTTAACATTTGCATGAACCTGAAATATTAACTTTATCTAACTATTTTTTACTTTATTTTTTAAACATTTTTATGTCTTTTTAACAAATGCCTTTCCAATTGACTTATAAAAATTTCCATCACTTGGATATCTACCATCCTATTGAATTTTCTTTTAATTTTTTAATCTTATTTTTTTTTTTTTTATATAAAATATCCTTAAAAATTTTTTTAAATTAATGTTATTTTTTTTTTATTTATTATATTGAATGTGTTGAATGTGCTATCCACTTAAATAATTGACAAATATCTACAGAGTGACCAAAAATAACAGAACCCAAATAATTCATTTTAATCTTTCAACGTATATAAACTTGTAAAGAAATTGTTGAACTTAACTTCATCTTTGTACAAATCATTCAATAAGTTTCAGTTATCTTGGTTGCTTTGCTTTAAAGAATCTGTTAAAATATGCTCCAATGGCACCGTGGTGTTGGAGGCAACTTTGACAATTTTTGCATGACGTGCAGTTGCCTCCAAAAACCGCGTGCTCATTTGAAGAACATTTTAGACATGAGAAATCTTAGCAAAGCAACGCAGATACTGGCACTTTGACATGATTGTACAAAGGATGAAGTTTACAAATTTGTGGGTTCTGTTTTTTGGGGTCACAACTGTAATATTATAATTTTTTATCTAATTCTTTAAAAAATTCATTTTTTCCTATGGCGATCTTGTTATCCAGAATATTTTTTGTTGTAAGTGACAAAGTGAACCATACTAAAACGTGGCTTCTCTTTAATAAAAACAAATGAATGTTCTAATAATACTATTACTTTTTTAAAACTTTTTTTTTTTCTTTTTCTTTTTTTTTCTTTTTTTTCAGATTTAGTGTTGATTTTAAGTGGCTTTTTTTTTTTTTTTTTTTATTTTGTTTGTAGAAAATCAAATATTTTGTTGTTTATAATTTACAAAATCTTGTGTTGTGCACATGAATTGTTAAATACATAATTCATGACTTGGTGCATATATACTTATTATATATATATATACTAATATATATAATATATAAAGTAGATGTTTTGTATTATTTAGCATGTACATTCTATATTTTACTCTTATATATTACTTTTCAGATAATCCATACATAAACTTTGTTTAGCTTTTGTTAATGCAAACACTACTTGTTTAAAATGAAGAACGGAAGAAAAGAAGAGACCTCAACTTTAGAGAAGTAACTACTAACAATAAAAAGAATGGTTTTCCAAACTTAACCATCTTTCTTCAACATGAGCCACAAGAAAAAAATAAACAAGAAAACACATAATCAGTTGTGACTATAGGGAAAAACTATAGAAATAACAATTTGGAGTCTTTTTAGCAAATTTTAAACTTTCTCACTATTGTTTTGTTTACTTTCATTTATCTGTGGTAAGAATTGAAAAATGACCAAATTTGGTAGAAGATCAGAAACTGTTCATTTTGAAGTGTGCTCATTACTGTTAACTTGTCAACAATAAAAAAAAAATATTCACGACTGGTAAAAAATGGATCTTTACATAATCATAAAACGCATATTTTGGGATTAATATATATAGTCTTATTTACTATTTTACTTCCCTTCTTTCTTAAGTCCAGACATTTCATGTAGTACAACCTATAAAAGTAGTATTTCTATTAGTACTGATTATGAGGAAAATTTAGCTTTAAAAAAAAAATGATACATTAGATTTCGAATTTGAATGATACCATAAAAAATATTTTGAGCATATACCTACATAATTACCCATTTATTAGATTAATCGATTTTTAGGTTTTGTGTTGTAAAGCTAATATTTTATCAATTTCATAGTCTGGTCCCATATTTACAGTCATGCTTATCATATTAGTTTAAATACAAAAAAAAATGGACTCTCTTTAACGCCTTTTTATACCACATATTAAATCTGGTACTAATCTCCTTAACTCTTATATAACTCAACTTTATAAAATACTTCAAACTTCCTAACTTCTATAATTATCTATAAAATCAGTAAAACATTTTATTTAATAAATGTTAATATCTGTTTGTTGTGAAAGCAATTTTAATGGTTTATCAAAAATGCTAGAGGCATCACTTAACAGACAATATTGTTGATAAATATATCTACCGAAATATTTATAAATTTATTACTGCGGCCTATTTTTTGCTGATATAATAATATTAGCCGCATGGCCGCATTAAGATAAAAAAAGAAAAAAATGCCCACTCACTTTTTTGCTAATTTTAATTTTAGAAAGAAAAGAAAAAATTACTTTAGTGCATCAGTAGCATGTTTCAAATTTTGAAGCCAAACTGTACTTTTTTTCTTTTTTTCTATTTGTTTTGTTATTTTATTTACATATTTTTGAGGGAATGTTTGAAATACAAAATTTGTTTAAGATTTTTATGCTGTTCTTTTTGGAAGGGAGAATTTTTTGAAAAAGGATAAACAAGAAAAAAAACTGCTAGAATCTTGTTATAATTGTAACTTTTGATAATGACATATTTCCTCAAAGTGGAGTGTAATCTGTTAGGGTACCATCTATGGGTTACATAGGTTTTAAAAAAAATGTTTTTTTAATTTGATACCCAAAAGAACTGAATAAAACAAAATGTCATTCAGCTAAAATCACCCAGGGTTTTGACAATGCCATACAAATCCACCAACTCCACTCAACAAATTGAATAGCTGTTATATCTATATATAATTAATATGTATCATTGTTTTTACCTTAATGCACTGAGGTAATTTTACATCTTCACAAATGTAAATAAAGCAATGTTATTTTCTAGGAGTCTATATATTGGTATCTTGAAATTAGTTATCAGCGGTTGTATTATTCTCTTACCTAAGTGAAAGCACGCACTGTTTGAAATGTTTAGAGATTAGAATATGGGTTGCCATTAATATTTCAGGCTTTTGAACAACTTTTATTGGTCAGCAATCTGCATCTAGTTGCTTCATGTTGCTTTGTTTGTAATCATTTTTACAGCTAGTAACCTTTTCTTTCTTTTCTTTTTTTTTCTTTTTTTGTTTCTAGTTGTGTCAATCATCACTAGGCAATGATTTTGTTTTGTTCTTTTAGACAGAATATGTAGGTCTCTTTGTTGATAATTTAGTTGATATATCTTGCTTTGAATGGGATTGTTCTGTCTTTATATATAAATAGGCTTCGTCTCTTGGCTGATAACCATATTGTTCATTTTTCTGACCCTTTTCGCTTTAGATTCGATATTGTCTTTTTCTATAAATTGGAATTGATTTTTTTTTCCTCCGATTGAAGAATATATTGTATAGTACATCACAGGATTAATGAGCTCACTACATGAACACAGTTTAGAGCTTTTAGAAGGAATATCTATTTCTTAAAATATACAGTTTTATTGGCATTAGATAACCGAAGGGTTATTATAATACCATTAAACAAACCAATATAAAACCAAATTAGTTATGAAATTATTTAATACCCATTTTGAGAATAATTAAGAACTTGAAACATGCAAACTTTCTATCAAAATTATGGTTTTTGGCATTAATGACCAAAAGGGTCGATATCCAAAACAAACAAAACAAACAACCTTATATTANGGTTACATAGGTTAAAAAAAAATGTTTTTTTATAAATTTGAAATACCCAAAAGAATGAATAAACAAAATGTCTTCAGCATAAAATAAACCCAAGGGTTGACATGCCATAAATCCAACAACTCCCCTCAAAAATTGAATAGCTTGTTATATATATATATATATATAATATATGTAAATATGTTTTACCTTATGCACTGAAGGTAAATTTTACATTTCACAAATGTATAAAGCAATGTTATTTCTTTGATTTTCTTTTTCTTTTCTTTTTTTTTTTTTCTTTCTTTCTCTTGAATTAAAAGCCACTGACTCTTTAAAATTATTAATCCATATGGTGCCATTATATTTCAGGCTTTGACAACTTTTATTGGTCAGCATGCTAGCATCTAGTTGCTTCAATTGTTGCTTGTATTAGTAATCATTTTAAGCTAGTAAACCTTTTTTTCTTTTCTTTTTTTTCTTTTTTGTTTCTAGTGTGTCAATCATCACTAGGAATGATTTTGTTTGTTCTTTATAGAATTATGTAAATGGCTTTGTTGTGTTTGTTGTATCATCTTGTTGAATGGATTTGTTCTGTTTTATATAAATACTTGTTCTTTCTTATCTATTGTTCATTTTTCTGACCCTTTTTCCTTTAATTCGATATTGTCTTATTTCTATAAATTGGATTTGATTTTTTTTTTTCTCCTCCAGTCACTTGGAACTTTTTTTTATTATCGACTAAGAATTTGGCTAGTAAAAAAAAAACAAAGGAAAAAAATTGAGTGAATTTACTTGCATATCTATATCTCTTAAATAATACAGTTTTATTGGCATTAGATAACCGACAGGGTTATTATACCATTAACACAAACCAATCTAAACAAATAATTAAGTTAATGAAATTAATTTAATAGCAATTTGAAGATATTAGACTTGCAAATGCGAAACTTTTATCAAAATTATTTGTTTTGGCATTAAAATGACCAAAAAGGGTGTCTTGATATGCCAAAACAAAACAAAACAAACCAACCTTAATTAATACATATGATGTATGAATTATTTAAATTCATTTTGATATTTGTCATTGTTAATGATCCAGAATTAAAAATATAAGAATAATTATTAATTAACAAACATCCTTGCCCACATCAATATGTTTCCTTTTTTTCTAGTGTTGTGTTTAACAATTTTGTTTAAGCTGTAAAAGATTTTTAAAATTGTAAATTTAAAAAAAAAAATTAAAAATGAATAAATAAAAAATTAATGAAAAATAACTTTAAAAAAAAAAAGCTATTCATAACTTTAATTTCTTTAAAAAAAAAAAAAAAATAAAACAAAACTCTCTCCTTTTCTCCCATCATACATTTTAATGTATTTTCTCTGTCATCAAGTGATGGAATAACTTGCATTCAAATAAAACATGATTCAGTTTTACTTTCCGGAGTGCAATAAATCTGGAAAGTTTATAGTATTTTTCCCACCTGATGATGACTTGAGAATTTATCAATCAAAATTTTTAGAAAAAGAACAGAGATATTTTAATTGGAAAAAAAAAAAAAATATGTCTGACTTTTTTTAAACATCAAAAAATTATAAAACTGAATAACTTTGATTTCCTTCAACTCAGAGTAGATTTTAATCCTTACTTGTATGCATTTGGGATATCAATCATACAACTCAGTTTTTATGATCTTGCATTGTAAATATAATATATTTTGATTCTACTGTATATTATTTTTTGTCTACTCTAAATCGTTCCTGTTTTTTGTGGAATGTGAATTGGAAAATTTTATCTTAAAAAATTTGAGATTCAAACTTTTGTTTCTGTTTTATTGCATAATTTCTATACAATATATTTTGGATGTAAATAATTTCTAAGTATTTTGCTTTTCTTGTTACTGTGAAAGAACATGTGGTTGTAAACATTCTTTTAGAGTAATTTCATTCTCCACTTTTTATTAAAAGCCACTTCCTTTACTTTCAATAGATCTTGTATATGGTCCGATTAAAATATCTTTATAAATTTTAGACATTGAAATGTTTTAAATTTGTTTTTCAATTGTTAAATTTAACAATCATGTATACAAAAAGTGTAGTTTTTTTTGTTGTAATTGATTATTAATTATTGAGTGCATTGAATTTGAGATCCCTTTCCTTTATTCATATTTATTAATTATTATATTAAATATTCATTTATATATTTATTATACTATATTTCTATCCATATTAATAATTGTATTCTCCTCTCGCGCTTTGAAGATTCTTATCTGTCTGCCAAATTTTATATCAATTTTTTTTATTCATTCTTTACATTATTTTAATGTCTACATGGTTTAGGTCAAGTTTAATAATCAGTTCACACAGATGTCCGGGCTAAAGTTATCTCTTCGAAATTAAAGCTATTTTCAGCTGTAAATAACTATTCTTCGCATTGACCAGAATCAGTTTTTGTAATAAATTGAATCTAGCACGAAATTAAGCAAAGTAAAAGTAAATTCCACTGGACAATTTCTATCCCTGTTGGTTAAGAGTATTCTAGAAGTTTGTTTAATTTATTCTACTAAACCATTTAAACACCTTCCGATCAAACCTCACAAAATCGACAATCAGGAATGAAAGAGCAAATCCCTATCAAATAGTATCCATCCACTTCAATAGCACAATGTAATCATATATTGAAAATTCTGGATGAAAACTATCCACAAGAAAAGAATATCAAAAATAATTAATATTTAAAGCGAGTAAATGATCTCAATTTATCAAGAACAATCTAATACTTAGAGTAAAACACATTGATTCTATCAAGACTTCCATATAATGGAAATCTCTATTCCTAATAATCACCAGAAGATTCCACTTCAATAACTAATTCTTTATACATAGAGTTTAAAATTATAATATAAATTTCTGTATACCTTCATTGGATTAGTGTCTCTTCAAGAAGATAAGATACAATATTAGTAGATATCCATGAAAATAATATCAAGGAGTATTATTAATTTGAGAATAATTTATTCAAAGAAGAAATAAAAAAAAGAAAATATATCTTATAGATAAAATAAATTTTATTTTCCAAGTTCAAATAATAAATAGCAAAAATTTATTTCCTAATACTTAACTAGAAATCGTTTCCAACATTCAATAATCAGTATAATATTTTTATTTATCAAAGTTTTTAATATAATATAGATGTTACTTCATTGAGTATGTGTCTCGCTACAGAGATACAATAATCATATAGAAAAGTGTGTAAACTAAGCATCTCATTATTCTAGAATAAACGTGAAACTGCTTCTTGTTATAAGTAGCTTACATAGAAAATATGAAATATTTTTTATGATATTATCTATAATGCATACATGAGTGTACAAAGATTCTCTTACTCTATGTCTTGCCAACCTATACCTATCAGTCATTATCACCATAGCAGGTCATTCTTATGTCTGCATAGAAACACACAAATATATCTAGGCATTTCTGGTCAGAACATACACTATGTGTGTACTCATGATAGTAAGGTATCCACAAAGAACGTCACTTATGAGTATTGTCCTTGCCTTCTCCAAAAGTGTCCAACATGTCTTGTTCCCACTCTCACCTGGATGGTTTTATGTAATTGGAGGCATGTTGACTCATAGATGGTACCCTAAACAGGTATTACCACTCCACCTTTGAGGAGAATATGTCATTATCAAAGTACAATATATAACAAATCTAAGCAGTTTTTTCTTGTTTTATCTTTTTTCAAAAATCTCCCTCCAAAAGATACAGCATAAAAATTCTTAAACAATTTGTATTTCAACATTTTCCCTTCAAAAATATGTAAATAAAATAAATACATAGAAAAAAAGAAAAAAGTACAGTTTGGGCTTCAAAATTTGAAACCATTCTTACTGTATGCACTAAAATAAAATTTTTCCTTTCTTTTGCTACAAAAATAAAATAGCAAAAAGATGAGTTTGGCATTTTTTCTTTATCTTAATAGCGCCATGCGGCTAATATTATAATACAGCAAAAAAAAGTCCCGCGATAATAAATTTATAAAATATTCAGGTAGATATATTATCAACAATATTGCTTGTTAAGGTGATTGCCTCTAGCATTTTTGATAAACCATTAAAATTGCTTTCACAACAAACAGATATTAACATTTTTATTAAATAAAGTTTACTGATTTTATAGATAAGTTATAGAATTAGGAAGTATGAATTATTTTATAAAGTTTGGAGTTATATAAGAGTTTAAGGAGATTAAGTACCAGGATTTTAATATGTTTATAAAAAAGCGTTTAAAGAGAGTACCATTTTTTTGTATTTAAACTACATATATTTAAGCATGACTTGTAAAAATATGGACAGACTATGATATATTTGATAAAATATTAGCTTTACAATCACAAAACCTAAAAGATCATTACATCTAATTAAATGGTAATTATGTAGGTATTATCGCCTCAAAATATTTTTTATGGTATCATTCAAATTCTAAATCTAATGTATTCATTTTTTTTTTAAAGCCCTAAATTTTTCCTCATAATCAGATACTATATAAAAATACTATTTTATTAGGTTGTACTACATGAAATGTCTGACTCTAAAGAAAGGAAAGGGAAGTAAAATAGAAAATAGAATATATATATTAACAAAAATATGCGTTTATGATTTATTGTAAAGGATCCATTTTTTACCATGTGAATATTTTTTTATTGTTGCAAGTTAACAGTAATGAGCACACTTCAAAATGAACAGTTTCTGATCTTCTACAAATTTGGTCATTTTCATATTTCTTACCACAGATAAATTGAAAGTAAACAAACATAGGAGAAAGTTTAAAATTTGCTAAAAAGACTCAAATGTTTATTTTTTCTATATTTTCCCTATAGTCACAATCTGATTATGTTGTTTTCTTGTTTATTTTTTCTTGGTGGCTCATGTTGAAGAAGAGTTAAGTTTTGGAAACCATCTTTTTATTGTTAGTAGTTACTTCTCTAAATTGAGGTCTCTTCTTTCTTCCTGTTCTTTCATTTTAAACACGTAGTGTTATGCTTACAAAGCCTAAAACAAAGTTTATAGTATGATTATCTGAAAAGTAAGATATAAGAGTAAAAATATAGAAATGTACAATGCTAAATAATACAAATCATCTACTTTTAGTTACTATATATATTTATATATATATATAATATTATATATATATATGCACCAAGTCATGAATTTATGTATTTAACAATTCATGTGGCACAACTCAAGTATTTTGAAATTATAAACAAACAAAATATTTGGATTTCTACAAACAAAAAAAAAAAAAAAAAAAAGCCACTAACAATCAACAACTGAAATCTGAAAAAAAGAAAAAAAGAAAAGAAAAAAAAAAGTTTAAAAAAGTAATAGTATTTATTAGAACATTCATTTGTTTTTTTTTATATAAAGAGAAGCCAGTATTTTAGTATGGTTCACTTGTGTTCACTTACCAACAAAATATTCTGGATTAACAGATCGCCATAGGATAAAAATGATTTAAAGAATTAGATAAAAATTATAATATACAGTGATGACCCCAATAAACAGAACCCACAAATATTTGTAAACTTCAGTCTTTACAATCATTGTCAAAAGTTCCAGTTATCTTGCTTGCTTTTGCTTTAAAGGTATTCTCGTCTAAAATGTTCTTCAAAGAGCACCGCGGTTTTGGAGGCAAACTTGCACGTCATGCAAAATTGTCAAGTTTGCCTCCAACACCACGGTCGCCCATTTGGAGCATATTTTTAGACAGAATGTCTTTAAAGCAAAGCAACCAAGATAACTGAAACTTTGATGAATGATTGTACAAAGACTGAAGTTTTAAGTTCAACAAGTTTCTTTACAAGTTTTTTATATACGTTGATAAGATTAAATGAAATTTATTTGGGTTCTGTTATTTTTGGGTCACTCTGTAGAATTTGTCAATTATTTAAGGATAGCAAACAATCAACACTATCAATATAATAAATAAAAAAAAAAACATTAATTTAAAAAAATGTAAGAGATATTTTATATAAAAAAAAAAAAAAATAAGATTAAAAATATTAAAAGAAAAATTCAATAGGATGGTAGATATCCAAGTGATGGAAATTTTTATAAGTCAATTGGGAAAGGCATTTGTAAAAAGACATAAAAATGTTTAAAAATAAAGTAAAAAAATAGTTAGATAAAGTTAATATTTCAGGTTCATGCAAATGTTAAAAAAGTAGTGGGGGTAAAAATAGAGGAAAGGAGCAGGGAAGGAGAAAGGAGAAATTTCTTAAATATTAGGAGCATAAAATATTATCTGGCAGTCATGTGACCATGAATGCTAGTAAAATAACTGTGTGTGTGTAAAGAGAATAAGACTTTTTTTTTTTTTAATAGAAATAATACATTTTCAGTGAAATAAGCTTTTTAACTAATTAAGTGAATGGTAGGGGTGGGCATGGGGATTCTCAAGGTAAAAAAGATAATTCATTCAAATGTCGATTTCACAAATATATATGGATAGATCTTGTATGCCAATCACTGATTAAGAAAAAATTCATTCAGTCTAGCTGGCAAAAAAAAAAAAAAAAAAAAAAAAAAAAAAAAAAAATGCATTGATGTAAGTATAATATATATTGTGACCCACCCCCCAAAAGATAAGGGCAGAATCTTTGTTTTTTTTTTAAGCAAACATTAGCCAGTATTAGCAAATTGTTGTTGCATTATAGTAAAAAAAAATTTTTAATATCTTTTTTTTAAATTTAAAGATTAAAAAATACTACCAGTGTCTCATAATAGTTGTTGCATTTGCATATACATTCCTTATACTAAATATTTAGTAAATATAAATATACTAAATATTTAGTATATATAGATATTATGAGATAAAAGTAGTATGGAATTATAGCAGACATACTTCATAATATACAGTAAACAACCATCGTAAATCATTAGAAGTGATATTAAGTCACTTCTAATGATAAAAAAAAATGTATTTAATTTTCATATTCATCAATAATTTAAGAAGAAATTGAAATGAATCTCAAAATAAGTGGAATAAATAAATAAATGTGAAAAATAAGAGTTATGAAAATGATTTATTAATATTTTAAAATTAGTCAAAATTTATAATGTTCGATTATATATATTGAATATATAATCTTAATCAGGACATTCAAATATTGCTTGGTGACGTGAACATTTTTCTTCTTCCAAAAATGAATATGCCCATGCCACCAGGCAATATTTGAATGTCCTGATTAAGATATATGTGAATAAAAAACAGGTTGGAAAAAAATTGGACAAAATGTGAAAAATATAAATGGAAAAGTAGATAAACCAACACAAAAATTGATTCAATTAATATTTTGTTTTTATTAAAAGACTTCACAAAATATTAATTGAATCAGTTGTTTGTATTGGTTTATCTACTTTTCCATTTATATTTTTCACATTATATATATATATAATCTAAACATTTTAAATGTCAACTAATTTTTAAATATTAATGACTTCATTATTGTTTTTCACATTTATTTATTATTTTTTCCACACCAATTGTGTTATGAGGGAAGATATTTTCACTACAAGATAGCTGAACTCGTCCAACAGAACACATAGAAAGATATGAATACGCATGATTATTTTGGATCTCATCCTCATCACCAAAATGTTGTGACTGAATTAATCAATTAACAACACTGAAAATCTGGAAAAGGTTTATTACTTTTTGTACAGGAATATAAATAATATTCAACACGCAGTTCTCTAACAGTATGACTAGTAACTCGATTTGTAGTAACTTGACTATGAATAACTTTACATATTCATATCTGAAATAACCAATTTTTGAAAATCACAACATTGAAAATCCAGAAAAGGTTTATTACTTTTTGTATAGGAATATAAATAATAGAGTCAACATGCAGTTCTCCAACAGTATGACTAGCTACTCGATTAGTAGTGATACTACTAGATAACTTGACTATGAATAACCTTGTGTATTCATATCTTATGTCTTCCACTGGATGAGTCCAACTATCTTGTAGGGGACACAGCTTCCCTTACAACAAATAAGAATCAAAACTAGTTATTTTCCATTAGCCTCAAAAATAAGGTATTAAAATAACTCACATCTAATGAGCATCTTTGAAAAAATGAGGTATGTTTGCTTTTTACCGATTCCTTCAGAATAACATTCAATTGTTATCTATTCAATCTTCATGCTACACAGACCAAAATGCATCAAAGATTATTTTTATATGCCAAAATTCATTTGAGTGCATCACAGCAGTGAACTAAAATTATTCAAATAAGGAGACTAAGCAAAAAAGCAGAGAAGTAAAACGTGTTTGAAAGATTACAGAATTATATTAGGTTGGTTGGTTGGTTGAATTTTACGGCATGTCAACCCATGTTGGGTTATTTCATGCTGAAGACATTTTGTTTTATTCATTCTTGATGGGTATTCAACATTTTTCTCAAACTCAATTTTTTTTTAAAAACTCCTTTTTTTTCTATTTAACACATAGATGGGACACTAACAGGTACTACCACCCCAGGTCAGAGTAGACCTGAGAGTAATGATGAAGGGGTACTCCACATTCCCCAGATCTCCAGAATTGGAACTTCACCATCAGATAGAGTTTAATGTCATACCCAAGACACCAAGACCCTCAGCCACCGCCTTCTAGCACATATGATAAAAAGAGTTGGAGGTTTGCTATAAGGGCAAATGGATTGGGGGTTTACCATAAAGGCAATAGAATTGGGACAATCATAATTATATTAGGTGTGTGTATAAGTTGTCAGTAGTCTTTTTTTTTTTTTGGAAAATTACAAAACTGAATACACAGTTAAAAAAACTGGTTACTCAGAAAAAAAATGTTTGTATATACCTAATACAAATTAACCATTCCTAATTTAGACAATTGTAATTGGTTTCCACTGTTAATGTACACTATTTTCGTCCTACTACAATTAACACCAATAATTTCTAAAGATGCCCTGGTAGTATTCAAACCAATTATCGATGTTTCATTCTACGCCAACCTTGACAATGACAATTCTATAATAAGATTTCTAACTATTTAGTTGGACATTCCAGCTTTCTAATTTGGGGAAAGAAAAAAAAAAAAAAAAAAAAAAGGTTAAATCGAACCTAAATTCTACCATCATATGTCACCCCGCTGAAAGAAAAAAAATTCCAAAAAATCAGGGAATTAACCAGATTTAAGTTATTTTATTTAAAAACTTTGACATTTTTTCAGGTCATTAAATTTTGAACCAAGTAACTTTGAGAATCTGTGTTACGCCTCAAAGATATGTGGTTCAAATTAACTGACCTAAAAAAAAATGTAAAGGTTTTTAAATAAAATAACTGGTGCATTATATCTTTTATTCATTAATATATCAACTCTGAATATTTCATTAAATTCAGTTAATTCCCTGATTTTTCGAATTTTTTTTCTTTTGGTGGGGTGACATATGATGGAATTTAGGTCCTTTAAGTTTGATTTAACCAAAAACTGACTTTATGAAGCAAATACAATAATCTTTTATTTTTCATTAAAATTTAATGTTTCCTTTCCCATTAAGGGCTGGTTTAGCTCAGTTGGTAGAGCACTTGCCAATGAATCACAAGGTTCCTGGTTCGATACTGGCCCTCGCCAACTCAGCGTATGAGTAGCACAGGAATCTGTGCGATAAAGTGAGAAGCTGATGGTAGGTTCAGTGCTCCATCTCAGATGCAAAAACATCCTCCTTGGTCTAGTGCAAGTGAAAAGGTCATAAACTCCCTCGCTGTCTGGCTGATACCGACATTAGGTTGCCCTGCTGACTTAAGTTTTTAAAAAAATTTTTTATTTTTTTAAACTTTTCCTTAATTATCTAATTTACACAGATTTATAGGTTATTTTAGAGACAGGTTGGTTGGTTGGATTTTATGGCATATCAACCCTTGTTGTGTTATTTTATGCTGAAGACGTTTGTTTATTCTTTCTTGTTGGGTATTCAATTCTATTTTTTTTTAAAACTCATTTTTTTATTCATTTAACCCACTCCGGGTTAGAGTGGACATGGGAGTAATGGCGATGAAGGGGTACTACACCCATCACCAGAGCTCCAGAATTGGAACCTCGCCATTAGATGCAGTTTAACATCATACCCAGGACACTAAAGACCCTTTGCCACTGCCTTCTAGCAAATATATGATAAAATGGGTTGGGAGGTTTGCCATAAGAGCAAAATGGTTAGGACAATCATATAGGTGATAGAGCTTGACGTGACCAGCCAATTGATTGAAGGGAGCTTCTCCAGTGACCAGTCTAGCCTAATTAAGGGCCAATGGAGAGTGTTGTATGTCATAGACTGTTCAGCCACTAGGATTCTCTCTTTAAGCATCATAGGTTACCACCCATGACCAACAGGTGGACCATTGAGGAGAAGGGTCATATCCCTTTGCAGAAGCACAGTCAATATATTCTACAGCCCCAGCCGACAGAGGCTTTTAGAGACAGAGTGAGATAATTTACAAGTATTTACCACTTATGATCTAAGATGTCTAAATTGTGCCAAAGCAAAAGCTTCTGTCCGTCTCTCTGTGACAGCATTCACCCTGGGTTGGTTGAGCCAGCTCCATCAAATGAATTCACTTGTGGTTAATTCATGGAAGGAGTAACAAGGGAATAAGAAATTTACAAGTAGTCCCTAAACCTTGCATGCATATCCTGGTCAGTGGAAAGAGATGCCTTTGTTTACCGCAGATTTTCCACAGACGCAGTGACAAATATGTTAAAAGCTGTTGATGACGAGAGCTCTTTGGCCGGCTGGGTTGTGTCCCTAATATCACTGTCTGTCTTGGGTGACCATATCAGGAATTCGAGTTCCCAATGGCATGGCTCTGACACAACCAAGTTTACACAGCCCTACCATGATCAGGAGGGGTTAGACTTTAGAATTAATGTGCTAGATGGCTATTGAGCAAAGAGCTTTCTCTGCCCTTTTACAGGTCTTGTTTTTCGTTCTGCAGGGTGTCTAGCCACCCTCCTCAAGCAAAAGTTTAAATATTTCTTTTAAAAGGTAAGTATATGTAGTATGCAAGAATATGAGATCCTCAGTTCTCCAATAAGGCTAAGAGATTAGTTTTTAGTAATTTGCAGTCCTACCATCATAATGCTAATCTGAAGGAATCATAACATAACTGTAAAAAAAAAAAAAAAAAAAAAAAAAAAAAGAGTAGTTTCCAAATCTATGAGCATTCCATGAAAGCAGAATAAAAGAATTTAAAATTTATAGCAAACATAGAAATAAGCTTTTAGAAAAGCTGAAACCAGAAAAGCTAGGGTTTAAAAAAAATATTAGAAAATTAAAAAAAAATAAGTTATGCACTGAATATCAAAAAAGAAATTTTTTTTTTTTTTTTAAACTTGAAGCCATGGTTTCATTCTATTAGAAAAAAACAAGCAGATATTTAAGGAGGAAAAAAAAATAATAAAAAAATAAAAAATAAATAAAATGCCACCCCTCCCCCAAAACATTCAGTATTCAAAATGCTTATGATGAGCAAACTAAAAATCACTTTCCAAATGGAGAATCGAGAATGAGAAGAGAAAAAAAAAGAGACAAGAAAAATGAAGACCGATACCTCGAGAGAAAAATTGTGGAAGAAAAAAAAGTAGAAAGTGGAGAAGTCAACAATTCATTATAATAAAGAAATAATATATACGAATGATGTATATGGTGAAAATTATATTTTTTACCTGACCTCATATTTCAAATGTTTTCAAAAAAAAAAAAAAAAAATATAAATTATGGTCATAATAATAATTGATGTACACGTAAGAAACTTTTTTTTTTTAAATTTAAAATATTGGTTTTATATAAGTTTTAAAAAATGTATTATATATATAAAAAAAATATGAGGTCAGTAAAAGTATTAATATTATTAAATGTGAATTTCCATAGTCACAAGATACTTGAAAAACTTAATTTTTTTTTTTTTTTTTTTTAAATTCAAAATATTGGTTTTATATAAGTTTAAAGAATGTATTATATATGAAGAAAAAAAAAAATTAAAAAAAATGAGGTCAGTTAAAGTATTAATATTATTAAATGTGAATTTTCCATAGTCACATGACCCTAAAACTTATAGAAAAGTGAGAGACAGATGAATGGGATGGGAGCAGAAAAGATTTGGAAAGTAAAGAGTGATGAAAAATTTGGGCAAACGGAAGAAAGCCAACTGCAATAAGCAAGCATAGTGAGCGAATTACACAAAAATTAGGGCTAATTATATGTTTATGGCAAACATATTGGAAAAATTTGCAAAAAACAACAGCAAAGGGGATCTTCAAAAGCCAGGATCAAATGCTGTTCTGAAAGTGGTACTACCAAGAGTTCCCAGAATTAATACTAAGTAAATATATGAATAATTTATATATATATAATATATATATATATATATAAAAACTTTTTTTTAGTATTGGTGAATTGAAAATAAAGTGCTCGATTATGGGTATAAGAGCTGCAATTATTTGTTATGGAGTACAATACATTTAAGTTGTGATTGTTACCACTGGTTTCAAAGCAGTGTGTTAGCCACTTATCAGCAAGACAACGCGCCTGTGAAAGAATATATTTTCACAGGCGTGTTTTCTTGATAAGTGATTAACACACTGCTTTGAAACTACTGGTAACAATCACGCTTTAAATGTATTGTACTTTATAACAAATATATATATATATATATATATATATATATAAAATAAAGCTTGTCAACAGTATTCCATTATGGTAGCATAAAGAAAATTATCATTAATTTAGTTAAGTATTTTCAGGTTAACGCATTTAAATTGACTAAAAATGCTTTTGTTTAGTTACTTAATGATAGAGAAAATTTTGACAATTTTAGATTTTAAATTCTAAGAATTATTTCTATGACATTACTAATTGGTAATAAATATCAATAATAAAACCTTAGATATACCAATTATTCATTAATATCTAAATTATACAACTTGAAATTGTTTAATAGAAACAAGTTTTACATTTTATTAAAACTTTTACTGTTAATAATTTTGGATACATAGGAACCACAAGGTTTCTAGGTTCAATACTGGCCCTCACCAATTCAGCGTATGGGTAGTACACTTTGGATCTGTGGGGTAAAGTGAGGAGATGACGGGAGGTGTGGCACTACACCTAAGATGCAAAAACACTCTCCCTGGTCTAACACTAGTGAAAAGGGGATATATTCCCTCGCACTCTGGTTGATACCAACATGAGTACCACAGCTTGGATCCTTGTGATAAAGTGCGAAGATAATGGTAAGTGTTGTGCTACACCTTAGATGCTAAAACAATCTCCCTGGTCTAACACTAGTGAAAGGGGATACACTCGCTGTTCGTCTGATACAGACAATAGGTCACACCAGACTTTTTTATTATTTATTTATTGAACATTGTTTGAAAGTCCAACTGACTTCCAAAACCGTTGGCAAGTTCCTCAGTTACAAAAGCCAGTAGTTAAGTGGGGAGCTAACGGGAGGTGTGGCACTCCACCTCAGCAAAAACAATCTCCCTCAATTACAAAAACCACCAAATTGTAACATGAGCAAAAGAAACTATTATTATTGTCTGGACAAAAAGTGTCTCTTTTAAATTGGTCTAACAAACCAAGAATTGTGAGGTCATTGTCAAAATGGCTGCCTCCAATTCTTTAATAGCCCAGTTTAAGATAAGGGAATAAGCTGATTGCACAAGTCAATAAATATAACAGAAGATAGCCCAACAATTGAAACATTGAGCTAGAGTTTATAAAAATGTATTATTATTAACTCAGGGCATAAGTAGCACAGATTGTGTAATCTGATCTGTGTGGGGAGCTAACGGGAGGTGTAGTGCTCCACCTCAGCAAAAACAATGTCCCTGGTCTAGCATTAGCAATAAAAGGATAGACCCCCCTCGCTGTCTGGCTGATACCGAAAATAGGCCACTCCGCCACCAACTTAATAATATAATGATGATGAAGATGATGTTTACTGACCCTAAGTCATGTAAAAAGAAGGCAAATATGTTAAAATAAAATCTTTCAGAGCAACTTCCCAATGAAAGTAGGAAATTTAAAAAATATTGTAATGAAAAAAAAAAAAAAAAAAAAAAAAAAAATACAAACAAACATAAAAGATGACTTTGAAAAGTAATGGGTATGATATTCAAATAATGAACAATTAAAAGAACTGAGAGTGTCTTAATCATCTATGAGGTTCAGAAGTTACATCAATAGCATTAATGTTTTAGTTCAAAGGAAAAGTTACTGTACTAAATTTTTTCTCTCTAAATCTTCAAAGAAAAAAAAATAATAATCCTAGTATCAAAATTTGAAAATGCAAACTTTTTCTGTTAAAAATTATCTAAAGTTTTATTTAATTTATATCCAAGTAGTAATGTTATTTAAATATTAATAAGCATTTTTTTTAATAAATGTCAGTAATCCTAAAATTGACATTTATTTTATTTATGAATTGAATCCTCATTAAAAATTTATTTATTCATTCAGACCATTAATTTCATCTTTCGTTTTTTGAATGATTTTATCTTTTGACAGCTTCACTATATACGTAGTAAGTAAAGAACATATATAAGTCAAGATATTAGGATCTGAAAAGAAAAAGATGATCATAACAGTCTGAATAAAGAATTTTTCTCTTTATACTTATTTTAAATTCTAATTAATTAATCCCTATCAAAGAGTAAAGAGATTAAAAGAGTTAAAAAGAAAAAGAAATTATAAGAAGCATTCATAAGTGAATTTAGACTCTTCACCTTATCCTCAATTGTTTCAATTGCTATTTTATATCTGTAAATGCAAGAGTGATTCCTTTGTTAAATCACATAGATTTTGTCTGTATTTATATGATGAGGCTTTATATAAATAATTTTGATATTTCAGACTGTTGTCTTCATCTTTATTGTCGTATGTATAAACACTATGTTCAGACCACTGTAACTTTGAGCCTTGTTAAGGTGGTGTTGTTTTGTTTTTTTAATTAAAAAAACAAAACAACACCACCTTAACAAGGCTTGAGGTTACAGTGGTCTGAACAGTGTTTATACATACGACAATAAAAAAGAAGACAACAGTGTGAAATATCAAAATTATTTACATAGACTTTATTACCTAATAAGACTGAAGCTTATTCCAATTAAGTAGTTCAACAAATTTCTAGCCATAAACAGGATATTGCTGGAGGGGGAGTTAAAAATTCAATGTCAGAGGGTTTGTATCATAAGTAAAATCATCAAATTTATTAAAGGAGTAAAAAAACAAAAAAACAAAAAAAAAAAACAATTTGAAATGGAAACTTAGTTCTGTCCCCCTCAAATAATATTGATTATTAATTAAATAATCATTTTGAATATTTTACACTAATTTCTACACGAAATTGTAGGTATTTATTTATTTGTAAACTTTTGAGTTAACCTTTTGTTACTGAAAAAAAGTGTGAGAGTCAAAAATAATTTTTAAAACTGATTATTCTATGTATTGACGATTTTCGGTATTGTGACATAAACTGTGACATAGTTTCAGTTACAGACCAATGGAGACCGAATCTCCATTATTAATAGATTAGTTAATAAAGGATTAAACATATTTGGAAATAATGAGCTTATTGAGAGAGTACAATGATATTTTTCTTACATAATGATATCTATGTGGATTCTTAAGATTTCTTTTTGAATTGACAAAGTAAAGGAATTTATTCTTATCTGCATTTTTACGAGTCTTATAAATATAGAAACAAAAGAGATAAGGATAATAGTCTAAACAGCTCTATGAATGCTGTTAGCTTAAAATTATGAGAGAAAAAAAAGCATTTTTCCATTGTAAGTTAGTTAAATATAATTTATAAATAAAGTTAAACATCCAATCTGACATTCTCTTGGGTCCCCATGATAGTACAAAAGTGCAGTGCTCAAGTATGTAATATATTTGGAGAATGGAGAGGTAAAAAAAAAAAAAAAAGAAAAAAAAAAAAAGAAAAGTTTAATTGAAATAAAATGGCTGCCACATTTAATTGAGGAAAAGTGAATAAAAGAATGTGAAATTGGTGAGAATAAAAGCTGAACAATTATGTGCATCAACAAGCAAAATGGATAAAGTTTAAAACTATTACAGACAAAAAATAAATAAGGTAAAAGACATCAAGTCAATACTTAATTTACATCAAAGTATAAGCTTAATTTGATTATGATTTTGCCACTGTTTTTATTTTAAGAGAGATTTTAAGAACTAAAAAGAGATTTTTATTATCTATAAGAATTGATATTAGATATTATTTATCTAGCAAGATTGAATAAGGCTTTTGATATTTTAATTTACATTTGAATGATTCTGCCAGTTTTTACTTTAAATAAATTAAGATACTTTTTATTAATAGAATTTAGATACTATTAAGTATTTTAAGAGAAATTTCAAGAACTAAAAAGAGATTTTTTTAATTGCTTATGGATATCTATTTGGATTGATATTAGATATTATATATCAAATAAGATTGGATACGGCATTTGGTTTGGTTTCTTTGTTAAATGGCATATCAACCTTTGTGAGTTATTCAATGCCAGATCCTTCCTTGAAGAAAAACAGTAGTGATACTATTTAACCGAAAGTTGGGAGGATGACAGGATTTATATCTTTCTCAAGGGTATTAATCAGAAAGTGAACATAATAGCATAACTGGAGTTTGAATTCGCTTACTACAATGTTGCAGTTGAATATGTTATCTACTACACCACGTCGATTGCCTTATGGAAATTGACATCTTAATTTACATTAAAGCATAAACTTAATAATTTGATGATAATTTTGCTACTGTTTTTATTTTAAGAGAGACTTCAAGAACTCAGAGATTTTTCTATGTGGATTGGTATTAGATATTGAGTACGGCTTTTGATATTTTAATTTATACCAAAGAATAATTTGAATGATTCTGCTATTGTTTTTACTTTAAATAAGTTAAAATACTTTCTATTAATAGATTTTAGATACTATTAATAATTTACGATTAAAATACTATTAATAGTTTACTATCAAAAGACTTAGATTATAAAACTTCATAAATACCTTCAACAATAAACGTCATTGAGAAAGAAGGAAAAAAATTTAAAAAAACAATTTATCATTCTAAAATTAAAAACATCAATAGAATTTAGATGATAGATATTTTTTTAATAAACAATTTTGTATTAAATGATTTATTGAGGATTTTTTTTTTTTTTTTGCAAGTGTTTATTTGTACAGATGTAGAATGATGGAGCCACCTGCTCCCCGAGGGAATACAAAGTGATTCATATCTAAGAGCAAAATGCATTAATATTCCTTTAAAATATCTTTGATAATAAATCTTTCACCATCACAAGGTTAGAAATTATGATCCATTATTAAAATGTGTGTTTAGTGTTTTTTTTTAGTTTTTTTTATGGCATATCAAACCTTTTTGGGTAATTTAATGCTGAATCAAGTCATTTTTGATAAACAAAGGACCCAGTTCACTTAAGTGATTTCATTTGACTGATGCCCCTTCGTTCTCAAATAGCCAAACCATATGCAAACAAACATATTTATGACAGAAGGTTTGCTAGAAAATAATGTAGAGTTTAGTTTGATACTCTTAACTCTCTCCACAATTACAATTTATCACTTATGGCACATCAACCCTTTTTGGGTAATTTAATGCTGAATCAAGTCATTTTGATAAACAAAGGACCCAGTTCACTTGCAGTACATACTGTTGCTTAAGTTGTCACTCAATTAAGTATTGAACAGGTTCATCGCTGCTTAACTTTAGTTTTAAGTTTGGTTGGTTGGTGGTTTTGTTTTACGGCATATCAATCCACTTTGGGGTTATTTAGTGCCGAATCAAGTCATTTTGATAAACAAAGGATATGTTGCATATCCCAGGGCCATTTCTAAGAATTCCTGAAGTTTGAATTACACAGAGCAAATCATGAAAGGCGGCGGCCTAATAACAGGTTGAGGTTACTAGTTGAACAGATATGATGTTGCAAAACCCGAAATCTGTAAGGATACTGGTGGAAAATCACTGATGACTTCCTTTAGTATATTTTGGTGATGTTTAACAAGACTTACTAAATATTTAAAACTATAAAATTGCCCAATATAAAATTATACCTACTATTCTAATTTTTGCCACTCAAAAAATTTTGAGATTAAGCAGTATTCCTTATTTTGGTTGAAGCTTTAAGACTCACCAAATATTTCTTCTTGGGTATTTGGTTACATTAAAACAATTATAATTTTTTCTTTCTTTCTTTTAATGTTATTCATTCATCTCATCTTCCAGGAGTATTTCGTTTGGAACTCCTTGAACTCTTAACCTTTTAAAAAAGGTCATTCATGGACAGGGAGCAAAAGTGTGTAAAGAAGCTTTTAGGGTGCTTCAACAAGAAAAAAAGTGCCAAAAAAGATGAAGCTGGGTGCAGCAGCTAGTGTCATAGGGTAGAAGAGAATAGATTTCTCTTTTTGATATTAAAGCCAGCATTGCTGTGATATGCTGCAATGTGTTCTTTTTACTTCCACCTACAACAGAGAAATTATATAAAACTAAAACGATGTTTCAGTTTATTGCAAGTGTAAGGTTCAATTATTTGGTGGATTGTCTTTTTATTAATCTATCTATACACAGAGGGTGTGTCAAAAAGTAATGCCATTTTGTTTAGGACAGTTATTAATTACCAACACAGGAACATGTATCATACATTAGAATGAAGCTGGTCCTCTGTGGATCACATCCCTACTTCTCTACAGTCACCATTTCTCTCAATAGCAATGTTCCACCTTTGAATGAGAGCATGTATCCCTGCCCCGTAAAATTCTGTTGACGTTTTTTTTTTTTTTAGCCACTTCTTCACTACAGATTGCACTTCCTCGTCACTGGAATAATGTTTGCTTCTCAAACACTCTTTCATGGGGCTGAATAGATGATAGTCTGAGGCAGACATTATTCCAGTGATGAGGAAGTGAAATCTGCAGAAGAAGTGGCTCAAAAAAACAGTCAACAAAATTTTACAGGGCAGGGATACATGCTCTCATTCGAAGGTGGAACATTGCTATTGAGAGGAACAGTGACTATGTGATGAAGTAAGGATGTGATCCACAGAGAACCAGCTTCATTTTGATGTATGTTTCTGTGTTGGTAATTTATCTGTTCTAAACAAAATGACATTACTTTTTAACTCACCCTCGTTTATAGAGGGTAGTTGATGTGTATGTATGTCCAGATGAAACTACAACAATTAACAACAAAGTAAATATATATATATATACATATACACATTAAATATCACCGGTTCTTGCTTTTTGTGCAAAAATTACAAAGATTTAATTTATATTTGCAAAAACCTCCAACAAGTCCTGATTAACACAAGGTCTTTTTTAAGTAAATATTTTATGGGGAATCCAGCAAGGATTGAACTCGCTATTCAGTAGTAATGGATCTGCAAGACTAGCTAACCATTAAACCACATTTCTTTCCTCCACTCAGGCTTCACAGAGTAGCCGCTTCTAGTACATATATAAAGGGCAGTTGGTGTGTATATAGGTATATCTGGACGAAACTATGAAAATAAAACAAATGATAAAGTAAATATATATACACATTAAATATCTATCTATACATATATAAAGGGCAGGTGGTGTGTATGTATGTATGTATGTATGGGTGAAACTATGAAAATGCAACAAAGTAAATATATATACACATTAAATATCACTGGTTCTTGTTTTTGTGCAAAAATCATGAAGATTTGATTTATAATTGAAGTTATTCAAAAGTTGAAATATACATAGAAATAGCATTGAAACTCTGCTTAAAAATGTCCAGCATTTGTAAATCTCAAAAGTAAACAAATCAATACACCTGGGGTTTTTGCCCTCCACCTACCCAAGTGACACTGGGTAGCTGCTTCTAGTCAACAGATGAAATTAATATTTGTGTGTGTGTGTGTTTGTGTACACTTGTCTGTTATTGAGGAGAACTTAAATGTATATATCCAAGAAACTATTTTAAAAATATTTTTTAGATTTTGTTCTGAGTTACTATATATTCTACCTTATTAGAAGTTTTTAAAAAAAATCTTTAGTCCAGTTTGGAATTATTTTTTCTATTATAAACAACCATGCACTTTTAAAAAATCTTTCTTCATTTTATATATTTATAAACAAGAGGCACGTGGTGTAATGGTTAGAGTTGTAAGAAATGGACTCGTCAACCAGAGTTCAAATCCTGGATGAGGCTGCTTGTATTTCACTTTGCGCCAATATCCTTGGGAAAGGTATACATCCAACTATCTCTCCAGCTATGGGTAAATAAGACAGACTGGGTTCTTTAAATGTGGCTAGGTAACCAATCTAGGAAAAGGAAAACTCTAAATTCAAACCTGTTAAACTAGGCTTAAGAAATTTACTGTGTCAGATCCTGCGTGTGAGGAGGGGTTGGTAAATATGTATATTTATATACAAGAAAAACATTTGACAATAATTTTATCTAAGATAATTAAATGCACATTAAGTATATTCTAATTTATTTCTCTTGTTTTTTATTTTTATTTTTATTTTAAATCAAATGTATTCAATATGTTTCTTCATTTCATAACAGATCAGCTCTGATGATGGGTCTTATAAGGATAGAAATATTGTAATATTAGCCAATAAATACAACATTTTTTGTGTGTTTTTTCAAATTCCTTCTCTGATATACTGTTGTATTCACTTCCTTAGTTTTTTTTTTATTGATTATATGTTTTGAATAGACTAACGAATGACTAATAATAATAGACTAACTAATGAAAATAAAGTTGAAGCATAACAAAATTTGATTTGAAAATTTCAAGGATTGAAATAATTACAATGAGTGGCAGTTTAGTTTTGTAAACAATGAAATTATATACAAAATGAATCGGTCACTAGTATGGAGATTTGAATCCACAATATGGTCAAAATGTTCTATATTGTATTTCAGAATGCACTCATGCCAGCCATGGTTTCTAATGTCCAATTATGGATTCAAATCTCACAGGCAGTTCACATTCAGTTGGAATATATTCATCTTTAGATCAATAGTTTTTTTGTTTTTTTTAAATAATCCAAAAAAATAAAAAAATTAAATAAAATAAAAATTATGCAAATAATGCACTGACTTGCTGTCTTTAAAAGAATTGATAACATTGAAACAATATCAGGGAATTAAGGAAAAAAAAAAGGGGTGGGGCAAGTATTTTTAAAAATTTTCTTTTACTCTCCCAAAACAGTAAATTGTGGCAGCCATTTTACAAGTGAGATGCTGCTGCTGCTGCTGTTGATGATGCTAAATGTGTTATTTAAATGCTTGATTAAGGGTTTGGTATCTACTGACCACTTGTTCAACTTGGCCTGTACTATTCCGTCTATCTTCAAGCTTATTCTTCTTTTTCTGCCTTTCTCGGTACGAAAAACTCCTTTCCCTCGGAAAGGCGGATGGTTTGTGCTGAGGAGACGCCTTTTGGGTGGGGGCCAATTCTGATCTCTGATCTGCAACATGGCCATCATGATACGATGATGTTGAGGACGTATGGTGGATTTCAATATCCTGACTGGCGTGCTCCTATTAATTTGGACAGATATAAAGGATAACTGTATAATTGATGCAGACACGAATATACAGAGTCTACAGAATTGGGTCTTGTTAGGTTCTTAGTTGCTGAAAAGATATTGTAATAAGGGCTAAAGATATTTTAATTAATATATATATATATATATATATATATATATATATATATATAAAAATTGAAAAAAAAAAATTATCCGCGTTTTCATCAGTGTGCCCATACAAAGATAGAGAGACAGACAGAGAAGAAAAATAGTTTAAATTTTTTTTTTTTTTTTAAGGAATTGTCTCACATGCAGAATTAGGTGTAAAGGAGATTAAATAAAATAATATGGTTTAATACTTTTAACAAAAATATAAAATGAAACTTTAAAAAATTAGATTGTGTTTCTTCCTTTTGGTTTTTATAACTTGAGGACAAATTAAGAAGCTCCAGTGGTCAGTCACCAGATATTGTTTGGATTTGCAGGGATTGGTTAGTTGGTTGGTTAAATTTTATGGTAAGTTAACCCTTATTGGGTTATTTTATGCTAAAGATGTTTTGTTTTATTCATTCTCGTTGGCATTCAATTTTTTTTTTAAACACGTTTTTTTCTATTTAAACCATAGATAGAACCCTAACAGGTACTACCACTCCGGGTCAGAGTGGACTTGGGAGTAATGGTGATGAAGGGGTACTCCACACTCCCAAGAGCTCTAATTTCCTGAGAGAATAATTCTTTCCAATAAAATGATCTAACAATGCTGCTGTAAGGAAAATAATAGTAAGCAATTAAAATGTTATTTCTAACATCCAGATTATTACTGGCTGAAAAACTGCCCTACAAGTGGCAAGGTTTAAGGTAATAAAATTGGAATGAGTTTTTCTAAGAACTTAAAAATTAATAAATGTAAAGCTTATAACTTTGGATTCAAACTGTCATATAGTACCTAAAAGAGGACAATGGAATCATCTATTTTCCATAAATAGAGAAACTCTAGATGAGAGAACAAGACTTCACAGATTTGTGAATGCAACCTGTCAATTACTGATTACTTATATCTTGTCTAGTAAATATTTTCTTTACCTAAAATACTTGTGTTTTCTTCCAACTTTATTGGAGCTGTGCGGTAAAGTGGGGAGCTGATGGTAGGTGTAGCGCTCCGCTTCAAATGCAAAAACGATATCCCTGGTCTAGCGCTAACAAATAGGGGATGACTTCCCTGCTGTCTACACAAGATCTGAACTAATTGAAATCATTTGTCTGAATGCAGGTTGCAGGTTCAATCCTGGCCAAGGGTGATAATAACATAGAATATTTAACATAGCTTATCACTTGTATCCAGTCATGGTTAACAGAATGAGGATGGTCTACTTCTGTGGATTGAATAAAAGATTCAAAGTTCCAGGAAGGCTCCTGAGTCCAACAGGAGAGCTCCTGAGTCCAACAAGAAATACCTGAAGAAGACCGGAGGGCACATCAGCTGGAACATTGTGTACATAACAATAAAGATGAGGACAATAGTTTGAAAAATCTAAATAATACTAATTGAAATCAAACTGACTAAAAGGGACCGAGACTGACCACTGGCTTCTTCATGTCCATCAACACAAAATCAGACCAATTGAAAGAAGAGTGATAAACACATGCACCTGTTATTAACTGAAAGCCTGTTGTTTCATTTAAATATACAAACATGCTTATTTATGGTAAGTAGTTATGTCAATTAAAGAACATCATGCTATATATATATGTGTGTTTGTATAAATAAAGGGGATATTAGGACCTCACATTCAAATTGAACAAAACATAAAAATATTGTTTTTTTTTTTTAAGTTAATCATTAAGATAAATAAACATTTTTTTTAACAGGATATAAAAATGGAATTAAAATATTGTGATCGGATTAGGGCAAAAACAAAATAAATAAATAAAATAATTATCATTTATCAGATAAGGAAGAATCAGGCAGGATTTAACATTCTGTCTTAATAAATATAAACATTTTGTTTAACATTATTTAATACCAATGTTTTTTTTTATTGGATTAACAAAAAAAAAAAAAAAAAAAAAAAAAAAAAAAAAGGAGAAAATTTTATAGATAATTTATTAGAAATAGACTTTTTTTTTCTTGTTTTATTCACCCTTTTTATAGACCTTGAGTAAAATATGTTCTTTCCTGAATTTCATTTTGACTCTACAAAAATAAGCTAAAAAAATATAGTCTAGCCATAAATTATGATTTAGACTAGAAAAGTATCTAAATATACACCAAATTTTTTTTGGGGGGTAATACACCTGCAGACACAGCATTAGAGAGGGGGTCATATGGAGTTCAATCTCTAGAGTAGAAGCTGGGGTGGGGGGTCATTAAATTGCAAAAAAATGGTCAATGGGGGAGGGGGAACCATAGCTCTAAAATTGCTACAGATTGTTAAAATGCACAGCTTTATTTGGGAGTAGAGGATACAATGATTAGAATGATTTGATTGATTAGAGAAAAATCAATCAAACAACCAAATGATTTAATGAAAGACAATTCTAATGTCAGATTAATAAGAACAACTTTTGAGAATTCAGATTTTTTTTCTTCTTCTGGCTTATGAGGTATTGATTGGTTGGATTTTACGGCATGTCAACCCTTTTTGGGTTATTTAATGCTGAAGACGTTTTGTTTACCCATTCTTGATGGGTACTCATTTTTTTTTAAAACTCATTTAAAATTTTTTTTTTAAACTCATTGTTTTTCTATTTAACCCATACATGGGACCCTAACAGGTACTACCACTCTGGGTCAGAGGACCAGAAAGCAATGAAGGAGTAATCCACATTCCACAGAGCTCCAGAATTAGAACTTCACTATCAGTTTAATGTCATACTCATGACACTAAGATCTTCAGCTACTGCCTTCTTAAATGATAAAAAAGGGTAAAGGGCTTGCCATAAGAGAAATAGAGTTGAGACATTCTATGAGGTTTTGCTGATTATAAAAAAGGAATATATTTCATTAATATCACTTATTTATTTACTATAAAAATTTTAAATTCATTCTCTACTGATCTATTTCCTTAAAGTGAATAACTCTTAATACAAAAAATACAAACAATTCACAGTCCGTTTCTTATAGCCAAAATGAATAAGGGATCCTTTGGCAAATAACTGGTTTAGTTTAAAATTTATAATTGCAAATAGCACTGACCTGCTGGATTGGTTATACTGACCAAACTATATGCATAAAACCAGGAATCAGAAAATCTTTTTCCAGACAAATTTTCATGTCGTTGTGATACAGAGGAATCACATTTGTACATCCCCCCTCTATGTTCATGTTTTAAACTATACAACCCATTGAAATTCAACCCACTGCCTCCCACCCTCTGTCTTACTGTCCTCCTCACTGTAAAAGGGTGCCCATCTCACAGCATTTACCCACTCTTCAGAATTGCAATCATAACCGGATTCATCCTTAACAAAAGAATGTCATTTTCACCCCCTCCTCATTATGACATTCTTGTGCTCTCTATCATAGTTCTTCTTCCTGTGGTAATCCTCTGATGAGACTCAGGTGAAAACAAAAAATTTGTTAAGGATCAAACCGCTTATGATTGCAATTCTAAAGTTTATATTGTATTACAAGGCAAGTTTATTTTTTTGTTATATTTTTGATTTAATATTTTTTAAATATCCATTAAAAAAATTTTTTTTTTTTAAAGTTGACTTTAAAAGAATTAAATCATATAAGAGGATTTTTAAGAAGCACTGTTCTAAAAAAAATAAATAAATAAAAAATATGTAAAGCACTGAGATATTCAGGATTTAATAGCCCTGTGTTGTTCATAAGAAACTATAGAATTTTTAATATGAATGCCATCGATCTGGCAAACAGCTTTGGATTATCGGAATAGTAGCATGTTCAAGAAGTGGCCTAAGGCAAAAAAATGACTAGCAGAATTAAGTTTAATGCTGCTAGGTATATACTAAAAAAAGTATTATCTCCTCATTAATTCAGAAGCTAATAAATGATTTTTGGGAAGATGGAGGGGAATCTTGATCTTGGAGTTATTAATAACTGAAAATCAATTCTTATCCAAAAAGATAAAATATGATTTAATAAGTTTTTCTCACCCAACATGCTAATCTTTGCCATTTTGAAAGTTTAACAACAAAGATAAAAGTGCCAGCCTGAAGCTGTACAATCTTCCCAAATAGTAATGTCTTGGCCTTGGAATTAACAAGGAAATCCACTTCTATAATATTTCTCTGAATTTTTTTAAATGAGGCTTGATAATTTGTATTATTCGGACTATTGTCCTCATCTGTTATCTGTACAACGTTTCAGTCGATGTGCCCTCCGGCCTTCTTTAGGTATTTCTTGTCGGACTCTGAAACCTTCTTGGAACTCCAAACCCAACCCTTTATTCAATCCACGGGGGTATAGTTCTCATTCCACTAACCATGACTGAGCACAATAATAATTAACACAGCTTAACACTTGTACCCAGCCATGGTTAGTGAAATGAGAACAGTATACCCTGGTGGATTGAATAAAGGGTTGGGTTCAGAGTTGCGTGAAGGCTCCCAAGTTCGAAGAGAAGGTTCCCGAGTTCGAGAAGTTTCCCCAAGTCCAACAAGAAATACCTGAAGAAGGCCAGAAGGCACAGTGGCTGAAATGTTGTACAGATAACAATAAAGATGAGGACGATAGTCCGAATAATGCAAATAAACCAAACCACTTCTACAAGATATGAAACTACTGCATTTTTAAATTTTTTTTATTCTATTGCCACGATTAACCAAGATGCTGAACAAATTGATTTGATTGTCTAATAGAAAAGGTAAAATAAAATAACACAGCAAAACTAAAGAGCACTAGAATGCAACTAAAAAAAGGGGGTGGGGTGGGGGTCAAAGAGGCCTCAGTATGGATGCAAGTGCGATAGGGGTGGGTGGGTGACTGAAGTCCAACTAGGGCGTGTAAGCGTGATATGCTTTTTTCCCCCCCTTCTTCCTGTTTGTTTTTTCTTTCTTTTATACATCAGGACTTCTGGACGGGAACCAAGTAAATAAATAAATAGCTAAGCATATAGTGATTATAAACAGTGCTAATTCAGTGCAACATAATTGGTGCAAGCTAATACCAAAAACATTGCACTTGTTGCAATTTAGGCTTAATTATGGTTAGGTGTTGGTCAATATAAGAAAAATTATAATCCCAAGTGCCTTGATTATATATATATATATATATATATATATATATATATATATATATGCGTGTGGAGAAAAGTAGACAAACACAGGAAGTTCTACTGAATGGATGTTTATTATAGGTAGTGATACCATAAACATCCATTCAGTACAACATCCCGTGTTTTGTCTACTTTTCTCCACATACTGTCAGATATATTAAATACTTAAAATATAATTTGAACGCCGAGTGAAATTGACTAGATCATGTAATGCAATTAACTGTTTGCTACTTTAAGTTGCTCACAGTGGCTCTCCCACTACTGCGATCCTACTATAATCCACTGGTGGGTGGTTCATTTTAATTGAAGGACTCAGATTACAATAATGATAAGATTTTATTTGAATAGAATGAGTTCCAAGGTGAATAGATAGTGAATTTTAAAATATCCCATCATATAGGTAAAAAAAAATATACCAATAAAATTCTGGTAAGCAAAAAGTTAATGGACAATGCAAAAATGAAATCTGTTTTGTTTTTGATGTTATATTTTTTATTTAAAAAAAAAAAAATCTTTATGAAAATATTTCTCATAAAAATGATAGAATATTTTAAAAGGTCATTTGTAGGTTCAAGAAAAAAAATATTCAAAAAAGGAATAAATCAGTTTAAAAGAATAACAAAATATTCATCCTAACATAAGAGAAATATTTACTGATTAATAAATATTAGCTTAATGCTTCAATATATCTGGATATGGGTTTTAAATGAAGACAACACCTCCCCACTAATGTACTAAGATTATTGATTTAGTATCTTCTTAATGTGGGTATCTATAATGGGGTTTTATTAAAAACTATAAGAGACCGGTTTAGCTCAGTCAGTAGAGTGCCCGACTTGGAACCACAAAGTTCCAGGTTTGATACCGGCCCTCGACAACTCAGTGTATGAGTAGCACAGGGATCTGTGTGGTAAAGTGAGGAGCTGATTGTAGATGTGGTGCCATCAAAAGAAAAGAAAAAAAGAAAACAATCTCCCTGGTTTAGTACCAGTGAAAAGGGGATAGACTTCCTCACTGACTGGCTCATACTGACAATAGGCCACCCCATTGACTTAAAAAAAATTTTTTTTTTTTTACTATAACAAAATATAAAAAAGCTAATACATTATAAAGAAGACTGTCCCTTTCTAACTATGCATGAAATTATAGTCCCAATGCTAACCTCATAGAATTTAAAATGAAATATAGGAGGTTAAAGAAAATAATGAAGTATTGATAAACTAGGAATGTAAAAGTGAGAATGTGTATAAAAAAAAAGAAGATTATATATATATATAATCCCAATATAAGAAATGGACAAAATATAGATGGGACCCTAACAGATACTACCACTCTGGGTCAGGGTGGACCTGGGAGTAATGGCGATGAAAGAGTACTCCACACTCATCAGAGGTCCAAAATTGGAACGTCAACATTAGAACAGATTAATGAGCATCTTTAATTCTTAGTTATCAGCCAAAACGACACAATAGTATTAATACTTCTCTTGAGTAAAAAAATGGTGCAAAAATTTTTTAAAATTTAAAAAAAGCCTACATACTAAATAAAATTGAAACAAAACCACCTGAAACCTAATTGAGAAATAGGGTTAAAAAAAAAAGAAAAAAGAAGATGGCCTGTAGTCCTTAATTATATTAATATTTCTATTACATTTTTAGAATATCAATATGAAATATGAAAAATGAAATGTATATTGTATAAAGTGAAGGGACTGTTGCTGTAAAGGTGAGCTAAAGTTTAACTGTTGTGATACTGTATATATATTCATTAAAAAAATACATGCTGTAAAAAGAATATCTGTAAAAAAGACATAAAAAGTGTATGTGACTAGTAACATGGTAGAATTGATTTTTTAGAATAAAATAATTGATATTTTTTGTGATACTTAAATTATTATAAAAGAGTTTTATAATTTGCTTGAAGCATTGTTTATATATTGGATTGGCGGTTGGTTTTGAAGGCTATCACAATGCAAGTGTAAAAAAAATGAGATAACTATGATGTTGTTCATTTACCTTTGATTTATTCTCTTAATATTTTGGGATAAAGATCCCTTTGTCAGAAAATTTCTTAAAGCAGGAACCCTGAAGTTGTTAACCTGTGGCTAGAATCTGCTCATTCTGTTGTATACTTGGTAATATCTTCCTTGGAATTCTTTGTGTGTGTTTGTTTAATAATGTCTTAGTATCATTCCTGAAATCTTCTGATGAAGGGATCTTTATCCTGAGATATCAAGAGAATAAATCAAAGGTAAAGGAATGACATCATAGTTACCTTTCTTTACACTTGCATTGTGATAGCCTTCAAAACCAACCACCAAACCATTGAATTATTATAATTTAATTTTTTTAAATGAAAAATATTTAAAAAAAAAAAAAAAAAGAAAAAAAAGGTAATTTTATCCAATATGCCACAATACACAACAATAATAAAATTTGAATTCTGCTTGTGTGAAATAGAGACAATAAACTGTAAAGAAAGTTGTTATAACAATTCCAAATACACAAAATTACTTTGAATAACATATTAAAAAACATTAAAATAAATTCAAACAAAGCAATGAGGGGAAGAAACATGAAATTTACATGACATGCAATGAGATTAAAATATAGACAAAGTTAAAAACGTACCATGATGGAAATGGTTGAAGCATAAATAAATTTGTTTAAAAAATCCAGTTTGTAAAAAAATAAAAATAATAAAAGATTTAAAAAAAAAAAAAAAAAACATGTTAAGAATTCACAAAGAAGAAATGTGTGTCTGTTTAGTAGTGTCAGTGGGTCTTCTAGTTTGCTACAGTGTATGAGCAGTTAGGTTAGACTGTATAAAAAAAAGAAAAAAGAAAAGAAAAAAAAAAAAGACCATCTACAGGCTGTCTAATAATGTGAGAAGTGCCGCCTGGTGTTGGAGAGATTAAAGAGCAAACACCTGTTTGAAAAACACAGGTGGAAAAAAGTGAGCTATTCAGAAAACATGGAGGTAAGAGGTATAGACAAGAGATGAGAGAATGAGATAGAACTAGTTAGTCTTTATTTTTGAGATGAGACTTGATGTGAATAACTGAATTTTTCGGACTGTTGTGCTCATCTTTTTTGTGGGATAAAGTTAAGATAACAGATAGGGAAGGACATTGGAAAAGAAGATGTCTCAAAGAAGCAGTACATAGTAATGACCTATTGAGTTGACCAAATATACAAATGAACACAATATGGGAACCAATCATTAAAAAGGCTAAATAGAGTTGTTTTTAAAGTAAATTACTTTAAAAATAAAAACATCAAAAAAGACTGATGTCATTAAATTTTACACCTGAAGTTGTACAGGAAACGCCAATAAATATTTATTTATTTATCTATTCATTTATTCCTAAATGACTGTGATTCTTCTCATGACACATGTCTGAATGATAGGCATGCAAAAACAATGATGTCATTTTTTTTTTAATGCAATCATCAAAATTCTTTTGACTCCTGTTTGATCAATAGTCAAACTATTAAAAATGATTTCCCAGGTTGGATCATTACTATGCTCGAATACACAGAGAACACCTGAGGAAGGCCGGTGGATACAGCGTCCGAAACATTGTGTTTATACGTACCACAATAAAGATGAAGACAACAGTTCGAAAAAAAATCAAAATTATTCAGAACTCGTTAGAATTAGAAGATTTATCATAATAACCATAACATGAATTATTTAATTAGAATTGTATTTAAAGAGAGTAAGATGATACATGCACGGTAATTATTATAATAATCATTATCTTAAGCAATTAGTATAAATAAAAGATAATTGTTTGATACAATTATTGGCGATTTTTCGGATGTTGTCGTCCTGGCCTCCTGCCCTAAAATACACTAGGCGGCGCCTGCTGAAAAAGTGAACCATGCTAGTTATGAACCACATAGCAGTTTGAAAGCATTTTTATCAATATGTTAATGCGACATGAAAGCGATATTTTACAGCACCCCACCCCAGTTTTTTTATCAACACAAGAAATTGTAAATATTTTAACTCCCCTCCTTAAAATATTTATTTTTTTAGCAGTTTGAAGGTATTTTTATTGACAAGTTAATGTGATAAGAAGGTGATATTTTACAGCCCCATCTCCCCAGGTTTTTTTCATCGACATGTAAATATTTTACCACCCCCTTTAAAATATCTTCTTTTTTTTTTGGTATTTTCATTTAATTTTAATTCAAAACAATCGTATTTTGTTGATAAAAATGCCTTTAAACCACTAAACAGTTCATAACTAGCTTGGTTCACTTTTTCAGCAGGTGCCACCTAGCGTATTTTAGGGCAGGAGACTGGGGCAACAACATCCAAAAATCACCCAATTATTTAATATTATCTAACATGCCAAGGATCTTGAGATTAAAAAAAAAAGAACAAAACAAAATAAAACAAACTAATGCATTATCCATAAAGCTATTAAATACAAATGTTTAATAAAACTAAAATATTTTACACATCACCAATTAATATACATGTTACGATATTTACCTAATATATGAAAGGTTTGTTTATTTTATGGTTAAAAATACAAGGTGTGTCCAAAGACAAACTAAACTTGTAAAATGGTGCACCAATTGTGTCACTTTTGGAAGTAAACTTATAATACACTATCACTATAATCAACTTTCAAACTATAACAAAAAAAAAAAAAAAAAAAAAAAAATCAACTAGAATAGTAATTAGTGATCATCCTCCACACATAAATGCAACCCGCATTACGTTTTTTGTTTTGTGTGACATTGTCCATATTGTATAATACAGTGATACTCATAGCTTTTTGATTTAGTGCATCCTGGGATGCACATATTTGCTTTAAATGAGTCTCCAGGAAAATTAATTGGTCCCAACTAAAGTTTAATAGATTGTAGGGTTTTTATTTATGATCTGGGGAAACAACTAAAGCCATCTAACTCTTACCTTGTAACTTATCCTATGTTTTTCGTTTCTAAGAAACGATTGAAATGTATTTACAGTTAGCTTGAAATGGTAGGGGAAGAAAAAAGAAAAACACTGGGATGCATGGATACGATTTTACTGTGTCCTTTTAGATTTTTATGCATCAGTAATGCAGGCCGCGTACCTATCAGCATTTCTGGAAATGTGTGAAAATAAACCATTGTTGTCTTCTTCTGCAACACAAATGGCCGCTGTCATGTGCTATCTGGGCCATACATCGACAAAATGGACATCCTGGCAGTCTTAACTTTAGTGATATAGTGGGGAACTGGTGCTTTCAATGTGACTTGACATAATCTGGTACCAGTATTTCAAATCAGGATGAACATCTGTCCAGGATGATCCTAACTTTCTAGACCAATGGAAAACAATCAAATTACTTTTGATGAAGCACAAGACAACTTTATACTTTATAAGTATCAATATAGATGCAGGAAGAAAATGCACTACGAGAACTGTACAGTTTCTCAAAATTAATATGAGACATTTCAGAACTGCAAAGAAATGCTGAGAATGGTATACCAAGATTAGATGTTTTTTTCCAATTCCAAAGCCATTCTTGTAAAAGAACAGTAGTGGTACTATTTAACGCATATTTGGGGGGATGAGAGAGTACATGGTCGAGACATATACATGTCGATCATAGTAATAATGGTTAAATTACAAACTCAATGTAAACATTAAATTTACTTTTCATTTCTTTTCTTCAATAAATTCAAGGATGCTGAATAATAAAATTATATTTCCTTTTTTAACATTTTTTTTCACCTATAGTTTCATTTCTTTGTTTAATGGCATATCAACTATTGTGGATTATTTAATTCCAAAGCCATCCTTGTAAAAGAATAGTGGTATCATCTAACCCATAGCCCGGTTGAGATATGGGGAATTCATACCTTTCCTGAAGAGTTCAAATTCACTACTATGTCACAGTCCAGCACGTTAGCCCCTATGCCATTGGGACTCCCTCCCCCAAGAGGAGATGAAGATGGCTTTCAAGAAGATAAATATCATTAAGTTGTAGGTAAAGTTTTTATATATATATATATATATATATATATATATATAATTGGGATGGCCTAAAGTCATTATCAGTCAGACAGCAAGGGAGTCTATCCCCTTTTTACTTGTACTAGACCAAAGATATTGCTTTTTGGCATCAGAGATTGAGCGTCACACTTACCATCAGCTTCTCACTTTACCACACAGATCCCTGTGCTACACATGCAGTGAGTTGGCGACGGCAGGTATCGAACCAGGAACCCTGTGGGTCCCAGACAGATGCTCTACTGACTGAGCTAAACCAGCCCTTGCTAAAGAAAATACTTAGCCGATTCTTAAATTTGACACTTGATACTCTCCACACACACTTTTTGGACACACCATGTATGATTGAATTTTCTGTTAATTTGTTTTAGTTTGAACTTTTAATTAAAGATAAAATCCTACAAAAAGTTAAACAAAAAGTATGAAGCCTTTTTAATAAATGCCAAAATGCATAACCAAATTAATAACAGTACCAACAGAAATAAAACTTAGGTAACCAAAATTAAATATTCCACAGAGAATTGGCAACTTTAAAATAGCTTTGCAAACTTAAAACTAATAATCTAAATTTGTATAAAAACCATGCATCTACTAAACTTCTAAGCACATAAAATGTTAACAGAAAAAGCACCAGTAGTTAAAATTGAATTTATTAAAAATATCAATGACAACTGGGGAAAAAATAAATAAATAAAAACTTTAAAAAATAAAATAAAAAATAATCTAAATTAAATTTCAAATTTTAAACAGCAAATTCTTGTAGCATTATATGTTTTGCTGTGAAAAGTCAGTGAATAGCCCTGAAGTTCATCATCATACGACCTTAGGGACTCCAGCTTCAGATTTAATTTCGGGGTTCACTCCCCTTAGCCTTTCTTTGGAATGAGGTATAGCCGCTAGGCAGCAGAGGTTTTATAATTGGCTTTTCCTTGCCTAAATGGATTGCCATCCAAGGCTAAGGAGCCCTACCTACCACATTTAGGGATTTATGTGAGTAGTAAGTACTCTAGTCCTACTACTACAAATGTACATTTTCTATAACCTATTAGGGTGTCAGTGTGCCATGTAGAGTAATTCCCCTTTATAACATCTCTTGGGGCAATGGGGATTACTTGGTAGTGCTCATTTGCTTTCCAAATAAGATGTGACAAGTTTTACTGAGTTACATGGTAGCAGCAGCAAAGAACAATCCATGGCAAGACAGCACAATAAATGGTGTAAAAATTGGATAAATTTTAAATAAGTATACATTCACCTGCTAGTAGATCAATTAGTCATGATAATGTAAGCTATTCTGATTGCTAATTGGTATATTGAATTTCCACTAATTGATTGCTTTTTTCTTAATAGTAACTACAAATAATTTTACAACAAACACCGATTAGCAGTAGAAACAAAGCAGTTACTAACCCAACACAATCTTATTCATCTATTGTTTATACTCGTGGATAGATCATACTTATATTTTTTTAAACCAAAAATTTTGCTAAAACCCGTGGTGCAATCTATCCATTCGACATAACTGTTGAGTAGATAATTATTGATTTTTTTATTATTGAGTTGACTGTTATGCTTTTTTACCCATGCTCATTTATGGTTATGGTACTAAGAAACACAACCTTTATTTCTTTATGTTTGCATTATGAATCACAGTCTATGGCAAAATGTTCTAGATTTAATATTTGTAAGCAAATTCTTGAAACAAAAGGTGAATATTTGATAAGTTTTATGTTAGAATAGGTTGTGTAACTAGCCAGATTATAATGCAACCTATCTGTGTGACAACCACAAATTAGGTGTGTGACCTATCCACAAGTATATTTATGATAATATGGAAATCTAAAATCTGTATGTATAAGTTAAGATAAAAACTACTAATACCTCTGATCCTCAATACACTTTTCAATAGAAAGACACAAATAACTAAGACTATTAGAAAAACAGAATGTAAGAAATATCTTTAAGGAAATTTAAAATAAAATTAAAAGTTCAAAATAAAATTTGTAAACAGAATAGAACATGAAGTTTTATTTTGAACATGTATATTAGGCGAATTGTAAATTAGATTTATTTAAAAAAAAAAAAAAAAAATTAAAAAAAGCAATGAGAGATGGGGTGGTTAGTTTTTTAACTCAAGAAATTCAGGTTGAAAAACGAGAAAAAAATTTATAAGCTTTTTTTTTTTGTTTTTTTTTTTTAGTTTCTTTTTAAATTTAATTTTTTTTTTTTATAGCAAAATTGAAATAAGGGAACTTCCAAAAGCGGAAGTGCAAGATTAAAAAAGGTGCAAGCAAATGTTTAAAAACTTTCAGAGCCTCAGGACAGCACATACCGCATGACTGTCCGAATCGGTTCTCTTCAAGTTGTCGTCAGTAACACATTTCACGGGACTGCCCTGTTAATAAATGGAATTCAAAGACAACAAAATTATTCCCAAGATCTCAAACAAATTGCAATGAAAGAAAAAGGAGGTAGAGAGCAGATACCTACCAATGCAGGATTATTGGGGGGAAAAGAGAAAAAAATCTTAATGAAAAAGAACACTCAAATGGATCAACTTCCTCACGTGTACAGAGTAAATTGATAAAACTAAAACAATGTTAATGAGGATACATACCAATGTAATAAACATATAGATAGGGGGAGAGAAAGAATATAGCAAGATCGTTAACTTACTTATAATAAAATAGACAGTAGATAAATATATACACAACTAAATGTAGAAAATAATTTTAAAAAGAACAAATTTTGTATACGATATGATATGAATATATAGAAAAGAATGATGAAAGTAATTCTTAAAAGAAAATTTAAATAGTGACAAGGCAAACGGTAGGAAGCCAAAAGGTTATATAAATCTCTTGCTATATAATAATACAATTTGGGTTGAAAAAAAAAACAGTGTAGAATTTCAAACAGGAAACAACGTAAAAATAATGGGTAATCTCTCAAATTAGATTAAATCTTTACTCAAACATTAAATTGATATGTCAGTGAAAATTAGAAAGAGCAAAATAGCTAATTTTTTCTAGTATATTATTAGAATATGAAGACAATTTAAATATAGTTATTTTTAATCAATAACAGTTAATATTTTATACATAGAAAAATAAATTCTAAATTATCATTCAAATAAGATAATTTTCAGAGATTCTTTTATTAAATGACCAACAAATTTAATTAATTATTGTCACTAGTTTAATTTCAGATCATAATCTACAAAATGAAACAATATGCTAGTATAACCTCCTGATGAGCTAAATGGCTTACTGAATATCTGATAATGGCTGTCAATATTGAATTTCTTCCATCAACCATGGGTTGCAGTAACTTCTACAGTTGCCAAAAGTCTGGTTGAATGCCCACGTTGTGCCTGATCTTAAATGACTAGAAATCTGCTGCAAGAGCTGCTATGCCATGGCTAATGGTGGCTTAACGGTTATATAACAAGTTGACTCTTTTCAAATTCAACAAAATAATTTATATAACAAAGAAAATACACAGGTCAATCTTACTTAAAGCTGTTGGAGTGATGGACATTTAACAGTTTTCGGTCAGAATATAATCATGGTTTAGAAAAATATCGATCAGGCAATTCTTAGGCACATTTCTTGGTCAAGTTTTCTACTCTGATTCATTCCGAGAACTTTTTTTTCTCCAAGATTTTCAGTGGTCTTGGCTGAAGTCAGCTAGTTTATTCGGCCCTTTTCTCTTCATTTTCCCCTCTGACCACTCGCTGTCTAAAGGCTCAAAATACCCAGCTTAAATAATATTTCTCCCAGAACTTGGTAGAATCTGGTTGGCATAGAAATATTAACTATTCCTTTGTTTGAACTGGGATTTTCCAATTTTGGGCAATAGTCCAACCTCCTTAGAGGCAGTAAGAGTGCTAACCCACCTATCATACTTTTTATTCTTCAGCATCTGACTTCCACTGCTAGGTGCCACTTATTTTCCTTACTACTACCTCCCTAGAATCAATCTGTTACTACTTCCCTCTGAGTGTCACCTGATTGGCCACCCAAGAAAGTTTTCAATAAATGAGTTAAAATCTTTAAAAAACAAAAAAACAAAAAACTATCTATTTTTATCTTAGTTTCTTTTTATGGAAAAAGTAACTTCCTTATTAATAGATTTGTTTTTATGTATAATTTAATTACTCTACCATTCTATTAATAAATTTTGACCAAATCATAAAAATCTCAAGTGCTTTCACATAGCTGCAGGTTTCACTGACCAAGATAAAATCCCTATAGGTTGCTCTCTATATCCACTTAAAATTCAGACATTGTGTCACCTTAAAAGAAGTATCTGCACAGGTGTCTAAATTAATACAGTTTCCTTATTAGGTTAGAGATCACAATGTTATACTAGTTACTGCAAGTTTTTATTGCGAATACAGTTTGGTTTTATTTTATTAAGGGGATAAGTGATAACCAAAATGGAATCTTGTAAGATGAATTACTAAACCTGGTGTAAAGCCTAGTTAGAAATATCAACAGGGCTTGGAGCATGAAATGAAAAATTATATTGTTTTTTTTAAAATGCTGTTCTGGCCAGGATTAAAATTGAATGAACTGAGGTAGAAATCCTTAAAGCCTCACCAAAATTAATATCAACTGTATAAGTGATTGAATAGTTGAGTTTATAAAGTGCTAAGTAAAACTTGCAAATATTTTTAGATAAATGATTATATTATGATTTTGTTAATGATATACAATTAAGAGGTAGTCAACAAAAGTAGTAGTAACATGATCACAATAATATTTAATGGAATCAAGTGTGTGTGTGTGTGTTTTAAAGATAGTCTCAAACACATGTAGAATAGATATAGAACATTTTATAAATTTGAAATATTTTGTATGGAAAGAAAGAACAAAAAAAAGAAAAAAAGAACAAAAAAAAGAGAAGAAAAGAAAAAAAAAAAAGAAAAAAGAAAAAAAAAAAAAAAAAGTTTTGAACATTTGGTAAACATGAATAAAATAGAATAGATACATTAAGAATATTTTTTACAAATGGGATGGATTGTGAAATCACATTCGGGAAAAGGGGGGAATGAAATGTAAAGATAATAAAATTTAATTCATAGAAAAATTATAGAAAAGTTAAATGAAAATCTGCCTTACTATTTAGATAAACATTTTGGCTGAGATAATCCATGAGAATTTACATAAATTATGATAAAGACAAAAAAAATGTTTATTCAAATTAAAACACATACATACTGTTGCAGAAATATTTAGAAGAAAAACATGAACTTGAAGATATAAGAAACATTTTAAGTTTCATTAAAAATGGCTTAAAATTCAGACAAAATATCATTAATATTTTTTTATCATCATTTACTCTCCACATACAGGAAAAATACACAAATTGTTATTGTCTCTTATTTGGTTGATATCTCATTGGATACAAGAAAGATTATATAAAATGTTATTGTTTATTACCTTGTTGATACTGATATCTCATTGGATACTTTTTTTTCATTATCAGCTAATTATAATTTTTTTTCATTTCTAATTATAATAAACACTATTTTGTTCATACAAAATAAATGACAGATTTATATACATAATATATCAAAGTATTGAAATTTTTTAAAAGAAAATATTGGTATGAAATTATATTTAAATACTGAATAAATCAATCAGTCTTTTTCTATAAACTTAATGTTTTTTAAATATAAAATCAGTTAAACAAATTTTAGTCTGATAATTAAGATTGGTTTCCACATCATAATTGGTCATACATATATAATTAAAACCTCAATGTAAATGATGAAAATTTCTTTTTTTACTCCAATTGGTAATGACTAAGTTGAAAATATAAATACAAATTAACTAATCTTATTTTAATTACTAAGTAAATTTTAATAGTTTTAATAATTGAACAGAATAATTTCACTAGTTAATCTATTAAAATTAGAGCTTCTTATAATATACAGTAAACTATCATCATGGCAAACCAGAGATTTAAGATGGTCATTATAGAACATTTACCATAGATTTTATATGAAGTCAATTATTCATTTTTTTTTTTTTTTTTCAATTTCTTTTCCGATTTCTGTGTTAATTTAGGCCAAAATTATTTTATATAATTATATGTAAATCAGGGCATCAAAATAGGCAGCCCCTTTTTTTACTGGGCAATAAATGACCAGAAACTATTTTGGTTGAGAGAGAGAGAGAGAGAGTTTAAAATATATTCTCTTTCTCAAAATAGTAAAATGAGTTATTATTGATGAGGAAATTTACAAACAACTTGGGGGGCGGGGGAGAGGATCAATCAAGCTTAGATTTATTGAGAGGGGAGGAGGAAAGGAGGGGGAGGATATACAATCAATCATTTGTTGGATAACAAACAAACAAACAGTACTTCTTCTTCCATAATCCTGAGATGAATGTGTTTCAAATTTCATTAGCACACATATTTACCAACCTCTGCACAAGTAGGATATGACACAAGGTCAATTTCTAAAGCTGTTTGAATTCAGAATTTCCTTTCTCCTAGGCTGGTTGCCATAGCAAGGTTAAAGAGGCCAGTCTGCCCTACTATTTACCCATAGCTAGAGGGAGAATAGTTAGGTTTCATGCCTTTCCCAAGGATATTAGCATTATGTGAAATGCAAACCTGTTAAACTCCACTTAGGAAGTTCCTGCTGCTGCATTCACCCTGGATCACTTGAGCCGGCTCCACCAAATGAATTCACCATATCTCGAATGAACGCAGATCAAGCGCAGCGATCCAATGCAATTGAGGTTATCAGTGTCAGCCATTCGTGGTTCCATCAACGAACTCCATAAAGGCCTGGGCCCAGGATCAGCTTGATATCTTGCTTGATTGTTTTGAGCTATGTTTTCAGTTGACCCTCTTGGCGTTTCTTCCATCCTTGAGGCGTTACAGGTCATTAGATTCATGGATGATGTCACCGGGTTGTTGATGTAGGGCAAGACCGAGCCATCAAAGATGTCTTGCAAGAAGAGCCTGCTGAGGGGAGGAGATTCTGCATCTTGTCTGGAACGTGGTATTTGAGATGTATTTCTGCCATCGAACATGTAGAATGCGGCAAAGGCATTCTCAAACACCTAAAGGTCACATCCTACTTGTGCAAAGGAGTTGGCAAATATGTAATTCTTGAAATTAATTAAATACATTAATGCTCTTCTAGAAGATGCATAAAATGTTTACAAGATATAAATTTCCCAAGAGTATTAGCACTATGTAAAATACAAACAGCCTCAACCTGGACTTGAACTCTTGTCACAGTGTCCATTTTCTATGACAATAACCATTACATCATGTGCCTCCATATATTCCAATAAAGGTAATAACATTTCTTTTGTTTCTAATACTTTGTTTAGTAAGTACTTGATGTATTTGTTTGTTATCCGATAAATATTTTGTTCTGAGGACCAGGGTTTATAAATGATCAACATTTAAGAGGTTAAAGTTACTGCCACATTAAAAAACAACAGCAACCAAAGTTAATGGGTTAAGCCATACTATTTATCTCAAGTTTTGAGATGAAGCTTGATAATTTATATTATTTGGATTTTTCTGACTATTGTTCTCATCTTTATATACATGACATTTCGGCCAATGTGCCATCTGACCTTCTTCAGGTGTTTTTTGTTGAACTTGGAACTCTGGAACCTTCTTGTCATAATTGGATGTCTTCATGAAACTTCAAACTGAAACCTTCATTCAATCCACCAAGATAGAGTGTTCTCATTCTGTTACCCATAACCGGGTAGAAGTGTTAAGCTATGTTAAGTATTCTATGTTATTATCGCCCTTGGCCAGGATTGAACCTGCAGCCCAGAACTTAGAACTGTATTAACTTAACCCTTATATCCATTGCACAATCTGTCAAACTGGACAATTGCAGAGTTCAAAGAGAAGGTCCCAGAGTTCGACAAGAAACTGGAGGAACATCAGCGGAAACGTGTATATAACAATAAAGATGAGAACAATGGCCCGAAAAATCCAAATAATTCTGTTCTATTTTGGGAATGAATTAGACTAATTTATTATAAGATATGTATAATAAATATTAATATTTTCTTTTTAATTCTAAAAATGATGAAACTTTAAGACAGCAAAATTTGCTAACTTTACAACATTTCATAGCACTCTGATAAAATTATTTTGTATTAGATCAGACACAATGTTAATTATCTTTTAAATATTCATATAAATATGAATTAACTAAACTTATTCTAATTAGTAAGTAAATCTTAATAGTTGGCATAATGAACAGAATAATTTCACTATTTTGCAAAATACATCTCTATGATGCAGTTGGATGTATCATCAGTGTTGTTCTTTAGTTCATTAATCTTTTCAACATCATACCCGCAACGCTAAAGTGGTTCGGCCGAGATTGATCACATCTCAGCCTGCATCCAACATTGTTGTTTGTTAGCACTTCCTGCGTTGCTCTCAGCTAACAAATGGCTTAGGTTTCATTCTTTTTACATGTGGTCAATGCAATGCAATTATTTCCAGTCTTTCAAGTTGGTAACTTTCCCTATAAATATGTTGTTAGTTAGTGTATCAGTTTTGACTTATCACGCATATAAATTCATATAAATATGAATTTACTAATATTATTTTAATTAGTAAGTGAATTTTTGGTTTGAGAATCATAGCTGTAACCAAGTTATATATATATATAATATAAATATATATATATATTTATTTATTTTTATATAATAGCTCTATCACAGATATTGAGCACTACTTAATAATACCATAAAATATTGGCCCACCACTAAGCGAGATAGTGATAAGTATACACTATTGCAATATATATTTATGAAGAGGGGGTGACATAATGGAGAAGATAAAATAGTGAGTGAGTAGCAAGTTTGATGTCGATAAAATAATTAACCAAATAAGTGAAACCTGGGTAGGCTTTCTGACTATACTATACTATAATATATATATATATATATATATATATTATATATATAAAACATGTCTAAAAAGTGGTAAGTAAAATACTAATTTTTAAAAAAATTGAAAGTAACAGTTTGACTAAATGAATTTTCAAAAGTTTAGCATTTGGATTTGTAATTTTGTTTTGAGTCTCAACTCTAGAAAAAATTTCCCCGTTATCATTTGCTTGCATTTTTAAGACTTTGAAGAGTTTACACATACACACACACAGACACGGAAATACTTTTTTGATTGAAAAAAAAGGGCAAAATATCTTTTCATATCAAACAAGGAAAAAAAAAACAAAAAAAAAACAAAATGGGTCAAAAAGGTAAGAAATTGAGTTTGTAAATACAAAGAGCTACAAACAGTGACTAACCAGCAAGGCATCTGAACAGACAGCATAAAGCTGATTTACTACAGAGTTACCATTCCAGCACATACACACACACACACAACACACGCACGTGACAACAACACTGATCACTACAACAATCCCTAACGATGAGGCCAGGTCATATCAGACTCAATAAGAATAAGACTGTACATTTGTGACACCAATTTTAGGCATGCTTGGATTGTTCTGTCCCAGAAAATAATAAAGGACGGCTCACCTGCAACACATGGTAACAGAAAATGGAAGGAAGGAGATGAATAAATATAAAGTTAGTGTGCATTTGAAAAAAAAAAAGCCATTGGTAAAACAATGAAAAGGACACTTTTTTTTTTTAAAGATGGTTTTATACAAAGTTAAAATCACTTTTCGTGAATGTTAATATATAAATTGGTTCTAAAGCACAATAGCACGCAAGAGATAATATCATTAGAATCACATTTTATATATAAATAGCATTAATGTCGGAAACTCGTAAAGTAGAGGACGCTATTTTTTTTTTTTTTTTTTCAAATAGAACGGTAAAAAAAAAAAAAAAAAAATTGAAAAATAAACACATTCAGTTATAAAAATTAATTTCTTGGATTTAATTTTCCAAGTTTCGTTTTCGTAGAAGGGTGAATAGATTTTTGTAAAGAGAGGGGTCTTCTACGGAAGACATTTATTTGTTTTAATTGTGAGGGTTTATTATGCAAATGGAGACTTAGAATGTCAAGCATAGACAATTATGCATGGAGATGACCAAAATGTAAAAAGAATATTTTTCAATCAATTCTGAGA
>CM042168.1:22218016-22275516 GCA_023376005.1 Doryteuthis pealeii
TTTCTATTGTTTGTCAATGTAAACAAACCCTGCCTTTTTTTTTTTTTCATAATCGTGTTAATTCAATATTAGAAATACAAATAAAATCATGATATTAATGCAGAATAGTGCGCAAGAGATAACAACATTAGATTACCTATTACATTTCACAGAAATACCTGAAAACTTTGAGACACTCTAGTAAGTGGGTTAGAATTAGGCTAATTCAGAATCGTATTTTATGAATAAATAACATTAGATTACAGAAATCTAATGTTATTATCTCTTGCACGCTATTCTGTATTTGTACCAAAATCAGTACTGTAATTTAATATTAACTTTCAAGCACATTTTATTTAAAAAAAATATAGTTAATCATTGAATTAAAATGTCTTACTATATCATTATATGATATCATTTCCAATGAAAAAAAATTCCCTAATTTCCCACCAGGCCAGATTAAAATAAGATCTTTTTTACGTGCTGATTTTTATGGGTCATCCTGCGAGGATCAAACTCGCTATTCAGTAGTAACAGATCTGCAAACGATTATTAAACCATGTTTTTTTAACCTCTACCCAGGCTTCGCCGGGTAGTCGCTTCTAGTTTTAAATAAATGAATTAAATATACAAAATCAAAGCATGGTTTATAGAATATGTTAATCCAAAATTTTAAAACAACTCATATAAGATATAATATTCAATAATAAATTCAAGTGGATCATTTATTGGATAAATTGCTAATTATACTCGATATAAATTACTCTGAATTAATGCTGCTGCTGCTGCTGTGAACACCTGATAAAATCCTACACCATTTTGCAATTGAAATGCTTTTCTGAACAAAGACAATCTTGATTAGTCTGATACTTAAGTTTAAACTCTATTTCAGATAAAAAGACTATAAAGATTTTGGTTGGTTGGATTTTACAGCATGTCAACCTTGTTGGTTATTTTATGCTGAAGATGTTTATTTCTGAAGATTTATTTACCATTTTCTTAAAAGCTCCAGATAGCTAATATTGAGTACTGTCAAGTGATCAACTTTTAATCTTGTTTAGTAATGAAATCTCTGCCAAAAGCCACATTTTTATCTTTCTTCTTTTATGTCTTGCTTTAGACCATTTAAATAATGTTCGGATCATGTAAGCACCAGAATTGCACTTCTTATTTTATTGTAGATATGAAGAGACATGCACAGAAACATATCTACAACGAAAGTAGAATAAGAGGGGGGATGCACAAACTCACATGTGTGGAGAGAGAGGGAGGGGGGAGAGGAGAGTGCAGCACTTGCAAATACACATGGATGCAGAGAGCAATGTGTACCCACATGCACATACCATCTGCTTATAAATCAGAGTCGTTGATACTTGACAAATATTTAAGGTGAAGCAGAGTTTTACATCAAGCCAAGCCAAAGAGAGGTTTGCAACAGCCAGCTTATTTTCAAAACAGGCATGGAAACACCAGAAAAAAAGAAGATATATTTTGAGATAGAATGCTAAGAAAATAGCATATCCAGAAATAACAATTGTTGCACTGACACAGAGTTTAAGTAGTTACATTTTTCTAATCTAACATTCTTACAGAGAAAGTAGAAACTGAAGTAGGAAGAATACATAATTCATCACTCATTTGTGATAATCACAATTCTGTTATATTCAATTATTTTATATATGTAAATCAAACATCTATTAATAATAGAAATTCGGTCTCTATTTGTAACCAAAACTATGTCACTGCTTATGTCACAGTCATTTCTGGAATTAAGTAAGATTATCAATGAGCATTTAATTTATAGTCAGTATCATTACTACATAAAAATATCTAACTTCAATGAAAAATAAATTTGTCAAATTTTCCCCCAAAACTTTGATATTTATTCATATTTAGATGAACTTATGTTTAAAATAGTTTTTTTTTTCCTAAAATATATTAGGGGATTTTTTTTTTTTTTACTAGATCGAACCCGTCTTATTTAATTTTATGAAATCCAAACAAAATATATTTTACTCGTATGATTTTGAATAGTTAAATGATAATTTTTTTAGAAACATTTTGGAGGTCTCTACTGTTGTAAAACAAACATCCCAGTGGAGTGAATGTGATTTTTTTTAATTTTTTTAAATTATTAAACATTTTATTTTATTTAATTTTCCCACCCCCTCAGGCAATATCTTTCAAAAATGTATATTTACACCTTCCTGCGGACTTTTTTTTTTTTTGGCTAGTTTAAACTAATGTTATAAAAATGCCACTGACTAAATACAATAATGCAGGTTTTCATTTTTATGTATACCCAATAGAACTTGATAAATGTCTTAAATTTCAAATTTCAAAAGTTTTGCAATATATCAAGTTACAACCCCCCCTCCATTTCAATAATGATTTTTGTCAACTCGTATCTCCATGTAATATCATTAATTTGATACAACTTATTGTTGAATTATTTTTTAATTTTATTTTCCCACCCTGTCTACTGGGACTGTAGAATACACCGACTGCACCTCTGCAGAGGGGTAAAATCCGCCCTCCAATAGGGCTATCTGCTGGCCATGGGTGGCAACCCATGAGGCTTAAGAATAGAATCCTGGTGACTAAGCAGTCCATAACATGCAACACTCCACTTTTACTCTTACTTGAGCAGTCAGAGGTCCCCTCTGATCAATTGGCTGAACATGTCAGGCCCTTGCAACTAGCACAATACAGTCAGGATAATCATATGATTGTCCTGACTGTATTGCTCTTATGGCAACTCCTACACACATATATACATAGACGCATGAGCAAACACATACATACCTACATGGCCATATAGGCCTTATCTTGATTTTTACACCTACCTACCTACCTACCTACCCACACATATATACATGCATGTACTCTCTCTCTCTCTGTCACACACACACACACACACACACACACACACAATTACACTCCAATGTTTCTCCTGCAACGCCCACACACATGCATGCAATGCACCATGTGAATTGTGTTACAAGCCAACAAGTATTTCAAATCTACCTGAACGTTCATTTTTGAGGTATGAATACTTCCACAGTAATTTTAAGAATTTGACCAACATATGTTGTATGCCAAATTTACAGAAGAATGTGTTATGTGTACAAAGATGCAAGTTGTTTTTATTTGTAAACAAAATTCTTTATAAATAGGCTAAACACGGGTTTACCATTTTGAGTCTGAGTTGAAAAGACAGTCCATAGCATAACAGTTCTATCAAAATACAGACTCTCTGGTAAAGAAAAAGTTCCAGGTGCAGCAGTTAGTAAAGACCGTCATGCAGACAGTCTTCTGGGACACGAAAGGACCCATCATTACTGAGTTCCTATTGCCAACTCCATAGGCAAAATTTGCCTCATTTATTGAATGACTTGTATATATATTTGAAAAAATTCTATGTTAATTGGTTCTAATCAGCCATAATTTGCAATTAAGTAAAAAATTGACCCATCTCCTACTTCACATTCTGCCTATAACTTTCCCCTCTCTATATGTATCTTACTACTTATATATGTTAGTTTCTCTGTGAGTGTAAAGAGAGAGATTGGAGTGTGAGAGGGAGATTGAAATTATCACTTTATTTGTATGTTAATTTTCATTAGCAGCCAGCCCTTAGCTTCTCAACACCTTCGCTCTTAATAGAATTTCAAGAACCAGGTCCATTTAAATTAGGTCAAACTTTCCCTTAGAAACGTTACAAAATGATTTTAATGTTTTCTTGAAGTTCTCTGGCCATATTTATTTTCTAAAATTTAATTCGCTTTGCAAACTCACTTTTTTACTGATCACAATTATCTACCCAGAAATTAATGGGTGACCTAACGGGTCACGTTTTTTCTAGTTAGTATATATATTGCATGTTAATAATGCTCACCAAAAACGTCCGCAAGAAAGACATGCCACATTAACACCAACACATGGGAGGTCTGTGCAGACAACCAAGTGGTCTAGCGCCTCACTGTCAAACAAGGCATGAAAAGAAGAGAAACAGAGAGGAAAGTAGCTTTGACAGCAAAGAGAGCCAGATGGAAGGAGAGACAACAGCAGTCTCAGCTAGCATCACTCTTTGTTTGCAGTCAGTGCACCAGAGACTGCCATTCAAAAATTGGCCTGCTCAGCCACTAACATGGATGCAGATAAAAAAAAGTTGTTTTTTTTACACTACGCCATTGTCTTGCATGGACGGAAGGATGCCAATATACAATATACAATATATATATATATATATATAACAAATGCTTACCTTAATTGAGGTTTGGGTGTAGAAATGACACTGAGGGTATCAAGTTCAGGTCCACTGTCACTTAGATCCTCAAAATCTAATAAATCTTCAATGTCAGGTGGATTGTGATCTGGATCTAACTCGTGGTCAGCTTCTGAATCCAGAGCCTGCAATGAAAAGAAAAAAACAAAAAGAAAATTTTAAAAGATCCATAATGGTAAAAGAAAATTAATGAGACTAGAAGGAAGAAGAAGAAAAAGATTTTTTTTTGAAAGAAAAAAAATTAAAATAAAAAACATTCAATATTTTAAAAAAATTAATTAATTAAAAATCATCATATTCACTCCACTGAAATATTTATTTTATTTTATGACAGTAAGGAGCTAAAACGTTTTAAAAAATTCTGAAGAGGGAGCCTATCCCCTTTTCACTAGAGCTATACCAAGGAGAATATCTTAGCGTCTGAGCTGGATGCCACACTTACCATCGGCTCCTCACTTTACCGCACAGATCTCTGTGCTACTCATACGCTGAGTCAGCAAGGACTAGTATTGAACCAGGAACCTTGTGATTCCTAGTCGGATGCTCTACCGACCGAGCTAAACCAGCCCTACCTATAGGTGCATTTAAAAATGAAATATACATACACACACATACATATATATATATATACACACACACACACATATATATATATATATATATACATATATACATACATATATACATACACACACACACACACACATATATACATACACACACACACACGTAACTCAAATTTTAAAAGCTTGAAATTATTGAAAGTTTTGCAAAAAGTCTTTTCAATGTCTCTTTCTTTTGGATTTTATGGCATGTCAACCCTTGTTGGGTTATTTTATGCTGAAGATGTTTTGTTCTATTCATTCTTGATGGGTATTGAAAATTCTTTTTTTAACTCAAATTTTTAAACACATTTGTGTAAACTCATTTTCTTCTATTTAAACCATAGATGGGACCCTAACAGATACTACAACTCTGAGTCATGGTGGACCTGGGAGTAATGACAATGAAGGGGTACTTCATCCCCCACACAGAGCTCCAGTATTGGATCTTCACCATTTGATGCAGTTTAACGTCATACCCAGGACACTTTCAATGTCTCTAATGACTTTAGCAATGCAATGAACTTTAAAATTAAAGCTTAGATTCTTTTTACTTGATGTTATCTAGAATATCTTTTTTTTTTTTTTTTTCTGACACTACCAGTCTTTGTAAAATCAGAAACTGACTTTTTGCCTAAGTGAATCTGGGAAGACTTAGTATCTACCTATACATATAATTAAAAATAAAATCTAAATGATAACAGCAGGGAATTTTTTTTCTTTTGCATTCAATATTTTAAATAGTAGACATTAATTTTTTTTTTTCAGAGCGGCTGGATCAACATAAGGTATTTTTTTATCTTGTAATTAAACAATAATTTTTAATCTCCCACCTGTACCTAGGCGACACCAGATAGCCGTTTCTAGTTCACAATAAGGTTTCAAGAAAAACAAATAAAAATGGGGATAGGAAAAAAAAATCTATTTTTAAAAAACTATTTGACTAGCTTTTGGACATAATGGTTTGGTTTGCGGCATATCAACCTCAGCGGGTCACATTTAATGCCGATAAAGTTTAGAAGTGAATTCATTCTTAATGGATACTCAATTCTTTTTATAAACACATTTTTTCTATTTAACCCATAGATGGGATCCTAACAAGTACTACCATTCCGGGTCAGAGTGGACCTGGGAGCAATGGTGATGAAGGGGCGCTCCATTTTCCCCAGACCTCTAGAACTGGAACCTCACTATCAGAGTTTAATGTCATTCCCAGGACATGAAGACCCTCAGCCACCGCCTTCTAGCACCCATATGATAAAAAGGGTTGGGGCTCGCTATAAGGGCAATAGGGTTGGAACAATCATATAGGTGAAAGGGCTTGACATGACCAGCTGATTGATCGACTGCCCATCTAACCTAAGTAAGGGTCTAAGTAGAGTGTTGCATTTCATGGACTTCTCATCTACCAGAATTCCGTCCTTAAGCATCAAAAGTTGCCCCACTGGGGGGGGGGTCTTACTTCTCTGCAAAAGTGCAGTTGGTGTATTCTAAGCCCCAGCTGACAGGGCTTTGGACATAATGTGTACTACAGCTGTTACCATAGCAATGTAAAGTAGCTTGCTTGACTGATAGTAGACATTAACATTTTCTGATCTAAGAGGGCAAAGATGGTGAAAATTGGTTCCTTTGTAGGATATAATAAAGAAGTAATTTTGTCAAAATTTCAAAGTAAATAAAAACTGTTATTAAGTGATTTTCAAGGAGACAAGAGTAAAGAAAGCAAAGAGGTAAGAGAAACAATAGAATCAACAAACACAAGAAAACTTCAAAATAATGAGAAGAAAAAACAAAAATGCAAAGTTTTTCTGAGTTTTGTAGACAAGGGAGAAGACAATACGAACTTGATGAAAATTTGATAACATGTCCACATTGCCAGTTTTGATATTTACTCAACTTAGCTTTATCTGGCAAAGAGCCAGAATAATAGAAAACTCCATAAAAGATATAAGTACTAGCAAGTGGTCTGTAAAAACACTCTACACAGGGCCGGTTTAGCTCAGTTGGTACAGCACCTGCTAAGGAATCATTAGGTTCCTGGTTTGATACTGGTCCCTGCCAACTCAGTGCATGAGTAGCACAGATAGGATTCTCTGTGATATCTTAGGGGGTCAAGATCAGTGATTCTCAATCAGAGTTCACTTGTGGGAGGGGTCATGTAACATTACAGAGGGGCCACAAAAAAAAAAAAAATGAATTTGGGGTTCTCAGTAATATTTTAGTGATCCATAGAATGATCTAGAGCAGTAGTTCCCAAAGAGGATTGATGTATTGTTTTCAATTGAAGTTTGTCTTTAGACAAGGTGATTTTTAAGATTGTTACAATGAATTTTGAGAATCTTGAAATTAACGTGCTACTTAGGTCAGTTGGTAGAGCATTCATCCAGTAATCGCAAGGTTATGGGTTTGATACCAGTCCCCACCAACTTAGTGCATAAGTAGCATGGATTGGGTAATCTGATCTGTGCAATAAAGTGGAGAGCTCCACTCCAGCAAACATAATCTCCCTTGTCTTGCACTAGCGAAAAGGGGACAGGCCCCCTTGTTGTCCGGCTGATACCAACAACAGGTCAATCTGCTAACTTAACTTTATATTATACAGCCAATTTAAACAAATTCATAAATATTGAATAAAAAAAAATTCATTAATATATGTAATGGAACAAATGCTACTTTTTACACTATTTTTCTTTCCAAAACTTGGATCTGGCTGGATTCTTAACCTAATGTACAAAGGTAATCCCAAAGGTAAGGTATCCAAAATATTTAGAAATCACAAAAACATTTATTGTTTATTATTCATGATGTTGACATTTTAAAGTTTCAACATGTATCTATTTTTCTACATAATTGCCATTTTGGTTGATGCACTTTTTTGTAGGCAATGTGGCAGTTTTTGTATGCCCATGTCATACCAGCTCACTGCTATGTTAATGACGAAGCATTGAACCTTTTTATGGCACACTCCCTATAACACTTGTTGATGTTTTTGACATCCATGCCAGACTCGCCATACACTACCATTAATTGACAATGAATTTCAATTAGTTTAATGCCTTTTGTATTAAAAAAAAAAAAAATAAATAACTACATGAGCTTCACATTTGGCAGAAGGGTCAATCAGAAGCTTTGTCAGAAATGACTGCCAAACCAAGACTGAGAATGGTAGCGAGGTGTGCATAGATGCATCCACAACAAACACAACAGTGTTGCAAATAGCTGTCTGAAGGGGCAAGCACAACAAACACAACAGTGTTGCAAATAGCATCCCCAGTGCTTTGGAGACCTTACTTTTGGGATTACCCTCATGCTCAGGGTAAGCACAACAAACACAACAGTGTTGCAAATAGCCGCATGAACAGTTTCCCTGTGTCACCAGTGCTTTGGAGACCTTACTTCTAGGATTACCCTCATGCTTAAGGGTAAACACAACAGTGTTGCAAATAGCGTCCCCAGTGCTTTGGAGACCTTACTTTTGGGATTACCCTCATACTATTTTAGATGCCAATGACCTTTTGTCTAATACCATAAACTGAATAAAAGAAAATTAACATTTCAAATATTAAAGACTTTTTTCTTTTTACACATTTTCTTTTATCTTGCTAATGAGAAAACTGTTCAAACAATTCAGTGTACTGACATTGTCTAGTAGCGCATTTTTCTTTTTCTCAAAAGCATTCTCTCCTAATTTATATTTCAAGAGGATCATTTGTTTAAGTGGGTTAGCAGCTGCTTGCATTGTACAAATGTGAGTGCGTACATATATATTCAGACAGTGAACTGGCTCACCAACATTTTTATTAGTTATACACATTAGCTCTTCCTTAGGAGAAAAAAAAAAGAAGCAATTCTAGAATGTACAATATAGTATTAGTAGATAGCAAAATACCTTTAAATTCTTGATAAAAAGACCTACAAAGTTACTAGACGAGTTCCACAATTTCCAAATTACTAATGCTTAAATAAGGCCAAATAAAAAGACTAAAGAAAATTGTTTTATGGCATATCAAACCTTTTCAGGTCATTTAATGCTGGAATAAGTCATTTTGATAAAATTTTCAGTTTCAAGTTCTTAATATCTTCAAATTGAAAAAATGATTATTAACTCATTTGGTTTGATTAACAATATAATAACCCTGTGGGTTATTTAATGCCAAAAACTGTTAGAGTGTGAGACATAAGTTGCCACTCAAGCTCTCTTTACTAGTGTAATTTTTGTAGATGTATTTTGTGGATATATTTTATATCCAATTCATAATTTTCGATATATTTTTATTTCTCTCAAGAAGGACAAAATGTCATCCATGTTAGCATTTTCAAAACGATCCCTCATATTATGTGTTGAAATATTCCTTTCTGATTGAAGTAAAAACTCCATACTCAATGAGGAAATTTTGACAGTGCAGGGTGTTTGGCATGTCCCACACTATGGTTGATCCTCCTGTTTGAGCATAAAAGTGTGCAAGTCCTGTATGGCCAATGCACAGCCAAGCCAGTATTACTTCTTCTTGGGATTTTTTTTATATCTCAGCTTGCATTCTCCTACTGTTGGCTTAATTTGTTCAGTGCACTACTATTCAAACATTGTTGCTATTTTTGCTGGATAAAGAGAAAGCAAACTATGGTACTAAGACATTGTTGGATAGACATACACATACAGAATTCAGAGGAAGATAACACCAAACATACATCAGTATGCCAGATCCAAGCCACAAGGTAACAGCTCTAGAACCTAGCTTTCAGAAATCTTCTGACGAAGGGATCTATCCAGAAATATATTAAGAAAATAAATCAAAGGTAGACAAACAACACCATAGTTACCTCATTTTTCTTTACATTTGCATTGTGATAGCCTTCAAAACCAACCACCAAACCAAATTAAACTATGTTGAGTAAGGGTCCAAATGATAAAAAGCACCAACAATGTCCATGGGTTGTAAGAGTTCATCAAATAGCACAAAGGTAAAATGGAAACGTTGATAGGATACTTTATATATCAGTTTACTTTGAATAGTGTTTCTATTGAGCCAGTTCTATCCAACAAATTTACCTGTGATGAATTCATGGAAGGAGTAACAAAGGAATAGGAAATTCACAAGTGGTCCCCAAACCCTGCATACATATCCCAGTCAAGGGAAAAAGATGCTCTTGTTTACTGCCGATTTTCCACCAACACAGTGACAAGTACACCAAAAGCTGTTGATTCCTGACGATAATGGAGACCCCTTTTGGATTTTCGCCAGAGCCCCTTTATTCGAGTTGTGGCCCTAATATCACTGGATGCCAGACCTGACCACCTTTGTTGACCCTACTAGGAATTTAAGTTCCAGACATCATGGCTCTCACACTACCAAGTTTACCCAACTCTGCCACAATGATGAGGGGTTGGACCTTAGAAATAATGTGCTAGATGGCCGTTGAGCCCTTTTACAGGTCTTGTTTTTCATTCATTCTGCAGGGTGTCTAGCCACCCTCCTCACCAGACAAAATCTGTAGGATTACCGGTTTAGTTGCGTTGGTTGGTTGGGTTTTACGGCATGTCAACACATTGGGTCATTTTATGCTAAAGACATTTTTGTTTTATTCATTCTAGATGGGTATTCAATTTTTAAAAAAAACTCAATTTGTTTTTCTAAACACATCTTTTAAAACTATTCAACTCCATTTTTTAAAACATTTTTTCTAATTAACCCATAGATGGGAACCTAACTCTGGGTCAGAGTGGACCTGGGAGTAATGGTGATGGAGGGGTACTCCATATTCTCCAGAACTGGAACCTCACCATACGGGTAATAGGATTTGGACAATCATATAGGTGCTAGGGCTTGACATGACCAGCCAATTGACTGCCCTAGCCTAGGTAACAACAAAGTGGAGTGCTGCATGTCATGGACTGCATACCCAGCAGGGTTCCATTCTTAAGCATCACAGGTCGCCACCCATGACCAACAGGTGGCCTCATTAGGGGAGAGGGGTCTTACACCTCTGCAAAGGTGCAGTCGGTGTATTTTAAAGTCTCAGGGCTTGGTTTAGTTACTGATAATCAGAATACGAAACAGGGTTACGTCGCTCTTTGAATAGTGATAATATAGTCAATGTTTAACTGATTTTATTCAAAGCAGAATTTCAATTGGCAGTCTTTCTAATCATCTGATAATCAAATGAATTACTGCATTTAAATACTTTGAAGCTAGGTCAATTGGAAATGACTAGTATATTCACTGTAGTAAGTATGCATAATTATATAGAAAAAAAAAAAATAAAAAAAAATCAAACCTACTCCATACAATGATCAAATGTTCAAATAAACTAGTCATAAAATCTGAAAGTAAGAATCATATAGCAAAGAATATAGCTACCGATTAACCCACACCAGACAATCAGATAATGTTAGTGGGGTGGGGGTGGGGCAAATAGATATAAAAACCATTGAATAATAAGGAACACTTTTACGATTGAAGTTTGGTTCACACTTAAAACTTAGTTTCTACTCGTTGGATCAGCTCTCTTCCTAGCCCTCATCGGCCTCTCCTTCTCCCTCTCCCCCCCTCACTCTCTTCTATCCTTTCTCTATTTATTGCACTTTCACAATTGTGAAATAAAGAAAAGAAAAGAAAAGAAAAAAAGCACTTTTAAACACAAATTAAAACAGAGAATTAAAGACTAATGATAAAACTATCTCTGCTAAGTCTTCTCATCTCTGCTGGCTTGCTTAATCTGGGTCTCTCTTCATAAAGGTTGCCTAGGGTTAAAAAACAAAGTGACCAATACCTCCACGTCCGTTTTGTTCTTAGTAATGAATATGAAGTATCATTTGTTTTTATCCATTTAATAGCAGGGCAGGCTGGGCTCTTTAACCATGGCTAGGTAACTAGTCTAGAAGAAGGAAAACTGAATTCAAATCTGTTAAACTTTGCTAAATAAATTGACCTTGTGTCACATCCTGCTTGTGCAGAGGGGTTGGTAAATATGTATATCCTGAAAGCCAAACTATAGTGTAGGTGGAGAAGTCTAAGGTTATCTTATGCCTCGAGGTTAACTTTTTTTAAACATTTTTTGTGTACTAGTCTCTAAAGTTTTTTTTCTTCTTTTGCATACAGTTTTATCCAATTCATACAATTCTTAAACCTATCTATTTGACCTATAAATAAAACAATACATTTTCTATGGACTTTAATGAATGTCTATGACATCTTGCATTGCTGCTTACTTGGTTGGTTGGTTGGATTTTATGACATATCAACCCTTATTGGCTTATTTTATGCCAAAGACATTTATTTTATTTATTCTTGATGGGTATTCAAAATTTATTTTTTCTTTTACACACATTTTTTTTTAAACTTTTTTTTATTTTTTTATTTTTTATTTTTTTTAAAATTATCTATTTAACCCATAGATGGAATCCTAACAGATACTACCCTCTGGCTCAGGGTGGACCTGGAAGAAATGGTAATAAAGGGGTATTCCATACACCCCAGAACCTTACCACTAAATACAGATTAACATCATACTCAATACATTAAGAGCCTCATCTACCACCTTTTAGCATATATGATAAGTGAGCCGGAGTTGGAGGTTTGCCATAAGAGCAATATGGTTGGAACAATCATATTGGTGTGAGAGCTTGATCGGATGTGGCCTCTCTAACCATACATCTAGCCCAAGTAAGGGCAAAAGTGGTGTGTTGCAAGTTATGGAATGCTCAGCCACCAGAATTCTGTGTTACATAATTGTTAGTACCCTAACACTTATGTACAGTTAGCGTAGAAACCAAAATGGCTGAATGGTTACAGCCAGCAGCCTTGAAGGACTGAGTGACAAATGTTTATCAATCAATTTCGTTCAATGGGTTGATCCCGTAGTAAAGTCCATGAAGATTTAGTAAGCTTAACATGATATTTAAATTTAAATGGTATCAGAATGTCTCGTGTTCCGTACATTTTAACAAACAAATTCAAGTACTGTCAGTGGGCCTGATAAAATGGCTTCGTAGGCCAGATCCAACCTGCGGGCCGTAGTTTGGTGACACCTGGTTTAGACAACAAAATGGCTGCTTGACAACACACCACATATGGACAGTAAATTTCTTATCCAAACCAATCCAAATAAAAATAAATATTGTTGAGCTTAAAAATACATTTAACTTTTCAGTTTTATTTTATTGTTCCTGGGTTATAATAGTATAGAACTAGTAGGACCTATGTAGTAGGAACTAGGATGATAATTTAATTATTACGTTTGATATGTTTACTTGAGAGCTATTGAAAAATAGTTCAATATATAAAAGCATAATAATCTTGATTTAAATCTCACTTTTTTTTCTTTCTTTCCTTCTTTTCATTATATTCGATTGAAACCAATTAGCATTATTGCTTCCGCACAAAAGAGTGTAGGGGAAAGATAAAGAGTGGGGATGACCCTCTCTCTCCCCTACTCTTTATTTCCTTCTTATTATACTTTTCCTGTGTAGCATGTCTTTTTCTTCCCTTTCTTTATAATAAAAACAGAATGGTCCATCATTTAGCTGAGGTGATGATTCATTAGAAATAAGAATTCGGCAGATAAGCAGTATTAGATAATCAGGATTTACATTTTTGCTTTTCATTTGTAAGATTTGGAGGGTCTCATTTTTATCCAGAGGATGTTGCAAGATGATAACAGTTGTACTTTTAAGGAACATAAGTATAAATATATAAAATATGTAATTCAATAACAGGATAGATAAATAATTCTCAGCCAGTAGAGTACTTGCCTAGGAATCGCAAAGTTCCTGATTTGATACTGGCCCTTGCCAACTCAGCGTATAAGTAGCACAGGGATCTAGCGCTAGTGAAAAGGGGATAGACTCCCTTGCTGTCTGGCCGATACCGACATTAAGCCACCCCATCGACTTTACTTAACTTATTAACTGAGCAAGAAAAAACACAGTCAAACAACAAAAAGATGAATTAAACTTTGAAGGTAAAACTAAAAATATTCCTTTCTCAAAACAAGATATTTTCTCTTGTGTTAAGAGAAAGAAGAAAATATATAGTCCAAAGTTTGATTTGCTCTTCTACCAATAAAAACCAAAAAGATAAATAACATCCTTTTCTCTTTCTATTGTGGTTGACAAAAGAAAAATAATTTTTTAAGCCAACTTGTAGAATTTTTTTTTTTTTTTTCAAGATAAAGATAAATCCTCTTAGACATTTGAATGTTTTCTTTTTTTAATCCTTTTTTTTTTTTTTTTCTTACAATTTATAAAAAAAGGAAAACGAGCATTTAATATCCAATATGTCAAGTGGTGCACTGTTCAATTATTTTTTTTTTTTATATCTCAAATCAAATTTAGGCAAAAGCACTTCTATGCTGATCAAAGGCTATAGAGTAGCATTCCCAGTTGATTTTTTTTATTTGAGGTTATTGTTATTTAATCCCGTTATTTACATAGAGCTTTGTAAATGGGGTTCAGAATTGTTTGAATTATGCAAATATCCCCAGTGGTTCAAAAGTTATGAGAATTTAAAGCCCTGAAATTGGGGGTAAAAAAGTGGACATGATTTTGATAAAAAAATATGTCAACTCATGGACCAATTCAGAATAAGAAATTCAGTAATTTCTTCACCATTTCTTTATTTTTGGAGCAATTTTAATAAAACTTTGCATTTTTATGTAAAATTCTATGTTCTTTCTGATTCTGGACTTAAATTTTATGTATCTCCATGCTAGTCCCCATTATTTGGGGAATAAAAAGTAGGAATATCAAAATTTTTGTGTTTTTTTAAAGTTTACCACAAGATTATTCAACATTTTCATTTTTATACTGCATGTATACACATATATAATAATTTAAATATATAACATCACTTTGAACTTAAAAATACATTTCTAAATGCTTATGTTAATCAAAAGAAATAGATTACCTATTTACATATATTTTTTGTGCGTGTGTGTTTTATTTTCATTTATCGTAATTTTAAGTTTTTTTTTTTCCAAAATTGAAACTGACGTAAAAAATAATTCAATTGTTAAAAACACATGAAAGTTACATATTTAGAAAGATTGTTATTTTATTTCCAACCATATAAATATTTAAAAAATTGGATGAGAAATAAGTGATGAATTACTATTTAAACTTTATGGTCTGGATAAACGATGCCTAGCCGAGTTTACGGAGGACAACTAAATTTGAGTTTTTTCTTCAAAATTCAAAGTTTCAAAGCAAATCCCTGACAGTATACAATCATTTTTATTTCACACATTATATAAGAAAATAATCCTAAGGTTGTCTCCTATAAGGGATATAGTGTTTTTTTTTTTGGTTATCTTATATTTTTGGAAGAAATTGCTTTTGTCTATGGTAGTTTCGCTCCCAAAGGTCGGAAAAGAAAAAAAACAAATTTCTGCTTGTAGTTAAAAGTGTCCCCTATTTAAGTGTAAAATTTCAAGAATATTAATAAAGATTAACCACTTTGATTTTACAAAAAAAATAACACAGAAAATTCGACCGTGGAACAAAATTTCTATTACTCATTTTCGGCCGATTTAACACAAAATACTGTTTTAACTCACTCTAAAAGATAGTTCAATGGATAAAAAAAAAAAACATAAAAATTACATATTTAGAAAGGTTATTTCATTTTCTTTCCAACCATATATTTTTTTAAATTGGGCCCGAAACACTAGTAATTACCTTTTTAAGCTGATAAGGTAAAAATTACGAGAGATTGTTTACATTTGAAAATAGAGTAAATTTGACGGTTTTCTTTTCAAAATGAAAACTTTGAGCAAAATCCCTGACAGTATACAATCGTTTTTATTTCACACATTAATATATGGAAATAATTCTGAGTGTCTTCTCATTACTGGTATAGTGCTTTTTTTTTTTTGCTTCTCTTATATTTTTTAAGGAAATCATCTTCAAATTCTCTCTATTGTATTTTCGCTTCCACGGCGCCTAGAAACAAAAACAAAGCCCTGTTTGTATTTCCAGGTGTCTTTCTATTGAGTTTAAAATTTCAAGAATATTGATAAAGATTAGCCACTATGATTTTGAAAAACAAAGTAGTGTGTAAAAAAAATATTTTATGTTTTCGTTTTAGCTCGCTGTAAAAAAATTATTCAATTAATAAAAACACGTAAAAATTATATATTTAGAAAGATTATTTTATTTTCTTCCCAACCATATAAATATTTTTAAGATTGGTTCAGAAATACTCGAGAAATTGCAAATTTTACTGATTAAGGTCGCAAATTTGAAAATGTCCGCATTTATCAGCTAAATGCTCATAATGCTATAGAGGTGCGTGGTGACAGTTTCGGTTACAGACAGACATTGAATCTCCATATATATATATATATATATATATAACATCACATGCACACATGAGGAGGACACGTGGTCAAATAAAGCGAGAACACTATTCATAATGTATATTCATTTGGATGTCATTTACAAGATGAATTATCTGACAATAAGTATATAATACTTTGAAACTGACAGTAAGAATCAGCCAGTAAGTATAGATAATAATAATAATAATAATAATATAATAATGTGTGTGTGTGTGTGTAAAAGTATAAAATGTACATTAAAGATTAAATGATTGTTTTGTGCTTTTTTTGTTTTAAATTTACTAAAATTAACCAAAAAGAGAAGATATCTAATTAATCCAACAGTATTTATTTTAGAAGCAAATTAGGATCTTGAAATTAAGTGAGAAAAAAAAATAATGTAGAGGGAGAGAATGGTGGCTGAGAGTGAAAAAAGATCAATAACTTAATGATTTTCAATTGAAGATGCAGATATTTTAACATAAAACACAAGTTTCAATGAAATATTTTTAAAAGCAGAATCTATTAAATTCATAAATTGTTAGAAACTTCGAATGATGTTTCTTAAAAAATACAAAGTTTGAATTTTTATAAAGTTTTTTTTTTTTTCTTAACGGATATTAATACAGTGACACAAAAAAGTTTTGTTAGCATAATGTTAAATGCTCTATTTTGTTACTCCATAAGGTTGGATTTTATAATGCTCGGTAGAGCATACACCTCGGAATTGCAAGGTTATGAGTTAGGTACCAGTCCCCACCAACTCAGCACATGAGTAGCACAGTTTGGGTAATCTGATCTGTGCAGTAAAGTGAGGGGGAGGTTGATGGTAAGTGTGACACTCAGGTTTAAAAAAAACGAGAGAGAGAGAGAGAGAGAGAAAGAGAGAGCATATTACAAGATATCAGTCTTATGCCACAAGACAATCTCTAAAGCCAACTAAGAAATATGTTAGAATGCTACTAAAAGTTTGCAGTCTGCTTATATATATATATATATATATATATATATATATATTTGTTGAATTGAACAGACAATTCCTGTCTGACAAGTCTTTCATTGATCCGTTCCAATCTTCGGGCCATCCTTCTGGTGTCAGGGTGGAACTGGTATAACAGTCCACCGAAGGTTTCAACACTAGCGCTTTTGGCAATACACTTTGCCGTCCTCAGGTGGGAAACGATGGAATAGTTTTCATGTCTTGTTTTTAACGAGAACGAGTAGTAGCAAGGAATTAGTGGGAGGTAATATCAATTGGTAGTGGGCGGTTTTTGGAATGGTAGTAGTTAGAACAAAACAGTGGTGATTTTTTTTTGGAGTGGGGGCTGTGATAAGGGGAGGGGGAATAATGGAAGTAATGTAGGCAGAAAATTATAAGCATTTTAGGATATGTTGACTTACTTCAAAGTTTATTTTGCCTGTTCAATTCAACAAAACTTGTATAAAAGAAAAAATGCTGCCAAAATACACTTATATATATATATATATATATATATATATATATATATATATATACAGCACAACAACAGCTGTAGAATGATGAAAAGACATTGAGCCAATCCTCTCCCCCTTGCTTTTTCCATTTGTCCATAACCAAAAAGACCCCTTTACCCAGTGAACTTGAATTTGGCAAGCAGCATTTCACTTTATCCTTTCATTTCAATTGGAAAAACACTTTCTAAATGGAGGTTATTATGTAGACCATACTTCATACAATCTTAAATCATTTCTCATATCTTTAAATAGATTACAAAGAACATCAATCATAAGTATGTTAAATTAATAACAGGTTTAAATATCTACATTAAAATTGGGGAAAAAAAAATCCACACAAAAACAAGTCTACATCTAATTATAATGGAGATTGTGTGTTTTTCTGTTGGTAACCAAAACTATATTACTACTCAAGTCACAATAACCCTTTGTTATTTACTTTACATTCTCCATTATTCTATTTTTTATTTAAACATCAATTATTAATTGTTTTATATCATTGATACTATATGTATATACTAATAACATGCAATTGTACTTATATATACAACAAATAGCGGTTTACAGTGTGAATGGAAAGGCTAATTTGCATATTGATATTGAAAATTTGATTTTAATAAATAGGTGCTTAGTATTATTGATTTCTAATTGTTTGGTTTTATCTTAATGAATATGAGCAAAAATCTCAAGGATAAATCCTAAAAGAAATCCATTAACAAGAATAAATAACTTTAATTTTATTATCTACTTCCTATCTTAAATAAAAAAAGTTAAATTAGAAAAATTTAGCAATGAAAGACGAGAGTGACGGAAGAGTTTCTTTCTAATCTAATATTTTATTACATTAAAACTTATATACTTGCATCCAGAGAATGCATGTATTTGCTAGTTATTTTAATTAATTTGTAGCAATTTTTATTACCAAACTAAAATGAATTAACGTAAAAAATAAAATCTGCAAATATCCACAAGACAATTTTGTTCTTGCATTTTTATTTATAAAAAAAATTGGAAACAAAAAAAATACAAACTATTAGAATAAAACATATCTATCAATAATGGATATTTGGTATGTATTTTTCTGTAACCAAAACTATGTCACTGCTTATGTCACAATTATCAAAATCATCAATACATAGAATAAAGAACAATTAATATCAATAAAATAAATAAAAGCTGTTCCTTATAATTCAATGTTTGAATACTTTCCATTGTAATAAATAAACTGTATATCATTTAAATGAATAAACTATATAATCTATGAATAATAATTAATAAAACATTGTATTAGTTTAAATGGAAAAAATTATATGCAAAATTCGTAATCAATTTCAAAATTATATTTTACTCACGCCCTTTTTTCACTAAGAAGAAGTTAACTAGAATCAATAAATAATTACTTATGATTTCGTGTAACATCTATGCGTAAAATATTCAAAATAATTAATTAATAATTAATAGATGCACACATTTTATTTGAGGGTACAACTAAGTTTTATCTTAAATTGGTTTTTAAAAAATTTTTTTAACTCCTTAAATAAATTTGATGATTTACTTATGATAAAACCCTGCTGACATTTAATCTTTAACTTCACTCAAGCAATATCTTTTTAAGAATTAATTTTTACACTGCCTGGAGGGTGTTTTTTTTTTTTTTGTTAGTATATATAATATTATATATGGATTTCAAGCCACTTCTGAAATATCCACAATCTCCTTTAAAAATACTAGTACAAAATAAAAAACGCCCTGCAGGCAATGTAAAAATAGATTTTTGAAACACATTGCCTGAGGGGTGAGAGTAAAAAATTCAATGTCAGCGAGTTTTTACCCTAAGTAAGTAAAATCATCAAATTCATTAAAGGATTAAAAAATAAAACAATTTGAAATGTAAACTTTAAATATGTATTAAAATAAAACAAACTATATATAGATATATATAATACCAGTCATGTATTTATCAAAACTTGTTTTAAAAAACAATGAGACTGTCTGATGTTACACATTCAAATTTTGAGTGTATTTATTCTATGTTATGATGATTTTGGGTAATGTGATGTAAGCAGTGACTTAATTTTTGTTACAGACAAAAACTGGAAGCGAATCTCCATTATTAATAGATTATATACATCATAAAATGGTTTCTTACCTCTTCAGATACTTTGAACCTTCTCAATAAGGCAATGAACTTTTGTTTAAAATTCCTTTGCTGAAAAGAGAAAAGAAAATTTAAATCTAGATTTTTTTCTTTTTTTTTTTAAATACATAAGAAAACCAAAAATAAAAATTAGTGAAATCATTGAAGATTAGCTGCCCCCCCCCAAAAAAAAACAAACAAACATTTTCTTTTAAAAAGACCAATTTTAAAAATTCAATTTCTACATAAAATTTCATAAAAATATATTTGTGGTCCCACTTCATCTCCCATATCAGGATAAGCTAATAAACAAGCAAAAACTTTTATTTCAGCAAAAGCAAAACACTGGAGCAAAATATCTATAAAAAATGTTCTTTTGAGTGAGAAAAATAAGTACAGGCATTTATCTGAACAACAACCAAATACTTGAACCAGTATTTTATATATATATATATATATATATATATATATATATATATAAAATGACATCATCATAAGGCAGCAGAAGCAACTCTGTGTTGGAAACATTGAGAGTAATAGGAATAACAGAGACACTGATGCATAAAACAGTAACTGAAGGCAGACAAGACAGAATGACATAATTGTGTTGGCATATTTTGCAGGACATCTTCATTTGATGGGGTGTGTGTGTATATGTGTGTGTGTGTGTGTTTTCTAAAAACAAATTTTGAATATTCTTGGTTTCTTTATGTAAATATTCCCCAACATCAAGGTGTTTAGTTTAGATTAAAAACATTACAGAAACTGGATGTAACTAACATATGGGTTAAATGTCATAAAAATAAATAACTAGTCTATTTTTTGTAGTAATTTTCTTTGGTCTTACTGAGAAGACCAAATCCAATTTATATAAAGGGTCTAACACAGTGGTTCCCAAAGTGGGTGGTACCCCCCTACCCTAAAGGCAGTGAAAAGATTTAGGGGGTGGTGAGGCAAAAAGGGGGTGGTGTGGAAGGGCGACAGGGAGGTATAAGAGCAGTTAATAAATAACTAAGGTAAAGGAACGTGTATGCAGTTTATATATAATAAAACTGACATAAAATTTATAAACAAATACATAGTTTTTTGTATGTAGTCTGAAATCAAAGTAAAAAATCTGACTGTTTGCTTGAAACCTGTATACAACCCAACAATTTAAAAAAAAAAAAAAAAAAAAAAAAAATCAATAAATAAAAAAAAAAAAAAAAAAAAATGGGTGTTTACATGTGTGTATGAAGGGCACACTAGGAATCCATTGGGAAGCCTGAAAAAGTTTGGGAATTCCAAAGCTTGAATAAAATATCCTTATAATACATAATCAATATAGTATTTTATATATCTAAAATATATTTTAGTAATTTATTTTTCTTTCCTCAATAATAATAGATATTATATATGCTTTATTGTCAAAAAACTGTTTTACATATCAGAACTATTTGTCTGAATTTTTTATAAATGAGGTTTGATAATTTGTATCATTTACATTTTTCAGACTGTTGTCCACATCTTTATTTCAACTGATATGCCCTCTGGCCTTCTTCATGTGTTTCTTGTCAAACTCAAATGAGAAGGTTCCAGAGTTAGACAAAAAATACATGGAAGAAAAATCTAAATAATACAAAATATCAGAACTAATATCAAATTGTTTATCTTGGTTACTGAAGAATGCAAAGAAATAATTTGAAAATAATTATGCAATCAGGTTTCTCTAAAAGAAAACATTATGAATCAAGGAAACGACTTTCTCATAATCAAAATGCTTTAAGGCATAAACTAGTCTAGGCATCCTATCATGTGCTGACTTGTACAAGAATAAAAAAAATGAAAAAGAAATCAGATAGGCTTAATGAAAATTGAGAAAGATAACACCTAGGGAAAAAAAAGAAAAGATAAATCATCATAATTTACTGTATTCTGGCACTGTAGACATTTGGAACATTCTACAGCAGCATTCAGTCATTCATTTGAAGCCATTCTGTCCTTATTTTATAAATAAACAAAATAAAATAAATTTGACTACAGGATTCCTACTATTGCTGCAATACAATCCTCTCCATTAAATTAAAGTTTTATCACTTTAGAATCTAACTATGCCAACATAGTGCATAAGTATCCCATGGATCTGTATGGTAAAGTGTGTGTGTGGGGGGGATCTGATGGCAGGTGGGGTATTCCATCTGAGAAGCAAAAACAATCTCCCTGGTCTAGCGCTAGAGAAAAGTGGATAGCTGTCTTGACTGATACTGAAAACAGGCCACTCTGCAAACTTATTTTTATTTTTGCATCATTAAAATTTTTTTTAAAGTCCTTACCTACCAGATTTATTTATTGGTTGGATTTTACGGCATGTCAAACCTTGTTAGGTTATTTTATGCTGAAGATGTTTTGCTTGATTAATTCTTGACAGGTACTCAATTTCTTCTTTTTAAACTAATTTAAAAAAAAAAAACAAAAAACACACACCGATTGATCAGAAGGAGCCTATCAGACTGCCGATCTAGCTTAAGTAAGGGCCAAAGCGGAGCATTGCATGTCATGGACTGCTCAGCCACCAGTGTTCCATCCTTAAGCATAACGGGTCACCACCCACAGCAAACAGGTGGGCCCATTGGGTGGGTTGGGGGTGTTAGGTCTTACCCCTCTGCAGAGGTGAAGTCGATGTATTCTAAAGCTCCCAGCCGACAGGGCTGTAAAATATTGGTGTCAAACGCAATCCTCCAACCAGTAGGTGTGAGCTGAAAACCATATACTACATACTTTGCATGCCAGAATATTAGAAAGATGATACTTCAAATTATAAATAATATAATAGTTGTTTCATTGAAGAAAATATACAGCAGACCAATTATCTATATATATCTGTCAACAATGCATGTAAGCAAGCACACTTAGGATCAGTAGGTAAGAGGTTATTGATATATGAAATAAATATTTAACAGCAGGACCTGTGGATATAGCACACTATGATAATTTAACTATTACAACATTTGATATGTTTACTTAAGAGCTATTGCAAAAATAGTTTAATATGTAATAAGTATAATAATCTTGATTTAACTCTCTCTGTCTTCTTTTCTTTTCATTATGTTTGATTGAAACATTAGTATTACCATTTCCGGATGTTCACCCCCTCTCTCTATCTTCCCCTACTGTCTTTCTTCTTTCTTATATTTTTCTGTGTAGCATTTCCTTTTTTCCCTTCCTTTATAATAAAAATGAAATGGTCCATTATTCAGCTGAAGTGATGACACCCATAAATAAGAATTCAACAAATAAGCAAAACCAGATAATCAGGATTTACATTTTTGCATTTCATCTTTGAAGATTTGGCAGTCTCATTTCTAACCAAAGGGTGTTGCAGAATGATAACAGGGGTGCAATTAAGGAACACAAATATTATTGATATATAGATACTTACTGTATCTACTTTCTCAATGAAATAAAATACCAATACTCAAAATTAGTAAGAATTTGATACTATATGCATGATTGATTGACTGATTGATTTTAACGGCTTGTCAACCAATATTGGGTTATTTCATGCCTAGAGATTATGGAATATTGGACATTTACATTATGTGTAGTTTAAGTTTGCTTTTTGTTTTTTATTATGCGAATAATTTTTAAACAGATCTATTTGATCAATAGATGAGACCCTAGTAGGTTCTACCATGCCGGGTCACATTATATATACTAGCAAATATATGCACCCTCCGTAATGAAAATATTGTATTAAATTAGAAAGGCTAATGAAACTAAATAAGAATACAGATAAAAAGATTTGAAACAGAGGGAGTATAATAAAAGATTTGAAACAGAGGGAGTATAATAAAAATGGAACAACAAACTTACTCTTCTATCACTCTCGTCTTTCATTGTTATTTTTTCTAATTTAAGTATTTAGTTAAAAGAGGAAGTAAAGAATAAAATGACAGTTATTTTTTCTTGTTAATGGATTTCATTTAAGATTCATTGAAGAGATTTTTGCTTATATTCATTAAAATAAAACCAAATAATTAGAAATCAATAATACTAAGCACATATTTATTGAATTCGATTTTTTAATATTAATATGCAAATTAACCTTCCCGTTCACACTGTAAACCGCTATTTTGTTGTATATATAAATATAATTGCATGTTGTCAGTATGTAGACATAGTTAACAGTATTAATAATGTAAGACAATTTTATTAATAATTGAGGTTTAGATAAAAATAAAATCATGGAGAATGTGATGTCAATAACTAAGAGAATTGTAACTTGAGTAGGGATATAGTTTCGGTTACAGACAGAAAAACACACAATCTCCATTATAATAAGATATATATATATATATATATATATATATATAAACTGATTAATAATAACACTTTTCAGAATTCTCATTCATTTTGTGTGCTTTCTAAGAGTGTGTGTGTGTGGGTGGGTGTGAGTGTACTTGGCATTAGTATGCAACATGTGGTCAGTTTAATGAGATGTCTCATGTGCATACACATGAGTAAAGCCAAAAATATCCCAGTGACCAGCATAATAATGTCCAAGCTCTTCTTTCGGACCTTAAATATCATTCAAGGTGCTCAAAGCAGAATAAAATACCACCAGAATTTATTGACAGAAATGTGAATAATATACTCGCTCGATTTAAATTTATAGTAAATTCCATAAAATGATAGATATAGAAAAAAATTAAATAGGAGAAAAATTACATATTCTAAGATAGAAATGCCAAAATATGTTGTAATGAATGCTATTACTTTTCCAACTGTTTTCATCGGATTTAGAATTTGAAAAAAGAAGGTCCTAAAATGTAATTGTATCTTACAAATTCCTGTTGAGATTATTCTATTAACCCTAGCCGTTAAAAAATCTAAAGTAAACAGTGTTCATACATAACACAATAAAGATGAGGACAACAGTCCGAAATATCAAAATTATTCCCATCAAGCCTCATCACATAAATACAGACAAATAAATGTCTACCACTTAGAAACTTGTTGATTTCTTATCAAAGACAAAAATCAAATTTAAACAATTTGATAAGTTATTCTCCACTTTTTCATTTAATGAAAGTCTTATTTAAAGTTAGGATAGATTCATGCAAATTGGACACACACACACGTATCTTTTCACTCTTGTTTTTATAAGTATGAAGTGTTTTCTAAACTTGGCAAAACCCACAAAACTATGTCAATTGGATTTCATTATCTTGATTATAAAGAAATAATAAGCATACTCAAATTACAACTTGAGTTTTCTATTGGGGAAAAAATGAATTGAGAATATTTAAGAAACAATCCAGACAAATGAAAAATATTAACAAATTAAATGTCTTTAAATAAAACCATCAATAATAAAGTAGATGGTGTGGCCTATCATTAGCTGAACAGCAAGGGTTGGTTGGTTAGATTTTACAGCATGTTAACCCTTGTTGGGCTATTTTATGCTGAAGATATTTTTAAAATTCATTCTTGATGGGTATTGAAAATTTGTTTAAAGAACTATTTTTTATTTAACCCATAGGCAGGAGACCCTAATAAGTACTAACACTCTGGGTCAGGGTGAACCTGGGAGCAATGAATGGGTACTCCACACTCCCCAGATCTCCAAAATTGGAACTTCACCATTAGATGCAGTTTTAATGTACCCAGGACAGGACAGCAAGAGAGACTATCTACTTTCTACTTGTGCTAAACCAGAGAGATTGTTTTTGTGTCTGAGGTGAAGTACCACATCTACAATCAGGTACCCACTATACTACACCCAAGCTGAACTACTCATGTGTGGTGAGGGCTAGTATCATACCTAGAACCTTGTGGTTCCCAGGTGGATGCTCTACCAACTGAGCTAAACAGCCCTTAAAGTAAGTTAAGTAAAATTTCATCAATATGGTTAAACTGCCTCGTAGACCTTAGCTACTTATTCTATTTTTTTACTTTTAAGTTCTATTTAGTCCAAAGAAAGAATGAAAACTATAATCAACAAAGATAGGGATGAAAATAATATAAAGATTTTCAAATCATACGATAAAATATTTCCTCAGTTGTAAATAATAGAAAATTCTAAAAGTTTCAGCTAAGATGTTTCATATTTTTGCATCTATACAAAAAAAAATAATCCATTTTCGTGTTTTTGTTGAAAACACTTAATCTTTCTAGAAATTAAACATAATATCATTAATTACCAAAATTAACTGGGCTTTGAAAAATGAAAAAGTAAAGAGGAAAAAATAATAGGAGGGGGGGGGAGAGTAAAAGGAAAGGGGGAAAAAAAAGAGGAAACAAGTAATTATTTTTTTTAAAAATGAAAAAGTTCTAAAGAAAGATTAATCTCAAATTATTATTTAAAAAAATTATCTATACTAAGTCATCAGTTTTTGATCTCCGTCTTTCTAACACATGTGGGCATGCCTACAAAGTCAGAAAACAGCACTACTCATGTGACTTTCGGAAACATTTCTTTACGCTCAGAATTGCGGGGGCAAGGAATAAGCTTCCCGCATCTGTTGTAGGCTGCCGAAACACTGCATCTTTCAAAGCCTCCATGCTTCCTGTAATCCGCCAACACTATACCTGATGACCCTCTCCACACATACATGCATATTACTACTGTAAACTGTTCATGTTCCTGACACTAATACATTATTCTGTGTACTTGACATGAGACTTTGATGAGTTGTGGTGCACCTGAGCACTGTACACAATAAATTTCATTATTATGTCATACCATTGCTATTTAAATGTAGAAATGACTAATATTTTGTTAATTAGTGTATGATAAAGACCAATAAAAAGTAAATTGAACTTTAATTTATTTTCTAAAACATAACATGTTTTCAAGTTCAGCTTCCCCACTCCATACACATGTGCACACACATATATATTATTATTGTACACTATTCATTTTCCTGACATTAGTACATTATTCTATGTACTAGATATAAACTTTTGATGAGTTCTGGTGCACCTGAGCACTGTACACAATAAATGTCATTCATTATTATAATAGCAAAGCAATTTATGAAAATATTACCCAATATATAATGAGAATTTTCTTACATTACACACAATAAGGTATTACGTTGGTCATCAGGAATTAGAATACAAATAGAATTGATTCTATTTCACTTTACACTACTTTCAAAACAAAATAAAGTTCTGCTTATCTTAAGTTACTTTAAAGGGAGGTAATTCTGATCAATGTGATAAATTCTGTTTTTCAAATACAACATTGTATTTTTGCACACACACACACACACACTGTATTGACAGTTTTCGTTTTATAAGTTTCCAGGTTCAATTACTATCACTTCACCTACTATTGTAAAACCAATATATCCAAATAGTATAAAACTAGCAGGACCTGTGGATATACCACAGTATGATAATTTAATTATGTTTGTTGTTTACTTAAGAGGCTAAATAGTTCAATATGTAAAAAGTATAATAATCTTGATTTAACTCTCTCTCACACTTTTTCTTTCTTTCTTTCTTCTTTTCATTATGTTTGATTGAAACAGATTAGCGTTATCACTTCCATGCACTCACCCTGAATATCTTTTTCCTACCCTTGTCCTCTATTATATTTTTTCTGTGTAGCATGTCCTTTTTCTTCCCTTTTTTTCTTTATAATAAAAATGGAACGGTCCATTATTTAGCTGAGATGATAACAGAAATAAGAATTCGGTGTATAAGCAATACCAGATAATTAGGATTTATATTTTTGCATTCTATTTTGGATCATTTGGATAGTCTCATTTTTAACCAGAAGGTGTTGCAAAAAAAAAACAAAAACAAAAAAAAAACATGGTATATGGATTTGTTTACTTTTGAGATTTACAAATACTGAACATTTTCAAGTAGATTTTAAATGCTATTTCTATGTATATTCTACTTTTCAGATATCTTCATAAATATAAACCAAATCTTTGCACAAAAAGCAAGAACCGGTGATATTTAATGTGTATATATATTTACTTTGTTATTAATTGCTTTATCTTCATAGTTTTATCCAGACAGACATACATACACAGTAAATGTTCTTTATATATGTATAATATATGTTAGTTGTACCTCCCCCCCCCAAAAAAAAAAACACACCTTAAAATGAAAAGTAATTTACTTTTGAATTTGAAAATAAAAGCTGTAAAACTAAAACTATATTTTCTAAGCAAATGACACAGCTTTAATTTTTTTTAAATAAAAAAAAAAGATCAAAATCCTACAACTTATATTTTTGGTTGAGAGGGCAGGCTGAAAATAGTCTAAAAATGTAACATTTATCTATAAGTTGACTTTTCAGAGGTGTGGTGACCTTTTTAAAACAACTCCAGCAAGTAAGACAACTTTTTTTTCCATATTTCCAAATCCATTCATAAAAGGGTATCATTTATTTTTAATACATTAAAAATAGTTATTTAAAAGGAGAGGTTGAGTATCGAGTTTTTAAAATTTCATGTTTGAACAAAATTAAAATTCAAAGAATCAATAAAAGAGATTAGACAATTGCTTATTAATAGCTCAAAGTCCTCTCACTCTCTCATTATTATATATATATATATATATATATATATATATATATATACACACACACACATACATACATACACACAGGTGTGTGGTGTAATGGTTAGAGGAGTTCAAATCCTGGACAATGATATTTGCATTTCACATAATGCTAATACTCTTGGGAAAGGCATGGATCCAACTATTCATCCATCCAGCTATAGGTAAATAGCAGAGCAGACTGGGCTTTTTAATCTTGGTTAGGCAATCAATCTAAGAGAAGGAAAATTCTAAATTCAAACCTGTCAAACTCTGCTTAAAAAAGTGACCTTGTGTCATATCCTGCTTCTGTAGAGTGTGTGTGTGTGTGTGATATATATATATATATATATATATATATATATATATATACATGCATACATACATACACTCACACACTCTGCAGAAGCAGGATATGACACAAGGTCATTTTTTTTCACATCATTTGAATTGAGTTTCAGTACGTGTATATATATATATATATATATATATATATATATATATATATATACACACACACACACATGTACTGAAACTCAATTCAAATGATGTGAAAAAAAATGACCTTGTGTCATATCCTGCTTCTGCAGAGGGTGTGTGTGTGTGTATATATATATATATATATATATATATATATATATATATATACACACACACACACACACACTCTGCAGAAGCAGGATATGACACAAGGTCATTTTTTTTCACATCATTTGAATTGAGTTTCAGTGTGTGTGAGTGTGTGTGTGTGTGTGTGTGTATGTATATATATATATATATATATATATATATATATATATATATATATATATATATATACACACACACACACACACACACACACACACACAGACAGACACATACTGAAACTCAATTCAAACGATATGAAGGGATAGGAGTGAGAGATTAATACCAACACACAAATAATTTTCTGGCATCCTTGGTTCCAAAACTCTTCTGAATTATCCTTATTTCTTTTGTAATGATAATACACTTCTTACACACTAATTATGCACATCTTAAATCTTTAAAATCAATAGGATTGTCATAAACTTAAACAAAGATTGACTATTAATTAAATAGCTAAATAAAAGAACAGTAAAAGACATGCCAGATGATCAGTTGCTGGAATATCTGTAATACTAAATTTAAACAGCCCAACATTAGCAAACAAAATTGAGCCAATTGTCAAGGTTTGTTATGTATTATATAAGGTTATTTGGGAAGAGACCAACAAACTGCTTGCCCAAGCTGGCTATGTAAAGTGTCTAGCCTTTTAGCCCTGGCAACACAGGTTGTTATACCCTAGACAGACTGATATAGACAAAGCTAAAAATAAACAAGATTGGCTTCAGAAAAATGAATTACTTTAGAGACAGGTCTACCTATATCTACATACAGGAATTTTTAAAAGGGCTGATATTTTTATTTTAAAGGATAGTGAACATTTTTGTAAAAGCAAAAAAGAGAATATTATAAGTTTTAATGGTTGGTTGGTTTTTACACCTGTTGGGTTATTTTATGCTGAAGACATTTTGTTTCATTCATTCTTGATGGGTATTCAAACTTTTTTTAAACTTAATTTTTTGAAAAACTCATGTTTTTCTATTTAACCCATAGATAGGACTAACAGGTACTAATCCAGAGCCGGAGTACCTAAGGTTGAGTAACGCTGAATTTCTTAGAATTCTAGTTATTCAAATCTCTCTTTGAAGTTTTATAAAGACAAAATTACATATTTATTACAATTGTCATTACTGCTGGATTTTACAGCCTTGGATGGTTTGGCTCAGTCAGTAGAGCATCTGCCTGGGAACCACAAGGTCCCTGGTTTGATACCAGCCCTCTTCAACTCAGTGTATGAGTAACACAGGGATCTGTGCGGTAAAGTGAGGAACTAATGGTACGTGTGATGCTCCACCTCAAATGCTAAAAAACAATCTCTTTGGTCTAGCACTAGTGAAATCATAGATCATTATCTGATGTTGCTTATCTACTGAATTCTTATGAATGTTGCCACCTCAGATAAATAATGGACCATTCTGTTTTTATTATAAAGAAATGGAAGAAAAAGGACACGCTACACAGAATAAATATAATAAGAAAGAAAGAGTAGGGGAAAGAGAGAGAGAAGGTGAGCACTAGAATTGATAATGCTAATCTTTTTCAATGGAACATAATGAAAAGATGAAAAGAAGGAAAGAAAAAAACAAAAGAGTGACAGAGTTAAATCAAGATTATTATACTTTTTTACATATTGAACTATTCACCAATAGCTCTAAAGTAAACATTGTCCTGGGTATAACGTAAAAGTCTATCTGATGGTGAGGTTCCAGTTCTGGAGGTCTGGGGAACGTGGAGCACCACTTCATCACCATTGCTCTCGGGTTCACTCTGACCCGGAGTGGTAATACCTATTAGAGTCCCATCTATAGGTTAAATAGAAAAAACATGTTTAAAACAAATTGAGCACCCATCAAGAATGAATAAAACAAAACATATTTGGCATAAAATGACCCAATGGGTTGACATGCTGTAAAAACCCAAACAACCAACCAAAAATCTTAAGTGAAATGTAGTAATAATTAAATTATCATACTGTGGTATATCCACAGGTCCTGCTAGTACTTTATGATTATTGAATAGTATAGATCCTAAAAATGAGTAAATTATTTTCTGGTTTAAGCATAAGTTTTCACTGAAAAACATGAATCAAACAATACTGTGATTTGGCTACTTCTATGAACAAAACAAAAACATCCTGGGAGTATTTGGAGAAAGAATAAGAAAAGAGTATAAGATTTCATTCATTTATTAAAATTATACATCTAAGAACCATCCCTTAATACTCCAAGGATTGTATAAATCCCTAGAGAATGACCAAAGAATTTAGCTGAGTTGGTAGGTATTACTTACAAAATAATCCAGCATAAAGAAGACCCACTGAAAAATGTACTTTTTTTTTTTTTTTTTTACCTGCAACTACAAGTATCACTTAAAGAACCAGACGACAAATGTTTAGTGAAGGAGTGGAGAAATGCCAATGTAAATAATATTTATAGACAGGAGATTTACTTGCAGATAGCAACTATTTCTTTTTTAATATAAAAAATGAAAAATAAATGATTCTGATACGCACTAAAAGAGATGTATTTGAAAGTATCTTAAATCTAGGCTTGATTTTAAAAAAATAATTCTAAGTTTATTTATAATGGTAAATATGGAAAATAAATAAATTGAATAAATAAAATAATAATAATTAAAAAATAAATACAAATATATATGCACTATCAATGATACTGAGCACTATCTGCTTGAAAATATGGCACCCATATTATCCTCAAGATGTGTGTGTGTGTGTGTATATATATATATATATATATATCACATACACACACACACACACACAGGGTGCCTATAAAATCCTGCAACAGATTTAAAATGTAACAAGAAGATGGCAGTCTTGTTGAAATGCAATAATTAAAACGTACGCAAAAAACAAAAAAAAAAAAATACAAAAGTTGAACTTTCATCTGGTTTTTACTAAATGATTATATCATTGTACGATGTGAGTTATTAAGTTTTCAAATTTAAAACTGCTGCAAAACTTTATGAACCCCCGTGTGTGTGTATATATATATATATATATATAACATTTTTATGTTTTGTGCACATTTCCTCTAAGTATTACACACCATTCTTGCCCATTGAAAAAAAAAATATTAGTAACATAAAACTTGAAGTTTGAGATTTGTATATAGTCAAATATAAGCATGTTATGTGTTATAATATAGTTCTATTTCAAATTGCATTATAAGACACGTTTTCACTTCTATAAAGATAAATATTTAGTATTATTTTAATCCTAATTCTTCTTTGTGTCCAGTCATGGCATAATGGTTAGCAACTTAGTCTTGCAGATCCATTATTACTGAATAACAAATTCGATCCTTGCTGGATAACCCATAAAAAAAAATCCCCACATAAAAAAGACTTTGTATTAAACCGGCCTTGTGGAGGTCAGGAAAAGATTTTTTTTTTTTTTTTTTTTTAAACCCTTATCTACATTGAATTGATCATTGGTGCCTATTTTTATCCATTTGATTTAGACAAATGACTGTACCCATTGATAAATTTAAAATTCTATGATAAAGCAGTAGGCTTAAAAAAAACAAAACAAAACAAAAAAAAACTAATAAAAGCAGTGTGTGTGTGTGTGTGTGTGTGTTTGGCATATCAACCTCAGTGGGTCATTTAATGCCGATAAAGTTTTGAAATAATGATCAGAGTGAACATGAATGGTGATGAAAGGGTGCTCCACATTCCCCAAACCTCCAAAACTGGAACCTCACCATCAGATAGAGTTTAATGTCATTCCCAGGACATGTAGACCCTCAGTCACACCTTCTAGCACCCATATGATAAAAAGGGGTTGGGGCTTGCCATAACGGCAATAGGGTTGGGAAAATCATATAGATGCTAGGGCTTGACGTGACCAGCCGATTGATTGGAGGGGGCCTCTCCGACCACCTGTCTAGCCCAAGATAGGGCCAAAGTGGAGTATTGCAAGTCATAAACTGCTCATTCACCTGGGTTCTATCCTTAAACATCATGGGTCGCCACCCACGGCCAACAGGTGGCCCCATTGGGGGAGTCTTACCCATCGGCAGAGGTGCATTCTAACACCCCAGCCGACAGGGCATGTGTGTGTGTGTGTGTATATATGTACACACACACACATGCATATGAATATAAATACAAGTACAATTTGTTGAATATATATCTAATCCTGCAATGTGTCTTATATATTACTAAGAAATAATGGTTTACATAATATATGGTGTGGGTAATTTGCATACTGGTTTCAACAAAGCCAGGTTTAGTAAATAATCACTAGGTGTTATCATTAATATTATTGTTTTTTAAAAGTTATTGCGATGAGTATATATATATATATATGTGATACACCTGAGCACCGTACGCAATAAATTTCATTATTATTATTATTATTAATTGTGAACACAGCATATAGTAATTCTCTAAATAAATAAATAAATTTAGATAAATAACTTTATAAAATGTTTGATCAAATCATTTTGAGTGTACTTTTTCTTGAGAAAAAAAAAAAAAAAAAAAAAAAAAAAAAGTCAGAAAAGTAAAAATATATTTAAAAAAAAAACAAAGATACATAAGAGACTGGTTTAGCTCAGTTGGTAGACCGCCTTTGGAATCACAAGGTTCTGAGATTGGGTAATCTGATCTGTGCATTAAAGTAGGGAGCTGACAGTAACAAAAACAATCCCCTTGGTCTAGCACTAGCGAAAAGGTGATAGACTCCCTCGCTGTCCGGCTGATACTGACAATAACACACACAACACACACAGTGATGCTGACAGCTTTCTGATTTAGTGTGTCCTGGGACACACATTTTGTTTTGAATGAGTCCCCAGGAAAATTTGATGGATCCCATTTCAAGCTAACTGTAAATACATTTTAATAGTTTCAAGAAACAAATTACACAGGATAGGTTACAAGCTAGGAGTTAGGCGGCCTTAGTTGCTTCCTAGACCATAAAAAAAAAAAACTACAATCTATTAAGAAATTTTAGTTGGGACCCATTGATTTTCCCGGGGACTCATTCAAAGCAAATATGTGCGTCCAAAAGCTATCAGCATCACTGTGTGTGTGTATATATATATATATGAGAGAGAGAGAGAGAAAGAGAGAAAGAGAGAGAGAGAGAGAGAGAGAGAAACAAAAGTCAGAAATTAAGATTAATATTCAGCTGATTACCTATAATAATAACTGGTGAAGGCATTTTTAAAATCATCTTTTACATATCTTTAAAAGAACTTTCATATTTTGGTACTGGTCAAATATTCTAACAAAACTAATAGTCATCACTTTCAATAAGAATTCTTTAGAATTGTATTATCTTGTAATAACTATAATTATCTCTCTATACATATATAAAAGGCAGTTGGTGTTTACATATGTCCGGATGAAACTACGGAAAAAAAAAAATTAACAACAAAGTGTATATTATATATATATATATATATATATATATATATATATATATACACACACACATTAATATGACCAGTTCCTGTTTTTTGTGCAAATATTATGAAGATTTGATTTATAATCGAGGATATTTGAAAATTAAAATATACATAGAAATAGCATTGAATTTGTAAATCTCAAAAGTAAACAAATCAATACACCAAGTTTTTTTGTTTGTTGTTGTTTTTGTTTTTTTTAATCCTCATACTCAGGTGATGCTGGTTAGCTGCTTCTAGTTATATCATAAAAGACAAATGATTTGTAAACATTATTTTAGAAATGTTTTTACAAAACATGGAATCATTTAAAGTAATTTTGACTATGTAAGCATTCTTTCTTAAAATATATCTGTAATACATTTATAACCCAAGGACCTAAACAATGTAAAAAGTGGTGTGGTGGTGATGGGAGTTGCTTTTTTTTTCTCCATTTTAAAAAAAAAATTTTTTTTTAAATTTTTTTTTTAAAAGTATAAACATTAAACTTGTCAAATGTATAATCTAGTTTACCTGCTTGCATCAAAGCTAAACAAAACATGAAAAGCCGAATGGGAACTTACCTGTTGCATATTATTATTATTATTATTATTTAGTAGTAGTATGAGTAGTAATAGTCCCAGATTCTAAGACCACCTCTAAGTTACACACCTGGACTCAAAGTACTTTCTCCTCTGGACAGAATGTTATTATTATTGGCCAATACTATCTGTGAGAGGTTATTAGCCACTATGGAGAGAGAAGAAGGCTGGCCATACATTCTGTGCGACATGTTACAAACAATGGCAACATGCCTAGCTTTGCTAAAAAGCAGTCAAAAAGGATTTGGCAAAAGTAGAAGAGACAAAAAAGAAGAGACTATGAAGAGAAGTCAGAGTTTTTCTTAACACAAAAACACACTTGATCAGTTAACTTGGCAAAGAGAGAGGGAGGGGGGGAGGGGGCGTGATGGTTGTAGAAAAGGACAGGTAGGTAGACATAGACAAGAGTTGCAGGTGAGAGGGACTGGGTGTAGTAAAAGAAAAAAAAAGAAAAAAAAGGAAAGAAATTTGGTAGTGTGTAATGTGCTTCAACTCAACAGCTGAAGTAAAGTATTGTAACCCAGGTCAAAAAGTGCTGTGTTGGTGGAGCTTCTGCAAAGGGAAGGGTAACTACTTTAATTCTTGCAAGCTCTAGTTCACAACACCACTTGTATTTCCCCCATTTCTTGTAGAGATGGGAAAACCAGTGTTATGAAGGAAGAGAGGGGGAAAGAAAGAAAGAAAAGAAGAGAGAGAAAAGAAAGAAAAAAAGAGGAAAGAAAGAAAGAAAAAAAAAGAGGAAAGAAAGAAGAAAGAAAAAAAAGAAAAAAGGAAGAGAAAGAAAGAAAAAGAAAAAAAAAGAGGAAAGAAAGAAGAAAGAAAGAAAAAAAAAGGGAAGAAAGAAAGAAAGAAAGAAAGAAAGAAAAAAAAGAGGAAAGAAGAAAGAAAAAAAAGAGAAAGAAAGAAAAAAAAAAAGAGGAAAGAAAAAAAAAAAAGAAGAAAAGAAAAGAAAAAAAAAAAGAGGAAAAGAAAGAAAAAAAAGAGGAAAGAAAGAAAAAAAAAAAGAGGAAGAAGAAAAAAAAAAAGAGGAAGAAAGAAAAAAAAAAAGAAAAGAAGAAAAAAAAAAAAGAGAAAGAAAGAAAAAAAAAAAAAAAGAGGAAAGAAAAAAAAAAAAGAAAAAAAGAAAAAAAAGAGGAAAGAAAAAAAAAAAAAGAGGAAAGAAAGAAAAAAAAAGAAAGAAAAAAGAAAGAAAGAAAAAAAAGAAAAAAAGAAAGAAAGAAAAAAGAAAGAAAAAAAAAGAGAAAGAAAGAAAAAAAAAGAGGAAAGAAAGAAAAAAAAAGAGGAAAGAAGAAAAAAAAAGAGGAAAGAAAAAAAAAAGAAAGAAGAAAAAAAAAGAGGAAAGAAAGAAAAAAAAAGAGGAAGAAAGAAAAAAAGAGGAAAGAAAGAAAAAAAAGAGGAAAGAAAGAAAAAAAAGAGGAAAAGAAAAAAAAGAAAGAAAGAGAAAAAAGAGGAAAAAGAAAAAAAGAGGAAAGAAAAGAAAAAGAAAGAAAAAAAGAGGAAAGAAAGAAAAAAGAAAAAAGAAAGAAAGAAAGAAAAAAGAGAAAAGAAAAAAAGAAAGAAAAAAAAAAAAGAGGAAAGAAAGAAAAAAAGAGGAAAGAAAGAAAAAAAGAAAGAAAGAAAAAAAGAGGAAAGAAGAAAAAAAAGAGGAAAGAAGAAAAAAAAGAGGAAAGAAAAAGAAGAAAAAAAGAGGAAAGAAAGAAAAAAAGAGAAAGAAAGAAAAAAAAGAGGAAAGAAAGAAAAAAAGAGGAAAAGAAAAAGAAAGAAAAAAAAGAGGAAAGAAAGAAAAAAAAAGAGGAAGAAAGAAAAAAAAAAAAAGAAAAAAAGAAAAGAAAAAAGAGGAAAGAAAGAAAAAGAGAAAGAAAGAAAAAAAAAGAGGAAAGAAAGAAAAAAAAAAAAAGAAAAAAAAGAAGAAAGAAAAAAAAAGAAAAAAAGAGGAAAAAGAAAAAGAAAAGAAAAAAAAAAGAAAAGGAAAAGGGACAAAAGGAAAAGGAAAAAAAAAAAGGAAAAGGAAAAAAGGAAAAAAAAAAAGGAAAAGGAAAAAAAGGAAAAAAAGGAAAGGAAAAAAGAAAAAAAGAAAAAAGAAAAAAAAGAAAAAAGGAAAGAGAAAAAAGGAAAGAAAAGGAAAGAGAAAAAGGAAAGGAAAAAAAGAGAAAAAAGGAAAGAAAGAGAAAAAGGAAAGGAAAAGAAGAAAAAAGGAAGAGAAAAAAGGAAAGAGAAAAAGGAAAGAAAAAGGAAAGAAAAAAAGGAAAAAAAAAGGAAAAAAAAAGGAAAGAAAAAAAAGGAAAGAAAAAAAGGAAGAAAAAATGGAAAGAAAAAATGGAAAGAAAAAAGGAAAGAAAAAAAAGGAAAGAAAAAAAATGAAAGAAAAAAAGAAGAAAAAGGAAAGAAAGGGTAGGGTAGGGTAGAACACACACACACTGATTGGAAAAATGTTCTAAACTAGAAATGGGTATAGATGCATCTTTTCTTTTTTTCCTTTCTTTGAAATAGTCATTAAAACGGAGATTGTGCAGTCATCTATAAATATATGAAAGTGAGCAAGAAAGAAGGAAGAAAAGTTGAATCAAAGTTTGTATTTTGTTTGTTTTTTAAATCTTTAAAAAAATATATATTGTTCAAATTTCCGACAGCTTTAGTGGTCGCTATTTTTTGAAAAATAAAGCAACAAAAGACAAAATAAAATATCGATAAATGTGCAGCATAATATGCAAAAGGCAAACAATAACCAATCATGAGCAATTGGCTTTTTTTTAAATCTGGGAAGGGCCAGCCTAGCACTTAACTTTCTTCTGCCAGACTGATCAAATATTATTCTCAAGAAAAAAAAACAAACAAATGTTGCTGAAATAGAATTTATAATTAAGAAACATCTTAAGAAAAAAAAAAAAAATTACTTCTGAAAAAACAAAATTAAAATTTAAAAAATTACCTGTCTTACACAACTGCATATACATTTCATACACTAAATGTAGCAATTATTATGGAACATACGTAGTATTTCTAAATATTTTCAAGTAAAAACTAATAGGCCACTATCTTTTAATCTAGTGTTAATATTTCAAGTTAATTTAGGGGGGGGGCAAAAAAAAAAAACAAAAAAAAAACAGACTTTGTATTTTAGTTTTTCGTACTTAGTTTCTTTAGAATGACTGATAAGAATAACATCCTTGTTGATTGAAAAAAGAAAAATCATCCAAATGTTTTCATTAATTTGTTTTTTGCTATTCAAATTTATCAGCATACTCATTAGTTAATGTAAGGTTCAGCCAGTGTATATGATGACAATTTCAATCTTTTTTCTTTTAAAAATATCAATGCTGATCACAACTTTGTGCAAACAACTTAAATGAGCCAATAATTTCAATAGTTGGTATAAATAACCATTTCATACCCACACTAGCGATCTGATTATGACAAAACGTCACAAACATTAAGCTAATATTCAGAAACAGGACTGGCTAATTGGATTTCAATAAAAATAATGGAAAATAACGTGCACACACAAACAATTGAGAGCTATTGGTATAAATTTTATAAATCTTTTAATATAAAAACGTCTAATATAAAAAACATGTCTTTCAATTAAAATTTTATAATTTAGAAAAAAATATTTTGCTATTGATTTAACAACTATTTTTTTTTTTTTAAATTAAAATCAAAAACTATTTTAATATAAAAATGAGTCTTTGGTTTATTAATAAATAGGAACTAAATTTTTAAAATCTTACAGTGAAATTCTAATGTGAAAAACTTGTCTGTTGCTTTGTTTATAAACAGGAAGTTTACAGTGAAAAGTAAAACTGACCTTTCCCTACTGGTCTCAGTTGAGGTGCTTATTAGATACTTGATCCGGAATCTTATATTGAAATTACTAACATTTTATTGTGAAATAACCTCACTTTTTTTTCTTCCTTAATTTAATCAAAAATGTAAAATTTGAATTTTGGAAAGCTGGATAGGGAAAAGGACTTATGACAATTCCAGGTTTACTAGCAGTTTCAGGTGCATTATGGGAATTATGAATAACCCCAACTTCCCCAGCTATTACTGGGTACTGCAGCTAGTACAGAGATATGAGCCTAAAAACTTCTTGAGCTAAAAAAGTTCTAAAATTATTTTCTAACAAATCATTGTGTGCTATTCACTGTAAGAATAACCTTTGTTGGGTTATTTTATGCAGAAGACATTTTCTTTAATTCATTCTTGTTAGGTATTCAATTTTTGGAAACGTAATATTATCTTTGCAATGAAAAAAGAAAATTTCAAAAGTGTTAATTTTTTTTTTTTTTTTTTTTTTTTTTTCCTGAGCCCAAATTACCATATTTGGCTTAAAATGGTCCTTTGAGGGTGATTAAGGGCTTGTTGGAAGCATAATATTATCTTTGCAATGAAAAAAATAAATTTTCAAAAATGTTAATTTTTAGAGGGTCTGTGCCATATTTGGGTATTTTTTTAAAATTATTTATATTTGAAGATATCTAAAAATTAAAATATGCATAGAAATAGCATTGAAATTCTAATTAAAAATGTCCAGCATTTGTAAAAATCTCAAAAGTAAACAAATTAATACACCAACCCCAGGAGACGTTTGGTAACTGCTTCTAGAATCTTCTAAGCTTTTAAAAATCCATTATTTGAGATCTGATAAAGCAACAGAAAGTTTAGAAAAAAATCAAACATTTTGATTTATTTAGAATTCCTTGATAGGGAATTTAAGATTTACTGTTTGCATTGTCAATTATTTAAAATATACTGCAATTGGAAAACTGTTGGATTATCTTGTGGGTATAAGATATTTGCCAAATTGCCACTCATATTTATGGACTTTCCCAACACCAAGCATTTCCGGTAAAAATTGGCCAATTAGAAACTATATAGAACATAATTAAGATTGTTGGTAATTGTCCTGAAATCAACTGCAAATTGAGCTTTCTGCAATTAAGACCTACAGAGAAGGATCACACGAAATACAACAGACTTTCCACCACAAGGAGTATCTACTGAAACTACACTCTTTTCTATTTAGGATTTCAATTATTCATTATCCTCTTTATATTGGTTGGTTGTTTGTTTTACGGCATATCAACCCTTTCTGGGTCATTTAGTGCCAAATCAAGTCATTTTGATATTTGGTTTCTTACAGTATATTCTGTTGCTTTAATGGTCATCCATCTAAGTATGGAACATGTTCATCACTACTAAACTTTGGTGACCTAGCTGGAACCAACACTTTCAATATGACTATCGTAAGCCTTTTATATTAGAGACAAGACTTGTGAAAATAATTCTTTTCTTTTTTTGTTTTGTGTCATGTCAACTCTTGGTGGGTTATTTAATGCAGAAGACATTTTGTTTCATTCATTTTTTATAGGTATTCAACATTTTTCATTTAAAGTTCTTTATTTAAAGACAATTTTTTTAAAACTCGTTTTTTTTATTTAACCCATAGATGGGACCCTAACAGGTATTACCACTCCGGGTCAGAGTGGACCTGGGAGTAATGGCGATGAAGGGGTACTCCACACTCGCCAGAGCTCCAGATTTGGAACCGCACCATTACATGCAGTTTAACGTCATACCCAGGAATTACTAGTATCATAGGTGTTACATCTTTAAATATACAGAAAACTAGCAAAAATATTTTAGAATGCATTTGTTACAAATTTGAGATAAATGACAAAACTAACAGAAATATTTACAGAATTATCAAAACCCCCATGCTTCCCATAATTCAACAACTCTATATCTGATATACCACACACACACACACTAATACATTATTCATTTTCCTGACATTTGTACATTATTCTATGTACTATACATACACCTTTGATGAGTTGTAGTGCACCTGAGTACTGTACACAATTTCATTATTATTATTATTACATATATTATTTTATCCATTATATTATTTAAATCAACACACATATATCATGAACACTGTTCATTTTCCTGACATTTGTACATCATTCTATACATACACCTTTGATGAGTTGTAGTACACCTGAGCACTGTATGCAATTATTATTATAACTAGCAAGACCTGTGGAGATACCACAGTATGATAATTTAATTATTACAACATTTTATGTTTATTTAAGAACTTTTGCTAAATAGTTCAATATGTAAAAAGTATAATAATCTTGATTTAACTCTCTCTCACTCTTTTTTTCTTTCCTTAAAAAAAAAAAAAAAAAAAAAAAAATCTTTACATTATGTTCAATTGAAACATCGCTTCTGCATGCTCACCCCCTTGTCTATATCTTTCCCCTACTTTTTCTTTCTTATATTTTTTCTGTGTAGTCTGCCCTTTTTTATCCCTTTCTTTCTTTACAATGAAAACAGAATGGTTCATTATTTAGCTGAGGTGACAACACTCATAAGAAATAAGAATTCGATAAATAAGCAACACTATATAATCAGGATTTACATTTTTGCATTTCATCTTTGATGATTTGGATAGTCTCCTTTTTAGCCTTTGTTGCAAGATGATAACTGTTGGAAGATTAAGGAACAAGAGTACTAATACATAGATTTGTCTCCCTTTTCTGTCATGCTCCTTGAAAATAAATAAAAAGGAAATGGTTCAGATCAAATGACTCATTAAATATTGCTTATGATACATGTGGGGGGAGGGGAAATAGGAAATAGAAAGACATTTGATACAAGTGGCTTTTGTTTGTAGATAATGATATAATAATCTGACTTTGCAGGGACAGCTAAAGGCTAATCAGAGAGAGAGAGAGAGAGAGAGAACAAATTATTTCCCTTGAATATATTCCCAGCATTTTCCATTTGTAAATTAAGAGCAAAGTGAAAACGGTGTATGAATAAGAATTTTTAGGACATTGCCATTTATATGAGTCAAACCACTAGTTATATCAATCACATCTTTTTTTTAAGTTATATATATATATATATATATATATATATATATATATATAAGTAGTGCATTTCTCAGACTTGGTTTCAGACACACACACACCACTTCTGTATAGATATATATTTTTCTTAATTTTTGATAGACCATTTGTGTAATTACATGGAAAACCAGCCTAGTTAACATTGACATTGTGTCATATAATACCTAAATAATGACAATGGTATCATCTTTATTTTTAAACTCTGGCGGTGTAAAAAAAAAAAAAAAAAAAAAAAAAAAAAAAAAAAAACTCCCAGCACTATAATTTGTAACTATAAAATACAAATTTATGTCGAGAGAGAGAGAGAGAGAGAGAGAAAAGAAGACCCAAACATATGCACCACCTGACAATAATCAGCCAGCACTATTGTAATGCCCAAAAGAGTTAAATAAGTTAAATATACTGAAGTGCTCAATGCACTAAGTAGAGCCAATAAATAATAGTAAGCCAAATGATCATTAGGATAATTCTGACCGTCTGACTCATTAGGCTTACTATATATAATATATATATATATATATATATTATATATTTATGTGTGTGTGTGTGTGTGTGTGTGGTTGAGAATAGAGGAAGGTGTGGATATAACAACACAGACAGCATTAGTTAAAAAAATTGAATGTATGGTAGGGTTTCATCTACCACCACGCCCTCCATTTCCCCCCACAGACCTTTAACCCTACCAACCAACATACACAACAAACCACTCTATGACAAACTAACCGTTCTAGGAATAAAAGTTATACAAACCACCTCCTAAACAATTAGGGACCTCACCAGCTCCTCCACATACACAAATGCTTTTAAAACCTCCAACGCCGGCATTTACACCAATCCATGCAATGACTGCAACAAAAGCTACATCAGAGAAACCCAACTCGGTCTTGATAAACTTATCTATGAGCATAAAAGATCGATAAAGACAAATGATAACCAAAATGCCCTAGTCACACTCACAGCTGACTTCAACCATACATTTAACTTCAACCACGCATCACTGCTCAAACCCATACACAATAAGAACCTATGCCATCTATGCGAATCAGCACTCATAGCAAATAACAAAATAATAAAACAAAGACAGGGGTTTTTCAACCTCAATACAGCTATTGCAAAAATCATAACCCACAAGAACAAAATCAAATTCAAAAACGGGTAAAACAGAAATCTAAACAGAAGTGTGCCACCCCAAATTCTCTCAAAACTTCTAACAGGATCCTGATAATGTTCAATATATGTGAAATAATAATAGAAAAATTTTTTTGTCATAGATGCAGTGCTACATCGGTATATTGATCTTGCTATGAAAAAAAAATCAGAAATCATCAATAACTTAAAATTGGTTAACTTTAAGACTTTTTTTATAGCATTTTGGGTTCCTTAGGCGACCATGTTTTTATAAACCCATTTTTAGTAGTAGGGAAGCTCTAGAACTCATTTTACAGACAAAAATAGATTACAAAAGTTGCCTTTTTTTTTTTTAATTTTTTTTAAACCCACACCAAATTTGGATAGCTAAAAATCGACATAACTCAGCCAATTTTTGGAATTGGAGGCTCAAATTTTGGGGATTGTCTAACTTTAACATAGTCCACACCTGTACAAAATTTCAGAAAATTTGAAGGGAGAGGGTGACAATTTTACTTTTTTCTGGATGATTTGGCATGGAATTACCCCAACTGGAAATCATTTCTTTTCATTTAATTAAATTCAAAATGATCATTATATGAAATATATTCTGCAAATATAAATGTTTGCTATAATTTAAAAATTTTAATTCATGAACAACTGTAGTGTAGCAAAAGAAATGACATACCTCGGAGCTCAAAGCATACGCCAACGTGTCTTGTGTGCAAAATGAGTGAAGGGCTCAAAAGAAAAGAAAATATGGCTGCCATAGCACCGTAATTTAAAGAAATGTGATCTCAAAGCCAGGAGATTTGGTGATAATGCATTTCCAGGTATGCAAATTTTTTCAAGATCAAGCTGTGCATAAAACCAGGTGCGACCAAGAAAGATGTTATTGAGTGCATGTTGGAGACTGCTGTGTCATTGTTGTAAGCAATAGACTATGTGAAATCAATTATGAGATTAGGTTACACATCATATGTACATAATACATTTGATTCTCAATGAAATAAAAATGTTTAAGATTTATAGTAAATAAATTTAACCTTTTGTTTCTTGACTTTCCAGAAGTGTTAGTTTGTTAAAGAATACAATATATTTGTGATGGCTTCAATATACTATATTAAAGAGAAAGAAATTTACTCATTCTTTATATAATAATAATAATAATGAAATTATTACATACAGTGCTCAGGTGCAGTATAACTCGTCAAAGGTGCATGTATAGTACATAGAATAATGTACAAATGTCAGGAAAATGAACAGTGTAGGAGTCATGATATACATGTGACTTGATTTAAATAATATAATGGATAGTAATAATATATGTAATAATAATAATGAAATTGCATACAGTACTCAGGTGCACTATAACTCATCAAAGGTGTATGTATAACACATAGAATAATGTACAAATGTCAGGAAAATGAACAGTGTATGAGTCATGATATATGAGAGTTAATATTTGAATTTCAGGAATTTATCCAGTGGATAAAAATAAAGAGTTTGAGATCTACTTAATAATTATCTAACACATGATTTATCCATAAAGATGCAAAATTTAAAGTAGAGGTAACTAAAATCATTGCAAATATCTTCACAATATTTCAAACTAAAATTTCTATGATTTAACTTTATCATCCTTACAAATTGATTGAACTGTTGATGTTCTGTTGATCAATTTGTAAAAGTAAGTGTTAATAAGTATATTTCAAGCAATTGTACATTATCTAGTAAAATTATATTTTTAATTAAAAAAAAAAATTTTTTTTTTTTATGGGAAATTTTTTTTAATAGTCTATATAGTCTAGGTGGCATTTTTAATCTCATTACATCAAAAATGTATATCATTATTAAAGGGTAAAAAAAAAAAAAAGATATCAATGATATAAAGAATCTATAGTGATAAAAAAAATGGGGGAAAAAAATGGAGAGAAAAAATGGGGAAAAAAAAGATTTAAAAAATCATAAAAGTTCTTAAAATTATATCCATTAAAACAAAAAATTGTTCTTTTAGGAATTCATTGTTATATCTAACACATGTTTATAGTAACAATCATATGCACATGTACACAAAAAATACAAATATCACACATCTGAAATAATTTCAAAGAGAAACAGGAGATCAAATATTTCAATGTAAATAATCAAATCAAAATACACACATTACAATTGATCCTTCTAATTTAAATGTAAATTTACACTTTCAAGCAAATTTTTATTCAAATTTCTAGTTTACAATTATATTCATTACAATATCATGCTTTTCTGGCATAGGCTTTGAGCATTCATTCATAAATATGACTAAGTCTACAGTCAAATGGCACTAAAAAGTCATCTACTCATCTAAATAATACTGAAAGCAAATTTCGTGCTGCGCCCTGGAGATGAAGGAGGCAGGAATTCAAAAGGAATAAGCATGCTATGAGTAAAAATACAAAATGATTCCATTTCACACGTTTGGTTATAATGATTAGATTTTCCATTGGAAGCAAATAAAAAATTAAAAAAAAAAAAAAAAAAAAAACGATCTGCAAGGAAACAACAAATGGTCCTGTTGAATTATTATTTGACTCGGTGAAAATTAGATGAATATGATGGGGTAGGGTTACAAACTTCTTATGCCAACTATCACTATTAATATTTTCATTAATAAAGCAGTGATGCTGATAGCTTTTTGATTTAGTCTGTCCTCGAAAACGTATATTTGCTTTGAATGAGTCCCCAGGAAAATTAATGGGTCCAAACTAAAGTTTCTTAATAGATTGTAGGGTTTTTATTTATGATCTGGGGGAAACAACTAAAGCCATCTAACTCTTACTTTGTAACTTATCCTGTGTAATTCATTTCTAAGAATCTATTGAAATGTATTTACTGTTAGCTTGAAATGGTGAGGGAAGAAACAAAGAAAATCACCGATTATATATATATATATATATATATATATATATATATATATATATATATCCCTTTTTTTTTTTTAAATATATTTTTTACTTTTCTAATATGCCACCAAAAAATAGATACTTTATCAGAGATGCTGATAGGTACGTGTCCTGTGTCCTTGATGCAGTAAAATCGTATCCATGCGTCCCAGTATTTGAGCCACTTCTTCATTACAGATTTCACTTCCTCATCACTGGATTAATGTTTGCCTCTTTCATGGGGTCAAAGAGATGATAGTCTGAGGCAGACATTATTCCAGTGATGAGGAAGTGAAATCTGTAGTGAAGAAGTGGCTCAAAGAACAGTCAACAAAATTTTATTGTGCAGGGATACATGCTCTCATTCAAAGGTGGAACATTGCTATTGAGAGAAACGGTGACTATGTGGAGAAGTAGGGATGTGATCCACAGAGGACCAGCTTCATTTTGATGCATGATACATGTTCCTGTGCTGGTAATTATACCTGTCCTAAACAAAATGGCATTACTCTTTGACTCACCATCATATGACAGTGGTTCCTTTTATGATAGCATTACTAACATGGTCATACAAAGTTATTATAATGCTTACTGCTAAATAAAAGTAGTAACTATTTTCAGAGATTTTCACTATTATCATTTATCTTGTGTAAACTGATTTTGTTTATTTTCTAAATTTTCCAATAACAAAGAATAATATATAAAATACAATGAAATGGGCTATTTAGCAATATTGTAGTATTCACAAATAAAAATGGGGGATATCAGGTATAGCGTTGTCTAATTACAGGAAGTAAATTGCTAATATATTCTTCAAAACAAAAGGGGAATAAAATTACGAGCAGTAACTTAAAACTGGACCTGTAATAAGAAAATTGTATACAATCTTGTAAACTGATGAGTACATATAAAAATAGAATAAAAACTATAGTTTAACCCCACACACACACACACACACACGTTTTGAGCTGCGAATTAATATATTCATGACTACAGGAAAAACAGAAAGCTCAAAATAATAGTAGTCAATTTTTAAATAAAAATAAATAGTGTGATTAATAAGAAAATAATTAGTATTACTTGTTATTGTAAACTTTTTTTTTTACAGTACAAATTTAACCAAAATTTAACTAACCTTTCTTATTACAGATAAAAGCATTTACAGAATATATCAAAGAAAATGATTCCTATTTTACTGAAATTAACACCCTCAAAAGTAATTGTAAGCCAGAATAAGTCGGCGAGTTTCAACTTATGTTGCAAACAACACATTATCAAGTTGTCTGGATATCTACACAAGGGAAGTAACTTATAATTTGTTTATCTCCCTTGAAAGATTTGAACGTGATTATCTACATTCTGTGGATTTCAGTTGAAAATTACAATAACATGTTAATTTTTAAAAAGTTACACAAATTTTTAAGAAATTGATTTTAAAAACACCCCCTCCCAAAACTTTCATTTCAATTAGCCAAATTTTGCTATTTGCTAAATTCTTGAATGTAATTATTTAAAAAATAATCACTTCAGATTTGTTTATAATGTATCTGCATATTTTTATATGTAATTAAACTTCAATAAAATATAACGAATGCTGAATAAAATCTACAGTCAAAGTAGACTGGTGATGTAAATGAAGCGAGGACAAACTCATAAGTGACATTCTCCTGTGGACACCTACACATGGACACAATGTAGGCTGAACAGCAAAAATGTACATCAATCAGCTCTGTGTGGATTCTGGGTGCTTTGTGTGTGTATGTATATATATATATATATATATAAAACAAAAATATGTAAGGAGCATCTATTCTATTAAGTTAATGCCAGATGTGTAAACTGACAGTTGCTAGAAACAAGCAGTAAATAAGATTGAAAATTTATCTTAAAATAATGTAGGTGATAAATCTTATTAATTATCAATCAAAAATTTAAAGAGAAAAAGAAAAAAAAAAGAAAGAAAAAAGTTCGTTTTTTTTTTTTAATGGTATTGGAGAGTCAATCAAAGTGAGCTGAAATATCAAAGATGTACGTGAGAAACTGCACACATCAATGAGTGTTCAAATAGCAGCAGTGCTGGTAGCAACAGCAATACAGGACAAAAAAAAAAGTTACTGGGTTAGAAACACGGTTGGAGGAGTGTGGTTATAAACAGTAAAAGGCTCCATTTAGATATTGGGAAGTGTGTGTGCGTTTTATTCTAAAGATAACACTACAATAAAACTAACTGACAATAAAATCTTTTTTTTTTTTTTTTTTTTTTTTGCTTGCCTCTATTAATACAAGAATCATCTAAAAGGTTTTTAGGATTACCCCGCACAATGTGATAATATGATTATAAAATAGTTAAAACTGAACAAGAATATATTCCCACAGTGAAACAACTGCACAGTTGGATGGGCTATAGAATACACCAACTGCACCTCTGCAGGAGGGTAAGACCCCCCCCCCTCCGTGGGGTCAGCTTTAAACTGTACAGTTTGAGTTAGAGATCCTGGTGCTTGAGCAGAATTTGATCCAGTTACTAAGTGGTCATGTGACCTGCAAGAATCCACTTTAGCCCTTGCACAGGCTAGATGTGTGGTTGGAGAGGCCCGATCCAATCAATCGACTGGTCATGTTAAGACCTAGCACCAATATGGATCAAGTTATAACTGTATTCTTCAAATTGCTTATGTAGCAAACACCCAACCCTTTTAATGTAGTTTTTTTTAAAATTAAATTTAAATTCATATATACACGAAGTTATTGAAATATTTTGGACAGAAATTTCTTTAAAATTTTTTAGGGATTTAAAAATGTCCCACTTTGTATTCAATCCTTTGGTATGATTATAAGATTGATTTATTAAAAATTTTCTTAAAATTTTAATCTTTTTTCTATGAGTTTTTATTCTCATATAATGAGAATTGGAATTCTTTGCTTTCTGGAAAAAGAAATATACATTATATTCAATGGATTTTTCCAAAATTCTAGTTTAACATCAAGAAGACAAATAACTTTGTTATTAAAATAAATGACAGAAATTTCTTTAAAAACTTTTAGGGATTAAAAACGTCCCACCTTTTCTTCAATCCTTTGGTATGTTTATAGATTGATTTTTAAAATTTAAAAAAAAAAAAACAAAAAAAACAAACTCTTTCATATAAGTTTTTATTCTCATACAATGAGAATTGGAATTTTTTGTCTTCTAGAGAAAGAAATATACATTATAGTCCATGGATTATTCTAAGATGGTTTTGGAGGTGAAGAAAAAAAAGTCTAATCAATTGAGGAAGCAGCTTCTACTATGACATTATCCATAATTCAAATACTCACTTTCTTAATATAAAATAAGCATTTGAACAACAACAACAAAAAGTATTTAAAAAAAAAAAAAAAAAGAAAAAAAAAAAAAAGGTATTCAAACTACCAAAGTAATATTTTTGATGTTTCGGACTGTTGTCCTCATCTTTATTGTGGTATGTATAAACACAACATTCAGGCCACTGTATCCTCGGGCCTTGTTCAGGTGTTCCCTGTTTACCTTAGACTAAAGTCATCCTCAGTCGATAACCCTGAGGTCAAGCATGGTTTATCATCTGATGACGTCTTTAGTCTAAGGTAAATAGAACATCTGAACAAGGTTTGAGGATACAGCGGCCTGAATGTTGTGTTCATACATACCACAATAAAGATGAGGACAACAGTCCGAAACATCAAAATTATTCAAATCAAGCCTCATCTAAAAAATACAGACAAATTACATGTTTTTTTGTCTGATGAAAAAAATGAAAAGAAAATTTCTAAAGCAGTTTTTATAGTTGTGTCTAGCTGAATAGCCGGATGAAATGCTGACAAAATACGGAATGGTTTAAGCATGCAGTATGTTGATTAAAACAGGTAAATACTTAGGAGCAGTAAGCTGAGCAAATGTAAAGCCTATAGTAACAAGGGAACAAATCCAGTTGATCATATCTCAGAGTAAATTGACATTTTTAAAACAATTGATAAAAATCAGACTCACCAGAACAGATGAGACTTAAACTCATGGAATCTTAGGGAAGTGATTGAATTATTATCTTGATATTTCAATATTAACTACTCAACCTATTTTACTCTCTTCCCACAAGAAAAAAAAAAAAAAAAAAAAAAAAAATACAATAAGATTTAAAAAAAACAAAAAAAACATTAAGTCTTGTTAACTAAAAATCTCAGAATTGCTAAATCATAACATCAAAATACTTGAAAAGCAAGTATTTTAGCCAGTTTAATATCAAAGGTCAAAATCCTTTGTGGCTACAATATATGTTCCATACTAAACAATAATAGAATCTGGAACTTTAAGTATATGAAAATAATTAAAGTGGACAGAGTAGCCTATTGTCAGTACCAGTCAGACAGTGAGGGAGTCTATCTCTTTTTCAATAGTCCTAGACTAAGGAGAGTGTTTTTGTATCTGAGGTGGAGCACCATACCTATCATCAGCTCCCCAATTTACCGCACAGGTGTAAGTTGAGGTACTCATAAGCTGAGTTGGCGAGGGCCGTTATCGAATCAGGAACCATGTGGTCTTGAGGCAGATGCCCAACTGTCTGAAGGAGTCTATCCCCTTTTTACTATCAATAGACTAGGGAGATTTTTTCATATCTGAGGTGGAGTGCCACACCTACCATCAGCTCCCCCACTATAACGCAACAACCCAAGCCGTGCTACTTATATGCTGAATTGGTGAGTGATAGTATTAGACCTGAAACCCTGTGGTTCTGAGGCAGAATGTCCTACCGCCTCAGCTAAGTTTGCCCATTAAATCAAGACTATACAATAGCATGTATTTTGTGAAAATGTATTAGAAAGTAGAGTTTGGCTTAACTAAATGTCAAAACTTTAATAAAATGTTATTTTCTGATATCTTGGTACTCATGTGGTTCATGTAGCACCAAGTGACTATTTGGTGATAACAGATGTATAAGCAAAACCAACATGTGTTGCCTCTTATCAAATATACGCTATTCTTGTTCACATCTCTGCAAAGCAAGTTGTGAAAAGATAAAGCGATTTTCTTTCAACTTTCTGATGTACAGGGTGTCCAGAAAAAAATGACATCATTTGAAATCTAAGTAATTACAAGTCCTAAGCAAACAAAATTAAATTGGCTTCATGTTGAATAATAAACGAGTTTGTATTATCTGGATTATTTGGACTATTGTCCTATCTTTATCTGTTATCTTTATTGTTATCTGTACAACATTTCTTGTCCTCATCTTTATTGTTATCTGTACAACGTTGTACTGATAACAATAAAGATGAAGACAATAGTCTGAATAATCCAGATGATACAAATTATCGAGCCTCATCTCAAAAATTCAGAGAAATAAAAGAGTTATTTAGCAAAATTTAAACAAGATATTCAGAGGGGAAATAGAGTTTATAACAGATTTCATAAAGCCTCACACTCTTGTTTGTGTTTGAGAATATTCTAACACACAAAATGCCTTTTCATTGCTAGTGAATGTCATCTTTATGCCTGGGTAAAAAAAAAAAAAAAAGTAAATTAAAACCTTAAACTTAGTTTTTCACTTTGTTAAAATTTGAGATCATTTGAGCAAGAATTGGCTATTCTTCTATTAGACTAAGTCAATTTTTTGTGGACACCCTGTATATGTTCATATAAACACATTAGAGCATAAAAGTAAGTTTTAACCTAACACAATAAATTATTTAAATACATGTGGCCAAAACGTTTTATCTCTTGCATAAAGCTCCACACAACCCATGGACATGTCTAACTTGGAGGCACATGGTATAATAGTTAGAGTCCTAGAAAATGAACTCGTTGACCAGAGTTCAAATCCTGGACAAGGCTGATTGCATTTCATATAACTCTTAGAAAAGATATGAATCCAACTATTCTCCCTCCATCTATGGGTAAATAGTAGAGCAGACTGGGTTCATTAACCTTGGTTAGGCAACCAGTCTAGGAGAAGGAAAAGTCTGAATTCAAACCTGTTAAGCTCTGCTTAAGAAATTGACTTGTGTCACATCCTGCTTGTGTGGAGGGGGCTTTATCTATATATATATATATATATATATATATAAAAAAATCTAATTTTCTTTCTAACCTGATGAGCTAAGTAAATGAGTAAAGTATTGTATGACTGACAGAAGGTTCCTGGCACTGCCTTTCAGCCTTTTGCAATTTTAAAAGGCACAAAAAACAAGCTTTTGTATTGAATAGTGGGTATTGAACTACAAGCCAAATATCTCTATTCTAATGTTCTTAGTCAACAACTAACATTGAAGGTAAATAATTGAAAATTCTTTAGCATATGGTAATAGAAGCAGCATAAAAAAAAGGCAGTATGTGACAAGAGTCCACAGCAAAATGGCAGGGTTGATTGTGTGTTTCCGGTATCTGGTGTGTCTGCCGAGTGGAGGCGACATCATCCAGCTGGAAGCGAGATTGCTTCAACTTATATGTGGGAAACCATGTTAGTTGCATTGCATGAAAACTAACCTGTGTGTGTGTTCACTGACTTCTAACAGGAAACAAAGTAGGGATGGAGGTTGGTAGTATATGAAGAATGTGCACTGTCTGAGATACAATCACTAGATCACTGAAGCTTTCAAAAATAATGACTTGGCTTGGGTGAAGAAAAAAAAAGTAAAAAAAAAAAGAAAAAATGAATGACTGGCTGCTTTTGTTGTTTAGGCATACAGCTCAGTGCAAACTGAACATAAGTGGAAAGCCTCCATGCAAAATATCTGTAAGTGTGAGTAATGGAGAGGCAAGGGAGAGTAAGGAGTGGGAAGGGAGAGTAAGGAGTGGGAAACAAGGAGAGGATGAGATTAGTAAGAAACATTAGAAATGGAAATGTCTTCATATTTTTGCCCATGGGTTGGGGGGTCGGGGGAAAAAATGAGACAGGGGTGGGCAAGGTGGAGTTGAAAATAAAATAAATATCATATACAACCATTGAAAAATATATATAAGAGCAAAATGTTTAGAATTGTAAATTATTTACCAATACATTACGTGATCTGGAATTCCTACGGAATTTGGCCTGCAAATTTATCCAAGAATGAGTTTCACATTAATAACTCAGGAAGGAAGATGAATGATACTCAAAGAATGCAGTGTTTTTTTTTTTTTTTTTGTTTTTTTTTTTCTTGGATAAAAGGACAAAAGTAAAAACGGACTAATGTCAACTGTATTATTTAAAAAAACAATATCCTTTAGAATATAACAAGTGTATGTGTCAGAAGAAAAGTGTGTGTTCAGATAAGACAGTGCATTTATGGGAATGTTTTATTCCCTGTAAGTAGGAAAAAAAGTTAAATTAAAAAAAAAAAAGTTAAATTTTCAATATATTGTAAAATTTAAAAAAAAAAAAAAAAAAAAGTTAAATTTTCAATGTATCATAAAATTAAAAAAAATTAAAAAATTAAAATAATAATATAATTGAAAATTATGTTTTTAATTATTAAAAAAATACTTAACACTTCCACAATGCCCACTAAAAACTCATTTAGAGAAGGAGAAATTTAAAAAAAAAAAAAACGGATTAAAAAAGAAAAAACTATTAGATAAAAGAAATTTATTGAATAAGTCTTAAATAAAGAGTTTGCAAAATTACAGAATAAATTTTCAGTGTTGAGCAGAGAAAGATAATAATAAAAAAAAAAAAGGAGTTAAAGTCAAGGGTTTCTCATCAAGAATAAAGTCAAAGAAATAAAAAAAAATAAAAAATAATTTTATTTTTACTGTCAACTTCTTAAATGCCTACTTTTAAATTACCAAAACAATTATATTCTATTATGTATGCAGTGTCATAAAAGTATCAGAAACCTATTAAGGCCTAACTGAGCTGGTTTCTTTATTGTTCTGTTTACAACTTCAGATTAGATAATAATCAATTGTAATTTTGTTGTTAATGATTTTTATCTTTAGAAAAAACACTATCATCATAAATATTTTTTAATGTATTAATATTATTTGGATTATTCGGACTATTGTCCTCATCTTTATTGTTATCTGTACAACCTTTTGGTCAATGTGCCCTCCAACATCCTTCAATGTATATTTGAAAGTGAATTTTATATATTGTACTGACAAGTGTAATTATTTATTAGTTGGATTTTATGGCATGTCTACCCTTGTTGGGTTATTTTATGCCAAAGATATTGTTTTATTCATTCTTAATGGGTATTCAACATTTTTTATTTAAACTCTGTTTTTTGGGTATTTTTTTTTTTAAACACAATTTTTTTAAACTCATTTTTTTTCTATTTAACCCATAGATGGGACTCTAACAGGTACTACCAATCCGGGTCAGAGTGGACCTGGGAGTAATAGCGATGAAGGGGTACTCCACACTCCTCAGAGGTCCAGAATTGGAACTTCACTGTTAGATAAGTGTAATTAAAATTAAAAACGTTTTCCTTTTGTAATAATTAGATTCTAGTAGTAAGAAATATTGACAAGGACTCCTTTACTATAATAAATAAATCATAAGATCATTATACAAGGGTCATTCAATAAATAAGGTGAATTTTGGATTTTAACAATTAAGGAAAAATTTTTGGGATCAAGTATTTAATAGGAACCCCAACATTTTATATATTTTTAATATAAAAATGTCTAATATAAAAACATGTCTTTCATTTAAAGTTTTATAATAAAAAAAATATTTTGCTATTGAATTAACAACATAAAATAACTAATTTTTTTTATTTTATTAAAATTAAAAACTATTTTAATATAAAAACGTGTCTTTGGTTTCTTAATAAACATTAACTAAATTTTAAAAATTTGTTTACAGTAAAAAGTAAAACTGTCTTTTTCCTAACTGGTCCTTGTTGGGGGTGCCTATTAAATACTTGGCACCAAATTTTTTTTGTTTTATTTTTCATATAATCTGCATTCTTCAAAACACATTTCTCCCATAAAAAAAAAAGAAAGGCTTTTGTATTCACTTAAGTATTGAAATCTTTGGACAGATTTTCTTCAACTCATAAAAATTTTGTTCCACACAGAAAATGTGTGTGTGTGTGGGGGGGGCATACCTGGACCTATAACCCTTTCATTGTTTGATGCAAATCAAAAAAAGATTTAATCCTTTTATTTTAAACGAGAAGCAGCTACCCAGCATCGCCTCAGTAGAAGGGTGGAACCCCCCCCTCCGGTGTATTGATTTGTTTACTTTTGAGATTTACAAATGCTGGACATTTTTAAGTAGAATTTCAATGCTATTTCTATGTATATTTTGATTTTTAAATATCTTCCTATATAAATCTAATCTTCATAATTTTTGCACATAAAGCAAGAACCAGTGATATTTAATGTGTATGTATATATGTGTGTGTGTATATATATATATATATATATATATATACACACGTAATCATTGTTTTATTTTCATAGTTTCATCCGGATATACACACACCAACTGCCCTTTATATATATATATATATATATATATATATATAGATATAGATGCAGTTTGAAAGCCACATATGGCTCTCAAAATAGTGAAAGATTTAAGGTGGATCTTGCAGCTGTTCCCCAAAAAATTGGCTGACTGTTTCCACTGTTCTTGCTGCAAAAAGGCAAGGTTATCATGCACAATTTTGTGTGCTGTGCCAACAGAAATCCCCCTCTATTCAGATATGTCCTCTATCATAACTTGTAAATCAGTCAAGATGAGTAGATTAACTGAATCCACCATTTCAGGTGTGCTTGTCATTATGGCCTTGCCTAGCCGGTTTTCATCTTGAATATTATTTTGAATTTCCTTATGAACATCCTTTATTTATTTTTAAAAGATGCTTCTCTGTAAACATCACACATTCTGTAAATTTCACATGGTTTGCACTTCTCAGACACCAAAAATTTGATGACAGACCTCTGTTCAAACCTGGAGCACTAATTTGCTGGCATTTTGAATAGCCTCAAAACATATTTTTGTGAGATCTAAATGATTTTTGCTATACACCAATTGCAAACAATGCAGAATTTATGGTGAAAATTCGGGGAAGGGGGATTATTTTGCTAAAAAAAATATTTAAAAAATTCACTATATTTATCGAATGACACTCGTATAACACAAAACTTCATTTATAAGGCGGTGTGGTTTATTGTCAGTACCACCAAGACAACGATGAGTCTATCCCCTTTTCACTAGTGCTAAACTAGGAGATTGTTTTACTGACATTTTAGTGCTAAACCAGGAGATTTTTTTACCACACCTACCTATTTTACTGTACAGATAAGATTACTGAAACTATGCTACTCATGCGCTGAGTTGATGGGGACCAGTATCGAACCTGGAACCTTGCAATTCCTAGGCAGGTGCTCTACCAACCAAGCTAAACCTGTCCCTTTAATCATATACAACTCAATTCTTTTAGACTAAGTTAGATTTGTATTTCCACCTATCTTGATAAAATTAAATATAGTACATTTGTATGATAAAATATCCCATTAGATCTTTTTACCATGATAATGAATTCTCAATGTATTAATTTATTTACCTCGCATCACACTTATGCACAAGGTCATTTAATGTGGGACCACCCATGAACCGAAGCTCATGGAATGGCAGGCATTAAAAAATGTGTAGATCCCATCGGCATTCCCCCTCAATGGGGGCACCTCAGGCACTGGGCAATAAACCCAGCCCTGCCCCATTAAATCGAGGGAGCAGGACCCCATGGGATCACGCCGTTAATTACTTTACCAGTCCAGTGGCTTTGGCCTCTGGACATCTAGTCCAGGTAAGTATGAATTCTCAGTGTATGCGTATAATAGACTGACATTTATCAGAGAGCAGTTATGAAGACAATGAGATTTCTTTTTGTTTTGTTTTTTTGTTTTTTTTTCCAAATCAAAATTTCAAACAGGATGATCTCAAATGTTCAAGTGAACAGAGTGAAATACCCAAAGACTATTAGACATTAATGAGTTTAAAATGTTGTAAAGCAAGAGAAAGATATTAGTTCCATTAAATCCCAATTTCAAAGTTTTAATGCAATCTTATGTATAAATATAATATACTCTTTACTATCCAGCATTTTAATACTAAATTTTTGTATATTGCTCTTAGTAGAAATGGCTGTTATTTTAAATAATCATATTTAATGATATGAAAGATTTATAATGAAAGTGGATGAGTGAGACTCTGCCTTATTGCAATAGCTAAATCAGGAAAAAGGCTTGCATGTAAGAAAATAGCAGAAGATAGCAAGCAAACAAATTGTTTTGTCTTAGAGAAAACTTTGTTAAAGCCATTGTACTATTTTTCTAAATCATAATTCTTTGATTTAGAGAAGTGCATGTTATCTGAAATTGATACAAAAAACAAAAAAAAAAATCAAAAAAAAAAAAATTAAAAAAAAAAAAAAAAAAAAAAAAAATCACAGTATCATAAGATATATTGAATTAAACTTTTTTTTTTTTAAGTATAAACTTTATTTACAATACAAATAATTTTGAAAATCTGTACATTTAAAACGGTTTTGTTTATAATTATCTTAGCTATTTATAG
>CM042168.1:22278016-22285516 GCA_023376005.1 Doryteuthis pealeii
CTAGATGAACATGATGCTTCTCGTGATGCTTTTCTGATTGAATGGGCAATGCAAAAACATTGATATAATTATATAAATGAGATCTTTTCTAAGTTATTCAACACCTTGTTTGCTCAACAGACAAACGATTCAAAATGATTTCCCAGGTCGAATCATCGCTATGCTTGGTTGGTTGGGTTTTACGGCATGTCAACCCTTGTTAGGTCATTTTATGCCAAAAACGTTTTTGTTTTATTCCTTCTTGATATATATTCAATGTTTGTTTTTTTTTTTTAAATCCATTTTCTTTTTCCTAAACTTTTTTTAAAAACTTATGTTTTTCTATTTAACCCATAGATGGGATCCTAACAGATACTACCACTCCAGATCAGAGTGGAGCTGGGAGTAATGGTAATGTAAGGGTACTCCACATTCCCCAGAGCTCCAGAACTGGAACTTCACCATCAGATAGAGTGTCATACTTTGAACAAAAAGACCCTCAGCCACCACCTTCTAGCACATATATGATAAAAAGGGTTGGGGTTGCCATAAGGGCAATAGGGTTGGGACAATCATATAAGTGCTAAGGCTTGACGTGACCATCTAATTGATCGGAGGGTCACTATGCTTGGATGGACAAGGTACACTTGAAGAAGGCCAGAGTCTGAAAAGTATTTCTATATATCAGAACAAAGATGAGGACAACAGTCTGAAAAATGAAAATAATACATATGAAACCCCATATGAAAAATTGAGACAATCAGCAAGATGATGAATTTCTTCCAATTAAAATGATTTCAGATGAAGAGGAAATTAAATGATAAATACAGATTATGAATTAAGAGATAGAAAATAAAATATGAATATTTTCAGCTGTTGAAGGAAGAAGAGTAAAAGAAAATGTAAATAAACAAATAAAAAGCCAAACAAAAAAAGAAAAAAAAAAAAATGGAATAAGAAAAAAAGTGGAAAAAAAAAAAAAATATTAGAGACAGAGACTTAAACTAAAATAGATTATTTGCTTCAAATTCAAATAGATATTTTGTAAAAATTAAAATCAATTGAATATCACAAATTTTAAGAGATTTCTTTTTAAATAAATTTAAAAAGGAAATATCTAAATTAACCCAGGGTTTTAAAATGTATGTTAACTTAGAGAATAAGTGATGGAAACAATAAAATTAGGACTAGAAAGACCTGTGGATATACCACAGTAGTATAATTTAATTATTACAACATTTGATATGTTTACTTAAGATCTACTGCCAAATAGTTCAATATATAAAAAGTATAATAATCTTGATTTAATTCTCACTTCCCCCCTCCTTCTTTTCATTGTTTGATTGAAACAGATTAGCATTATTGCTTCTGCACGCTCACCCACTCTCTCTGTTTTTGTATATTTTGATATGAATTAAATCTTCATAATTTTTGCCCAAAAAGCAGGAACTAGTGATATTTAATGTGTATATATATTTACTTTGTCGTTAATTGTTTTATTTTTGAAGTTTCATCCGGACATACATACATACACACAGACAGACAACTACCCTTTATATATGTATAGATGGAAGTGATTATTAGAAGTGTTTTCTATAGCATTAACATGTTCAGAAACTTAATACTATTAAAAACGTATGTTTGCAAAATACTTGTATTTAAATGTTTTATACTTTTGTTGTTGTTGTTGTTGTTGAGTTACAAGAACACTTTTTAAAATTTATTTATCTATTTTTTTTTAAAATAGTTGCAAAGAATTTTTGTAGGTATCAAAAGAATTTTTGGGTTGCTGAAGCCAAAAATGATTTAAGTTCTGCTGTATTGATTCTAGTACTTTTGAGATAATAGACACCCTTCAAATTATGATTTTACCCAAATTCATTATCAGATTCTATCCAATAAATTTTCAGACTACAAGCTAAGATATTTTTCCCACAATAACCAGCCTTTTTAATTCTAAAGTAGCTAGAATATATGACCTATATTAATAGTGGAAGCAGCTTTGACCGGTTACGGATATGACCTTTATAGACATAATACAAAACATCATCATCATTAAGTTGCGCTAGTAGCATGGATATCTATGATAATCTCTCCTCAATCATTCATTATCCTCGGGAGGACCTCTGCACAGCATCCAGTATCCACACAGAGCTGGTCTTTTCTGGATGGCCTGCACTGATATGTCCATGTACTGGTTCCCACAGGAGAACATTGCTTATGAGTTCATCCTAGCTTCTCCAGCATGTCTTGTTTGTCTCACTCGGAGGGTTTGTGTGATGACAGGCAGGTGGTTGTATATCTACTTCTTTGGGGGTGTTTCCAAAATTTGCATTCTTGTGCAGCTCCCATCTAGCTATATTCTCTAGATGCTTCATTAGGGTCCAAGTGGTGCAGCCATACCGTAGCATAAGTACAACTATGGCTTGGAAGAATTAGAGATAATTCTGAGATAAACCGCCTATTATTATCATTAAGAAAAGGAGAGAAGAAAGTGGTTCAACTCGGACATGGAAAGAACATTTATTTACTAAGTATAGCTTGGTACAAGGTCAAAAGTATGGGAGACCCAGTTAAAATCAAACTCATTAATAATCATCTGCTACCTTAGCATTATGTAAAGTGATTGACATGGAGAGAGAGAGAGAGTGTGTGTGTGTGTGTGTGTGTGTGTGTGTGCATGTGTACATATATATATATATATATATATATATATATATATATATATATATATTAGTGATGCTGATAGCTTTTTAATTTAGTGTGTCCTGGGATGCACATATTTGATTTGAATGAGTCCCTGGGAAATTTGATAGGTGCCAACTAAAGCTTCTTAAATTTTAGAGTTTTTATTTATGAACAACTAAAGCTTTCTAACTCCTACCATGAATTACACTGTATATACAGTGTAATTCGTTTCCAAGAAAATATTGAAATGTATTTACAGTTAACTGAAAATGGTAGGGGGAAGAAAAAAAAACACTGGGATGCATGGATACGATTTTTCTGCATCCTTTTAGATTTTTCTGCGTCAATAATGCAGGACGCGCACCTATCAGCATCTCTGTATGTATGTATGTATGTATATATATATATATATATATATATATATATATATATATATATATAAAAAGAAAAAACTTGCAACTATTTTTCTTTACTTTACATCCCCTACCCCCAACTTGATACATAACACCCAAGAATTTGTTCTTTAGTCTCTATGGATTTACTTCCACATAGTTCCAGGACATTTTGTTACAAGCACTTTGGGCTGAACCAATTTTGTGTTATTGTAAGGTTACAAGATTACTTTGCTGTTGTTGTTATTTATCTCTGTTGGAATTTGAAACGATTTCTTGTAATTTTGAATTGAATTCAAGTATTTCAATCTTAAAAGATTTTATTCCAATCTTTTCTAAACAAAAACAGGTTTTGTTACTTTCTTGACAAAAATTACAAACAGTGTCAAAGGTCAGAGGTGGCTGACAAGTTTTGACAGAAAAGTTCAATGAAAATAAATTACCATAATCTTATGGAAGGGAAGAAATAATTCCTTTAACTATCATTGTTATAAGGATTCCAATGACTAGCCAATCACTTTGTCTTTCAATGAGTTTTATATATAGGAAAGGATTAGTTCTATTTCAAACATGTTTATAAACATATCTCTCAGTCTCCGCCTAGGAACCACAAAGTGCCGGATTTTATGGCATGTCAATCCTTGTTGGGTAATTTTATGCCAAAGATATTTGGTTTTATTCATTCTTGATGGTATTTTAAATAATTTTAATTTAAACTCAATCTTTTTTTAACACAACCCATAGATAGGACCCTAACAGGTACTACCCCTGGGTTAGGGTGGGCCTGGGAATTAATGGTGATGAAAGGGTACTCAAAAATCCTCAGAGCTCCAAAATTGGAAAATCACTATTAGATGCAGTTCAACATCATACCCAGGACACTAAGACCCCAAGCCACTACCTTCTAGCATATATATGATAAAAGGGGTTGGGGGTTTGCCATAAGGACAATAGGGCCAGGGATAATCATATAGGTGCTAGGGCTAGACATGAAGACCCTAAGCCACTGCCTTTTAGTACAGCTGTCTTCTGAAATGTTTTGTTAAATGCTAACATCATTATAGTACAAAATATTAAAACCAAAAAGTATTAACAATTGAGACTAAGTTTTACATTAAAAATGAATTTCTTGCTATATTATTAGTATACAAGTGGAATCAATTCCTTCAGTGATATGAACAAATTCTGTTTTATATATATATATATATATATATATATATATATATATATATACACACATACACACTCACTATCACCAGATCTTGCTTTTTAAGAAAAAATAATGAAGATTTGGTTAATATCCGTGAAGATAATTAAAAGATAAAATTTAAATAGTAACAGCATGGAAACATTAATTTTTCTTTTCAGAGAGTCTATGCAGATCAATGCAAGATTTTGTTTACATGAGAATTTTAATGGGCCATGCTGCAAGGATCCAACTACTGATTAAATTAATTTAATAATGGATCCACGAGATTAACTTTTAGCCCCCCTCCCCAACCAACCAGTTGACACCAGGAAGCCGCTTCTAGTTTTATACTAAAACTATTCAGAATTACATCAAATATCAGCATGTTGTATACTGGGTCATACAATATCCAGTATACTAGTACATTTAACTACAGTTTGCATCAGACAAAGTAACTTGCAACAGTGCTAAAACATCAAGGTAGACGGTTTGCGTAATGGTTCAATAATCTTTGCAGTCTCAGTAATCACCTCGATGTTCTAAAAGAGTAGTGTATAAATAGTCTTGGACCAACGCATTTACTCTCTATGAAAGGTAAGCCAGGCTAGTCTACAACACAACAGCAATAAGCATTTAACGGTATTTTTTTCCTAAGTTTAAATAGATATAAGAAAATTTAATTAATGTTTATTGTAGTCATCTATAACTCAAATAAATGCTACTCCTCATCTAAAAAGTCCTGTTGGCATGATTAATTCAAATTTAAGTTAATGAATGGATATCAAAATACTTGACCAAGTATTTTTATATCTCATTGCCAGATCTATCTGTTTCCAAGTTTTAAAATAATTAATAATATTCAAAAGATGTACAAAATCTTTTTTAAAAATTTTTTTATATTTAAGATTTTAAAGCAAGATTGTCAAGCAGCTATTTTGAATATTATTAATATACATTGTTCTCAATATTCTAAACTTAAGAATGAAGTTGGTATTAAATTTTGCAGACTATTTTTTCATCAATAACCAAAATTAATTCAGTTCTGAATTCAATAAAAATGCTAATGAGTGAAATTAATAGATAAAATCTTTATCAATTTAGCTAATTGATAAAGATTTTATCTATTAATTTTCTTAAATATTTTTGAATATGAAATTTAAAAATGCCAATGATCTTTTATACAAAAAAAAAAAAAAAAAAAAAAAAAAAATGCAGGAAGTAAAAATTTTTTTCATTTTTTAAATTTAAAAAAAAAAAAATTTATAGCTTTATTTTATAAAATTCAAGAATAGCTATGAAGTCTACTATATGAAAAAAATCTTACCACACCTAATTAATGCACACACATTTGAACATAAATTTGGATGACTTGAAGCAAGGTCCATGATATTATGTAGTGATTTTCTTTAAAAGACCATCAATTTGCATAGGCATGATGAAACAAAAGGAATTTGCCTAAATACTTATAAACACAGTTTGTGACATTGGAGGTTATGTCGTTTCTAGGTTATCACACAGCTGCATTCCAATAGACAAAGAAGACCATTTTTACAATCTAAGAAAGTGTTTAGAAATATTTGTAAGGGTTTTTAACATGTTTATATATATATATATATATATATATATATATATATATATATAAAAGTAGCAAAATAATGAAAGAAATCAAAAATATTTCATATTAAAAAATAAGTCATATTGTATTAATAAAAGAAAAAAAAGACAGGTTCTTTATGAAAAGTTAAATATATGCATATAAAATCTGAATTGAGTAGGACACTACCAACCTAGGTTTCACCTAAAGGATCTTCAGGATAATACTGTAGTCAGTATTTTCCTGAAGATCTTTTAGGCAAGATCTAAATAAGTTGTGTCTGGTTCAATTTAGGTTTTCTATATTATTGCTCTACTAAATGTATTGAGCACTTTTATACATATTAGTCTAGTTGACTCACTTGGTTGCTTTTTCTTTTTGTGCCATTTGATTTTTTCAAACTGTTTTTGACAGAAAAGTTGGTTGAATCCTATCAAAGTAACACTTGATATCATCCATATATATATATATATATATATATAATTTGTGAGATTGCATCTCCAAATACAATAATAAAAATCAACAGTATCTATCAAAATGTCAACTATTACAATTTCCAAATGCCTCATGAGCCATTTAAACTGACCAAAGTTCAATCTGTCAACACTTCAAGACAACTGACCTCCATCAAATATCCACAATGTTCTTATAAATGAAACAAAAATTTAAATAACTCGGCTTGCAAGAAAAGATTACAAATTCTTAAAGCAATCTTCAATTAAGGTCAAGATCCGCTTCAATGTGGGAGTAGAACAAAGCAATATATATATATATATATATATATATATATATATATATATTGGGCTTGAAGTGCCCAGACAATAAATAATCTGCCTGATAATTTGTATTATTTAGATTTTCAGACAGTTGTCCTCATCTTTATTGTTATATACAAAACATTTCGGCTGATGTGCCCTCTGGCCTTCTTCAGGTGTTTCTTGTCAAATTCAGGATACATGGGGTAATGGATATAAGGGTTGAGTTAATACATTTCTAAGTGACAATCATCTGGAGGTTGCAGGTTCAATTCTGACTACAGGCAAATATACCAGAATACTTTACATAGATTAAAACTTGTACCCGGTCATGGTTAATTGAATGAGAAATATATACCACAATGGATTAAATAAAGTGTTCAGTTTGAAGTTCCATAAAGGCTCCCAATTACAACATGAAGGCTACAGAGTTTGATAAGAAAGTCCCTGAGTTCAACAAGAAACACCTGAAGAATTCCGGAAGGCACATTAGCCAATATGTTGTGCATATAACAATAAAGTCTGAAAAATCAAAATAATAAAACGCTTCCTGGAATTCGACAAAACTATACATGATATCCCCCACCTCCATACACATATGCACATACATGCACACATACATGTATATTATTACTGTACACTATTCATGTTCCTGACATTAGTACATTATTCTATGTACTATACATGAGCCTTTGATGAGTTGTGGTGCACCTGGGCACTGTACACAATAAATTTCATTATTATTTAAATCTGTTAAGATATTATCATTGAGTTTGATAAAAAGTAATACTATTGGTAAGTATTTGATTAAAAATCGAAATCCAAAAATAATTTCAACGACAGATTTTGTTTATTGATTTTAATGAGATCTGCTTTATATATATATATATATATATATATATA
>CM042168.1:22290516-22380516 GCA_023376005.1 Doryteuthis pealeii
AGCTTTGCCATAAGAGTCAAAATAATCATATAGGTGTAAATATTGTGTCATAACTCAATTTTCAAATAATTCAGGTGTGTTGTTTAGATTTTACGGCATGTCAACCCTTGGGTTATTTTATGCCGAAGATGTTTTTGTTTTATTCATTCTTTATTGGGTATTCAACGTCATTTTTATATCTTAATTTCAAACATTCTATTTTGCATTTCTGCTGAATGTATGAACATCAAGAGTTTATGTGAGCAGCTTTTGTAGGTCTACGGACCTACAGGAAATCTTAAAAAAGCAAGCTCCTTCCCACCCCCACCCCACTCAATATGTAGGAGCAGCGTAGCATATCTGTGTCAAAGTAAAAGGAAATTTTCCTAGAAGAGTCTAGAAGATAACCATAACAAAGCAATGACATTTAGGCATTATAGAGGGTTTTTTTTTAAATTTCTCTATTAAAATGTCTAAACATAGCCAAGTCCACCATCTACTATATATATATCTATATGCGCGCGCGTGTGTGTGTGTATATATATATTATATATATATATATATATTTACAAAGCTAAGATGTGGCACAAGGCCAGAAGTATGTGGCACACAATGAGAACGAACTCACTAACAATGGTCTGCAAATCTAGTTTACTATCCGTGTGTGTGTATGTGAGAGTGTGTGTGTATGTGAGTGTGTGTGTTTTAAATGTCAATAAAGATTTGAAAATGAAGCATGTATTGATAGCCTCCATTTTATCTACTAGCACCAGTTAATCTAGTCCAATTTTAAATAGCACTGTTTTCTAAAGTATCTTTGAAATTCAGTAAAGTAGAAGTTCAGGCCATTTTTCTAAGAGTGAATCTGCTCAGTGGAAATGTACTTATTCATTTACCGAGAGGGGGGGGGGAATACCAGACATAGTAGCTCAGAATAATTGGGCCATCATTGATTGAAGGCAAATGTTTGCAAGTTTGTAAAATCCATCAATGGATCAATCTTAGTCATTGGAAAATAAACAAACATTATTCAAAATTTATAGTAATGACCTTGAAATATTTTCCTTTGAATACAAACTTCTGGATTTCTTTCTTTCCCTAATACCCCATAACAGAGAAGTTAACGGTATATTTGCAGAAAAGCTTTAAATGGCACTCAAAGAAGGATGCTGATAATAGTCGCATTTTTGACATGATTAATACTAGCAGGATCTGTGGATATACCACAGTATGATAATTTAATTATTACATTTGATATGTTTACTTAAGAGCTATTGTTAAATGATTCAATATATATTAAAAGTATAATAACCTTGACTAGCAGGACCTGTGGATATACCACAGTATGATAATATAATTATGACGTTTGATATGTTTACTTAAGAGCTATTGCTAAATAGTTCTATATGTAAAAAATATAATAAAATTTCCTTCTTTTCATTTTTTTGTTATGTTCGATTGAAACGTTAGTGTTATTGGTTTTTTGGGGGGTGCATGCAAAACCAATAACACTACTCTTTTTTTCTTATATTTGGTTAAAAATAAGACCATCCAAATTGTCCAAGATGAAATGCAAAAAATCTTGATTATCTGGTATTGCTTATCTGCTGAATTCTTATTTCTTATGAGTTTTGTCACCTCAGCTTCCATTTTTATTATAAAGAAAGGGAAGAAAAAGGAAAGGGAAGAAAAAGGAAAGGGAAGAAAAAGGAAAGGGAAGAAAAAGGAAAGGGAAGAAAAAGGACATGCAACACAGGAAAAATATAATATGAGAGAGAGAGAGAGAGAGAGAGAGAGAGAGAGAGAGAGAGAGAGATAGAGAGAGAGAGAGAGAGAGAGAGAGTGAGGGTTAATCTGTTTTAATCAAACATAATAAAATGATGAAAAGAAGGAAACAAAAATTTTTAAAAGAGAGTCAGAGAGAGAGAGTTAAATCAAGATTGTTACACTTTTTACATATTGAACTATTTCACAATAGCTCTTAAGTAAACAGATCAAATGTTATAATAATTAAACTATCATACTGTAGTATATCCACAGGTCCTTCTAGTCAAGATTATTATACTTTTTACATATTGAACTATTTCACAATAGCCCAATAAGTAAATATATAAAACGTAATAATTAAATTATCATACTGTGGTATATCCACAGGTCCTGCTAGTATATTATTTTAGACATCTATTAATAATGGAGATTCGCTCTCTTTTTGTCTCTAACAAAAACTGCGTCACTGCTTACGTCACATTACCCAACATATAATCCAACGTCATAACATAGAATAAATATACTCAAAATGTGAGCATGCAACTTAGACAATCCTCATTGTTTCAATAAATAGATGCCCGGCGTTATATATTTATATATAGATTGTTTTATTCTAATATAATATTTAAAGTTATCGGAACTGTTTCCATTTCAAATTGTCTTTCTTTTTTTACTCCTTTAATAAATTTGACGATTTTACATACTTATGGTACACACTCTATGAAATTGAATTTTCAGCTCCCTTCCCCTCAGGCAATATCTTTCAAAAAATTATTTTTACATCGCCCGGAGACAGTCTTTTTATTTTGCTAGTACTAATAACATGGGTTATTTTGAGGCAAATCTAACTTAGATTTTCATAGTCATCATAAATAAATAAGATTTATTCTATGTAATTTTGACTCTAAATTAAATACTTATGAATAAACTTATTTAAAAAGAAAAAAAAAAGGGAAAAAAAAAGAGTGAGGCAGATTATTATACTTTTTACATACTGAACTATTTTGAAATGGCTCTTAAGTAAACATATCAAATGTAATAATCAAATTATCATACTGTGGTATATCCACAGGTCCTGCTAGTTATTTTTTTTTTTTTAAATGTTTATAACTAAGCCTAAATAACACAGTGATGCTAATAGTTTTTTGATTCAGTGCATCCTGGGGCACACATATTTGCTTTGCGTGAGTCCCCGGGAAAATTTATGGGTCCCAACTAAAGCCATTTAACTCCTACCTTGTAACCTATCCTGTGTAATTCATTTCTAAGAAACTATTGAAATGTATTTGCAGTTAACTTGAAATGGTGGGGGAAGAAAGAAGAAAAACACTGGGACGCATGGATATGATTTCACTGCGTCCTTTTAGATTTTTGTGCGTTGGGGATGCAGGACGCATACCTATCAGCATCTCTGATAACATAATAGAAATTGATGAATAAAAAAAGGTTAAATGTTAGGCTGTGTCAATTTCAGTGATCAGCAGAAAGTTGGTGCATTGGATCCAAAGATCAATTCTATTAGGTAAACAGATTTCAGTTGCCATGGCAACTGAATCGCAACGACTGAGATAAACCTGATTCCCCATTCATGAACCCAAGACAAATTATTCATGTATGTTCAAGCCAAACGCTGACATGTTATTTGAAAAGGTCAAATCAGAATTTCCTTTTTTTCTTCTTCTTCACTTCGTTTTTTATTTTATTTTAATGTAAATTACAAATGAAAACGCTACTCTTACCGTTGGATTATTAGTATTACTTGTTTAAATGCCACCTTCAGCAATCTCAGCTCAAATATCAAAATCACTTCTTCCTATTCTAAGATTCTATATTGTAATTATTTGCTAATGCTAATTATCACTAAGCTCCCTTACTTATCTATATTATTTTCTTTATATATATATATATATATATATATATATATATATATAAACAAACAAGAAAACCTTTATAATTAGTAGTTACAGACCCAGAATTATTTTCATTTGACAACACCCCCCACCCCACCATTTTTAGCTCAGTTGGTATAGCATCTACCAAGGAATCACAACATTCAAGGTTTGATACCAGCCCTCACCAACTCAGTTCATGAGTAGCACAGTTGATGGGTTGGTTAGATTTTATGGCACTTCAACCCTTGTTGGGTTATTTCATGCCAAAGACATTTTACTATTTCTCTGAATTTTTTTTTTATTTTTTAAATGAGGCGTGATAATTTGTATTATTTGGACTATTATCTTCGTCTTCATTGTTATCTGTACTATCGGTACAGATAACAAGATGAGGTCAATAGTCCGAATAATCCAAATAATACAAAAGACGTTTTATTTGATTTATACTTGATGGGTATTAAAATTATTTTACAATCATTTTTAAAAAATCGTTTTTTCTATCTAACCCACAGCTGGGACTAACAGGTACTACCAATCTGGATTAGGGGGGATCTGGGAGTTAAGGTGATGAAGGGGTACTCCACACTCCCACAGAACTCCAGAATTGGAACTTCACCATTAGATCCAGTTTAACATCATACCAGAATATATTAATGAAAATAAAGAATTAATACAGCAATTAAGTTGTAAATCTAAATAACAGATTTATCATACCTGATGATAAAAATAAAATGAATTTTTGGTGGATGTCCTATAATCTAGGGTATCTAGGTGCTATATCAAGTAATTCATCTTCGTGACATTTCTAGGGACAAAAAGGGACACTTGGTGGTATCCAGGGCTGTCGGTTGGTTGGGTTTTACAGCATGTCAACTCATTGGGTCATTTTATGCTGAAGACATTTTGTTGTATTTATTCTTGATTGGTATTCAATTTTTTCTAAAAACATTTTTCTATTCAACCTATAGATGGAAACCTAACAGGTACCACCACTCCAGGTCAGAGTGGACCTGGTAGTAATGGTAATGAAGGGGTACTCCACATTCCCCAGAGCTCTAAAACTAGAACTTCACCATCGGACAGAGTTTAATGTCATACCCAAGACATGAAGACCCTCAGGCACCACCTTCTAGCACATATATGATAAAATTGGTTGGGACAATCATATAGGTGCTAAGGATTGACATGGCTAGTCGAAACGCCCCTCTAGCCTAAGTAAGTGCCAAAGTGGAGTGTTGGATGTCATGAACCGCTCAGCCACTATGGTTCCAATCTTAAGCATCACGAGTTATCAACCATGGCCAACAGGTGGCACCATTAGATGTGTCTGAAGCCACTGCAGAGGTGCAGTTCAGTGTACTCTACAGCCCCAGGCTGCAGGGCTGTCAGAGTCAATTAAGAGGTCACTAGAATCAGATTTGGTAAAATTATATAGACACTGACTCCTGTTGAATTTACACTTTCCTCAAGACTTTCTGTTTAGCTATTATCCTTGGGTAGACACCCACACATACACATTTTTGCATAGTAGTATAGATTGTAATACACTCACTTCTGAGATGAGAAATTATCACATTGATGTACACAGACTAGTGTCCAGGGCTGTGGGGTCAGAGTCAGAAGAAATTAAGTGGTCACTGGGGTCAGAGTCAGAAGAAATTAAGGGGTCACTGGAGTTTATATGAACAATTGAATTTATACTTTATATAGCCCTAGTTTAGTCTGTAAAGTTAAAGTGCTTTATAAATAGATTATTAAAAAAAATCATGATTTTATATTTTTTTGTAGGCCATAATCACTTAATTACACTAACAGAATCAGAGGTGCAAAAAATAGTGAAGACTGAAATAATGATGGTTTATAAAACAATCACATTAACCCTTGCTCTCTAAGGAATTCTTTTGATTATGCAAATAATCATGTAGATATTTTATGATACTTGTCCCATTGTTTGGAATCATCACAGGTGCTACTTAACTAGACACTGATCACTGCACTGAACAGTAAACCTCACGGTCTCCAGTCCAATAATCTAATTACAGAATTATAGCCAAATAACAACATGTGATGGTTTCTAACAAAAATAGCAAAGACCTTGGTTTCTGTCTTTGGATCAAGCCCAAGCGGGATGGCTCTCTCTTTCACTTGCCTGTTTCTTTTATATATATATATATATATATATATATATATATAGGTAAAAGCATTCAACTGACTTGTATGTAGGGGATAATTCTTTTTGGGATCATCAATATCTTCTGTACATCCACAATGCATGCTTATGTTGATGCAAACATAGATTTATACAAGGATATTTACAAACCTCAAAGAGAGCTCAATGTATAATAACTAATAAATTAACTATATACAGAACAATTAAGTGTCCTCAGAAACATTTTTAAACTTGATGATAAATGACAAGTTTATAAAGAGAATAAAAAAAAAATTACCTTTTAAGTCGAGTAACTCTTATAATATATCATTGTGGGCTACTTCTAAGAGTTTGCAGCATGACATAACAACTGCAGTTTTTAAATCTATTTAAGAATTTGACCTTGGGTCACAGCCTACTCATTCAGAGGGGTTGGTAAATATATATCTTATCAAAATGGAGATTATATAACTGTCTGTAAATGAAATTACGTCACCACTGATGTCACAGTTTCCTTACTTATTTAAGTTATACTCTCAATGATTATGAAATAGTCATTATTTAATCTTAATTAGCATCTTATTTATCATGATCTTAATTAAAGTCTAACCGAGTTAGATTTGCTGCAAATCTAACTCAGATTTTCATAGAGACATTATTAAATATTTATTCTTATTCATTAATGATTTTGACTATAAATCAAATACTCATCGATAAACTGATGCAATTCCGGGGGGGGGGGTATTGTGATGTAAGCAGTGATGTAGTTTCAGTTATAGACAGACACCAAATCTCCATTATAAGATCTCAAATATCTGTCCCAATCGTCTTCATTTTTTTTTTAACAACTTTTGATATTTAATGGTGCCTTAATGTTAAACACAGCATGAAGAGAAATGAAGTGGAGAGGAGAGTAGCCTCTACAGCAAAGAGAGCCAGAAGGAAGGAGAAAAAACAGCAGCCCCAGCAAGCATCACAGTGTGTGCAGTCAGTACACCAAAGACTGTCACTCATGGATTGGCCTGCTCAGTCACTTGCGCAAATGCAGATAAATTTTTTTAAATTTAAAAAAAAAACAAAAAAAAAAAAACAATTTTTTTTGGACACTACATCATCCTTAGTGGATGGAAAGGTGCCAACAAGAAGAAGTATTTAATATTTTATAAAATTTATAACACATGTAAGTCGTCGCATTGGCCTAAAGCCAGTATAAGCCAGAGAGAGGGAGTCTATCCCCTTTTCACTAGCACTAGACCAAGGATATTATTTTTTTATGTCCGAGGTGGAGCGCCACACCTATTGCCAGTTCCTTACTTTACTGCACAGATCCCTGTGCTACTCATACGCTGAGTTGGCAAGAGCCTGTATCGAACCCGGAATCTTGCGATTCCTCCTAGGTGGATGCTCTACCGACTGAACTAAAATGTCAAACATCTGTGTCAATCATCTTCATTTTTTTTTTTTTCTTCTAACTTTTAGTTTGGTTTATTTAATAAAATTTGTAAAACATGCAAGTACTACTAAACTACAACCTTCTGTTTCCATTGATCTTGAACACAAGTAGGTAGACCAAACAAACAAACAGACGTAATGACATTGCAAGAAGATACTTCTGAGCAGAGATCAGCCAAAAGAAGATAGATGAGAATAGCAATTGTCTGACTGATTCTACAAACCGTAATAAAAAGGAAGCAGTGGAGGGGGTAGAGAGAGAGAGAGAACTAGAGAGAGAAAGAGAAAGAACTAGAGAGAGAAAGAGAAAGAACTAGAGAGAGAAAGAGAAAGAACTAGAGAGAGAAAGAGAAAGAACTAGAGAGAGAGAGAGAAAGAGAAAGAACTAGAGAGAGAGAGAGAGAGAGAGAGAGAGAGAGTCATACGCATTCCAAACAGAAATACACAGTTGCATAAAATTCACACCTAAGCTGGTCTTGAGAATAAGAACTATGACACATAATAAAGTTTTTGTCTGGGCATTCTCGCCTAATCTTGTGGGTGGTTGGGAGACACAAAAATAATTAGGAGAGATATTTATATTCATTTAGCATTGCATGCTTTCTGCACACAAGCAGAAACTATAAGGAAGTTATGGTAATTGACTTTACATACAAAATGAAAGAAATACAAAATAATCTATATATTAATACTTGTGTTCCTTAATTGTATGACGTTATCATCTTGCATCAGCCTCTGGTTAAAAATGACACCACCCAAATCATCCAAGATGAAATGCAAAAAAGTCCTGATTATCTGGTGTTGCTTATCCGTCAAATTCTTATTTCTTATGCGTGTCATCATCTCAGTTAATTAATGGACCATTCCATTTTTATTAGAAAGGGAAGAAAAAGGACATGCTATACAGAAAAATATAAAAAAGAAAGAGTAGGAAAAAGATAGAGAGGGTGGAGCATGCAAAAGCAATAATGCTAATTTGTTTCAATCGAACATGATGAAAAGAAGAAAAGAAAGAAAGAAAAAATAGAGAGAGAGAGAGAGTTAAATAAAGATTATTATCCTTTTTACATATTGAACTATTTGCAATAGTTTTTAAGTAAACATATAAAATGTAATAATTGAATTATCATACCATGGTATATCCACAGGTCTTGCCAGTAAGGTATTATTTTGAGTGTTGCTAACAACTCTTGATTGTTCTGCAAACACATTTTAACATTATATGCACAAACACACAAAATTACTACCCAAAAGTTTGGGTAATTTGAACAGCACATGAATAATGTAATATGAATTATTGCATGGAATCTCGGACAAAAACTGTAAAAAATATATATATATATATTTTCACGGGGCGGTCTTTGTATCTATAGCTCTGCTGATGAGGCCTAATAGGCCGAAATGTACATACAGAGATTGATTTTTCTCGATTTGTTTAGCCTTAAATTTAATAGGTAATCCCGCCTAATTAATTAATTATTAATTAATTAACTTTCATAAAATTAGGTTCGACTTCAATTAAGCACATATTCTCCCAAATATTGTCAGCTGAAAATAGCCATATCACAAACATCGTCTGTTTGTTTACTTCTCATATATATATATATATATATATATATAAGTCTAGCGAAGTGGCCTATTATTGGTATCAGCCAGACAGCAAGGGAGTCCATCCCCTTTTCACTAGCTCTATACCAGGGAGTTTTTTTGTTGTTTTTTTTTTTTTTTTTGGGGGGGGGGTTGCATCTGAAGGGGAGCACCACACTTGCCATCAGCTCCCCACTTTACCACACAGACCCAAGCTGTGCTACTTAAAAACTGAGTTGGTGAGGGCCAGAACCTTGTGGTTCCTAGCCCGATGCTATACCAACTCAGCCCGATGCTATACCAACTCAGCTAAGCTTGTGTAAACATACCCAAAATGATAAATATTGAAGGAGATAATACAAACTAATCTAAGTTTTGGATTCTTTTTTTTTTTTCTCAAATTACTCACTTTTGGATAGTGTAAACCAGTCATGGCTAAAGTCTGGCTCGCAAGCCATAATTGGCCCATGATAAGAGTTCTTATAACCTACAGCTTCAGTCTTATAATATGTTATTTATGGCCTGCTAGAGCAGTGTCAATATGGGCAATTTGAACCAGAATATGTAAAACTGCCAAACAGGTTGAGAATGTTGCACTTTTTGCTTTCTTTCCGGTTGATATGTAAACATACTTTATGAAGATTTACATTTCTAATGAATTTGATAATTTTAGCAAAATCTTTTAGGTGTTTATTTACAATGGGGCCCCAGCAAATCGGAGATTTCTTGAACAGCTCCCGACAACATACCAGAAATCTCCAAGGTGTATAAATAAGTAAAAGTAAAGTTGTCAGGGTGGCCTAAAGTTGGTATCAGCCAGACAGTAAGGGAGTCTATCAGTGTCAATGGTTTGCAAAGATCTTACACTTACAATGTTGAGGCACGTGGTTTAATGGTCATCATCGTAGGAAATGGACTCAGCGAACAGAGTTCAGATCCTGGTCAAGGCTGTTTGCATTTCTCATAGCACTAATACCCTTGGGAAAAGTATGCATCCAAATATTTTCCCGCAAACTATGGGTAAATAATAGGGCAGCTGAGCTCTTTAACTTCTGTTAGGAAACCAGTCTAGGAAAAGGAAAACTTTGAATTCAAACCTGTTAAACTCCACTTAAGAACTTGTCCATGCTTTATATATATATATATATATATATATATATATATATATATATATAAAAGAGAGAGAGAGAGAGAGAGAGAGAGAGAGAGAGAGAGAGAGAGAGAGTGTGTGTGTGTGTGTGTGTGTGTGTAAAATATGAAAATGAATCCAACAATATACAGAAAATAGAATTTTTGAGAAAAGTAGAAAGAATGAGAAAAAGAAGAAGAAAAAAAAAATCCAAAATACTTTTCATCTTTTAATCAATGGGGTTTCTATGAAATATCTAACTCAATAAGATTTCAGTAATCATTATCCTTTTGTGCTTCCATACTTCCTTCTCACAATCATCTTGAGCAATTTTACAACACTGATTTAGCATTGTTTTTCTTCCATCAGATGTTTTCCCTGCTAAACACCAGAGATTGAATTATAGACCTTGTAATTATAAACTACATGGCTCTACCACTTAGCTATTTACCTCATTTAATACAAAAGAAGAAGAGGTTACATTATGGGCAACATTTTTTTTTTCTCTTCAGATTCTCCCAATAACATGGGACCAGCTGAATAAAATAGGAGGGAAAAAAATGTGTTATTTTTGCTATTATCTGTCTGCTATCACTCAGACTGATTAAATGGAGACACTAATCAAATTAATAGAGAAAGCAAAGTTATTGAAATACCCAAAGCTTTTTTGAAGATTAACCTACTTTTAAGCAATAGAATAAAGTGTGTGTGTGTGTGTGTGTGTGTGTGTGTGTGCATACTTTTCTTTATCTTAAAACTAGAAGTGGCTACCCTGCGTCACCTAGGTGTGTGTGTGGGGGGGGCAGAAAAGTTAGTCTCGCAGATTCATTATCACTGAATCACGAGTTGGATCTTCACAGGATGCCCCATTAAAATCCCTACATAAAAAAGACCTTGCATTGATCTGGCCTGATGGGGTGTTGGGGAAAAAAAAGTGCAGACTGTCTTGAAAAGAAAAATTAATGTTGCCTACTTAAAAGCATTAAATTTAAATATCCATGGTGTTACAATTTAAATTTCCTTTTTTGATTATCTTCACAAATATAAATCAAATCTTCATTATTTTTGCTCGAAAAGCAAGAACTGATGATATTTAATGTGTACATATATTTACTTTGTCATTAACTGTTTTATTCTCATAGTTATTACTGATGATAGGCCACTCCATGTAGGAGATAATTCTATTTGGGATCATCAATAGACATCCACAATGCATGCTCATATCGATGCAAAATTTTAGATTTATACAAGGATTTTTGAAAATCCCTAGGAGAGCTCAATGTATAATAACTAATAGATCAATTATATACAGAGCAATATCTATATTTTCAATAAGAAAGAAAAACTTAACAAACCGTCATTTTGCTATTATAAATTTATTTCAACCAGAACTCAATAAATGAGCTTAGTCTCTTCAAATAGCCTACTAGATAATAACTAAGAAAACAAACTAGAATAGAGAAAATATTTGTTCTGTTCTTTCTCTTTTATAAAATCAGTGAAAACTATCCTCTTCAAACACACTCACATAAAATCTTATACATGATGACAATAAAACAATCAAACAGAAAAAAAATGCATATATATATATATTATATATATATATATATATATATTAGTGATGCTGATAGCTTTTTAATTTAATGTGTCCTGGGATGCATGTATTTGATTTGAATGAGTCTCCAGGAAACTTGATTGGTCCTAACCATTAATTAACCTGTAATTTATTAAGTTTCTTAATAAATTACAGGGTTTTTTTTTTATCTATGAACAACTAAACCCGTCTAACCCCTACCTTGCACCTCATCGTGTGTAATTTATTTCCAAGCAAATATTGAAATGTATTTACAGTAAGCTAGAAATGTTGAGGGAAGAAAAAAATAAACACTGGGACCCATGGATACGATTTTTCTGTATCCTTTTATATTTTATGTGTCACAGACACAGGACGCATACCTATCAATATCTCTCTCTCTCATATATATATATATATATATATATATTATATATATATATATATAAACCTGTGTTTTTTCAGATTTCTCACTATACTACATACCGTTGGATTCACTTCCATTTCTCATGTGTTTGAAATGGTGATAGCCAAAAATTGTCGGCAATCGCCATTTCAAACACATTGTTTGTCCACTTCATACTGTCGTGCCATAAGTCACCCAAAAAGTGCAATATACACATCAGTTTAAAATAAACGAGAAATTCTGGGGAAGTCAGCTAGTGTGATGGTTAGAGTGTCCGCCTGTCAGCTTGACAGGTAGGGTTCGAATCACGCACAAAGTACTGCCCTGTCTATAGCTCTGCTGATGAGGCCTAATAGGCTGAAATGTACATACAGAGATTGACTTTTTCTGGATTTGTTTATGCTTTACATTTAAACTGATATGCACGCCTAATTCATTTAATTATAATTAATTAACAAATTAGGTATGACTTAAATTAAGCACATAATCTCCCTATATATATATATATATATATATATATATATATATATATATATATTGAATACAAATTAAAATCAATTCTCTGTAATAAAGTATAGTGATTTACAAGACTTTCAAATAATCTCTGATCTTCCTAATATGAAGCAAAATTAATCCCTAATCAAAGATGACAAGGGGAATGGAGGTGAAGAGGGTCAGTTGCACACATATGGTGATGGAGTTATTTGTGTAATGTAAGCTATGCCACAAGTTATAAATATTTTCTAAATAAATAGAAATCAATGGCCAAAGTAAGTATCAATATTTGAATATTAGCCAGACCAAGGTGGATCCAAATCTAACACTCAAAACAAACGAGAGCCAAGCAGACATCTGATCTTATAACACATCACTTCAACAACAACAACTCCACCACTCTTTCTTAACTGTCCGCAAGAGATACATGTAATATAGTGATAGTACCAGACAGATCAACAAAAGGAAAAAAAAAAAAAAAAAAGAGAGAAAGAAAGAGTGCCAACTATCAAATACTATAACCCACTGCTGCTATTCAAAGTGTGTGTGTATACATGTACATAAACACAGAATGTGAAGAATAGTAAAGAGGGGGTTAAGGAGGGGGCAAAACGAGGGGGGAAGAGGAATAAAAAAGAGCAAAGAAAAGGAGGGGGGAAAAGAGGTGGAAGGAAGTGAAAAAGGAGGAAAGCGAGGGAAGGGAGAGGGGTAAAAAAAGGGAAGAGGGTAAAAAAGGGGAGAAAGTTTAAAAAAAGGGGGGAGGTAAAAAAAAAGGGAGAGAGGTAAAAAAAAGGGAGAGAAGGTAAAAAAAGGGGAGAGAGAAGGTAAAAAAAAGGGGAGAGAAGGTAAAAAAAAAGGGGAGAGAAGGTAAAAAAAAAGGAGAGAAGGTAAAAAGGAGGTAAAAGAGTAAGAAAAGGAAAGGAGAAGGGTAAAAAAGGGAGAGGGGGTTAAAAAAGGACAGGGGGGAAAAAAGGACAGGGGGGAAAATAGTTGTAAACATCTTAAAACTATGTTTATTCCATGGGTGAGTGGTTGCTCCATCTGTTGTTAGTACATCCTGTTACTTTTGAGTTGCATCTTACGAACCAAGTGGTTGATCTAATTCTTAAACAAAATAACACAAATTGCCAGTTTGGTTTGTATTTTTGAGATGAGACTTGATGTGAATAATTTTGAAGTTTCAGACTGTCCTCATCTTTATTGTGGTATGTATAAACAAAGTTTTGGCCGATGTATTTAAAAAAAAAAAAAAAAAAAAAAAAAATGTTTCTTGCCTCCAAACAGCCCATATTATTAGTGCATTTAAAATCCTGCAATGTGTCTTATATATGATTAAGAAATAAAGGTTTACATAATATATGGTGTGGTTAATTTGCCTACTGGTTTTAACAAGACCGGGTTCAATTAATAATTACTTGGTGTTATTGATCTCTAATATTATAGTTTTATTTCTTAATATTAAAATCAATCCTATGAATAATTTTATATAGAAACCAATTAAAATAAGTAATCTTTTTATGTGTTCTTATTCAATTTCATTAGTCTTTCTAATACATTTTATTACATTAAAACTTAAATACTTATGCCTGGAGGGAGCATATTATTGCTAGTATATTTGATATATCTTTCTATGAAGAAAAAGTAACAATTGCCACATATTCAAGATACACAGTGACATAATTCACATTCTTATAACTGAATTAAGATTGATGAAATTTCCCCACCTACCGAACTTAAACATTTTTGCAATTAATTTTTCATCAAATGAATAAGTTTTATATTCCTCCACCCAATGACATAGAAGTCTTTTTTAGATACAAAACAAACTAAGGCTAAAACTCAACATTTGTACTATAATATAAAATTTCCTTCTTACATTTCAATAAAAATGTGTTTCATTCCTAATCGGTAGAACTTTAGCAACACCCAAACTGTGGATGTTTTTATGACTGCCAATTTAAATAAAACAAACATACCCCCACCCCTCAATCATCAGTAGCATAGAAAAAATTCAAATAAATTAATGGATACTTGAATTAACTATTCTAACATTACACAAAAGAATTAGAGAACAATAAACCAAGAAACATGGGGATTAAAATAAAATTAAAATAAAAAACATAAAAAATAATAATCTCCCATGAGTCTTCAGACAGGAAGTACCCTCCGAGCATGTGCAGGAAAAACGACCGACTTCCAACCACCAAGATAATCTCTCAGCCAGTCATACTTAGGTTTCAAAGTGGACCAGACACTAATACTGGACAGGAAGAAATGTCCTCTCCATGTGGGTAGCTATGACCCATGAATAAAGCCTGAATCCTAATACTACTTTTTGTTTTTGTCTCTTCCTTAATTCCCTTTCAGTACGACCACCAAATATAATGGGGTTAAAAGGAAACCTGTGAACACACTCCAAGAATAACCAGAAACCTTTAAACCAAAGCATTAAAATACTTATCACCCCTCAAAATATACAAAAACATCCCTCAGCCTTAACCAGTTAATGACGGATAGGAAATGGTTGTTATAATTTGTCTACATGTATTAATTTAACCAGCCTTTCTGTAGACTAATCTATTACCTACCAATTTCTTGATACCACACATCCTTAATTACAATACCTGGCGTACTATACTCCAGGCTTGATAATGATGCAACTGAAAGCCAGAACTGGAGGCCTATTTTAAATGTTCCTTGATCTGATGAAAGCAGGGCATTATATATATATATATATATATATATATATATATATATATATATACATACACACAGCTTTTAATCAAATTTTAATGTTCTTTTATAGAAATTCTATTAAGTGACCTGGCTTTAAGAAATATTCTTTCATTCATCTTTATACATAATTACCAACCCCTTCACATGAATAGGATATGATACAAGGTCAATTTCTTAAAGAAAGTTTTCCTTCTCGTAGACTGGTTGCCTAACCAAGGTTAAAGAGCCCAGTCTGCTCTATTTACCTATAGCTGAAGGAAGAATAGTTGAATGCATACCTTTCCCATGGGTATTATCACTATGTGAAACGCAAACAGCATATTCCAGGATTTTAACTAGTTTCGTCATGTCCATTTCCTACAACAGTAACCATTACATCACATGCTTCCATATCATTCATCTTTATATGGTTCACTGTTGATCTTTCAACATCATTATCAGGTTGTGCTAGTAACAAAGATATCTTGCCAACCTTCCTTATCATTCATTGCACCCTGGAGGTCCTCTGAGCAGCATCCAGTATCCCCTCAAAGCTGGTCAATGTAGGTCTTTACTGGACAGCCTACACTGATATGCCTGTGTGCTGGTTTCCATAGAAGAATGTCATGTATAAGTTCGTCCTTGCTTCTCCAGTAGGGTCCAGCCGGTCTTGTTCATTTCACTTGGATGGTCTGTGTAATAGGAGGCAAGTGGCCATACAGCTGCTTTCTTTTGGGATGTTGTTTCCATGATTTGTTTAAGATTGCACACAGCATTCTTGTGCAGCTCTCATCGAGCTTATTCTCAAGGTACTTTGACTCTGTAAGAGTCAAAGTGGTGCAGCCATACAGTAACACTGATACAACTACCACTTGAAAGAATTTTCACTTTTACTTGTGAGATCGGATTTCCATGTCTATGGCAAACCATGCCTTACCTAGGAATTCATTAACATCGCTTTCTGTAGATGAGATATTACTACTTAGGAACATGAATTGTTCCACCAAGTCTAGAGGCTCACCATCAAGTGTGGAGATGCTACCTTCATTTTTACAACACATGAACTCAGTTTTATCAGAGTTCAAATAGAGGCCGATGTTCCATGCTGCCTTCTCCAGGCTTTGTAACAAGGATTCAGCTTATGCAGGTGTATTTGCAAGAAGTGGCAGATCATCTGCATAGTCCACATCCATAATAGTCTGTGCAGGATATCACCTGCTTCTTTTAGTGTAAGATCTTTTTCTTTTATGGGATCTTACTACTTAAGTATGCGAATTGTTCCACCGACTTTAGAAGTTTACTGTTAAGTGTGGAGATGCCTCCTTCATTTATAAAACTGAGTTCATGTGTTTTAAAAATGAAGGTTGGTCTTTAGGAAATTAATAAAAAAGAGAAAATACAAAAACAGAATTAACTTACCAACATCAGAAGAAACTGGATGTTTTCGTGTGCCATTATCCTCATGGTCAACAGGCTGACTAGTTAATGACAGCATTATCACTTGGGCCACAACAGTTGATTGTTCTTTTAAATCACTGTACAAATTAAGTTCTTTATCAACAGCCCGTTGCAATACCTACAAAACAATAAAATAAAATAGGTGAAATAAGAATGTAATACAATTTCATATTAGTTAAGTAAAGTCGGTGAAGTGACCTATTATCAGTATCAGCTGGTCAGCAAAGGAATCTATCTCATTTTCACTAATGCTATTTCCTCACATTTTTCAACATCAAAATTTTTTTCTGGTTGGAATCAAAAATAATACAAATGTATTCCAACCAGATTTTTCCTTTCAAAATATTTTTTTTTCTCTTCACCCATAATTTAATTTTACTAAAATTAATTTTTTGCGACCCCTAATTACCTCCGAGCACCTTAATTATATTACACAGATATTGTTGGATCATCTTGAGGTATAAAATGTATGTAAAATTCCCACTCATATTTATCAACTTTTCCAACCTCAGCAGCATGCATTTCCGGTAAAAATTAACCAATGAGAAACAATATAGAATGCATTTAAGATCATTGGTATTTTTCCTGAAAGCAATTGCAAATTGAAGTTTCTGAAATAAAGACCTCCAGAGGAGAATTTCAAGGAATACAACAGACTTTCTGCTACAAGGAGCTAGTCTTTTCTACGAATGGATTTACCAACAGGAGAAATAAACGCCTAAAATGGTGACCAGATATGCTGACTATATCCCCTGTAGAGGGGTAAGACACTTCTTCAGAAAAGTGTGTCCCGAGTATGACACTAAACAGCATCTGATGGTGAAGAGTACCCCTTCATTGCCATTACTCCCAGGTCTACTCTGACTGAGTGGTAGTAGCTGTTAGGATTCCATCTATATCTCAAGTAGATCTACCTTGTAAAAAAAAAAAAAAAAAAAAAAAAAACTTAACAGACAACTAGACAAAAAAATTGAAAATAGGAACATAAAATGAACACAATTCCCTAACCTCTAAGCATGAAATAACTTTAAAAGGTTGACATGCCATTACAACCAATCAATCAAATACTTTTGGTCTGAATTTTTTAGATGAGGCTTGATAATTTGTATTATTTGGATTTTCAGACTGTTCAAGTTCGAGAAGGTTCCTAAGTTTGACAAGAAATACCTGAAGAAGGACAGAGGGCACATCATCCAAAATGTTGTGTATATAACAATAAAGATGAGGACAACAGTTCGAAAAATCCAAATAATACAAATCAAATACTTATTTGTCAAAAAGAATTATCATAAATAAGATAGTTAATTTGAATTGTCTCCAATGGACTAGTCCAATTAATAAATTTCCAGATTGTTTTTTTCCTTTTCTATCAAGGACATTTTACAAATAATTGTATTCCCTTTTAAACAGAACCAGTGCGTCTCAGTTATTATGCATAAAAAAAATTATTTTTTGACTGTTTTGTGAAAAATATTTCCTTTTATTTTCTTAATATTCAAATTATCTTATACTAGAATATTTTTAAAAATAAAAGTTATCAATAGCATTCTTACACACACACTTTTCATTATCAACTCTCAGCATTATTACAGACAAACAGACACACAGACACACACACACAGCATTCTTACACACACACACACACACACACACACAGCATTCTTACACACACACACTTTTCATTATCAATGAATAGCATTGCTGCACATTTCATTAAACCTGAAAGATTTTTTTTTAAATTCCCTATAACCAGAATGGGTAAGGGACTTAGTTCAGTTTAAGGGACATCTTTTCTAAAAAATTATACTAATTTTTTTTCCCCCTAAGAATTCTGAGATTACATTTGTCTCATTAACATTACTTTCATAGGCTGATGTGTAATTTGCACCTAAATAAATTTATTAAATCTTCTTCTGTGTATCCCAATTGTTTTTATTTCTTTTTTATAATGCAATTTACACTTTGGATTAAATGAAGTGAAATTAACTAATGAATATTATCAGTTTTAGAAGGTGTGACTCTAGGCTAACCACAGGCCTCTTAAAGTGACCTCCTGGTCAAAACAATTGCCCATCACGGTTGTAGCACAATAACAACCAAGATGAAGACATCAATCTGAGCACATCAGTGAATAATAATAATTCCTCATCTCAAAGATACAAATAATATTTAACACTATTCTTATTTTTGTGACCTCAATTAGAAATTCTAAATCTCAAATTTTTAAACAAATAGCTTTTCCGTGTCCTTATAAAAATGATTAATATATATTTAATAGAAATATTTTAGTAGTTACCACAAAGGTTTTATCTCATTAAATATGCTATGCTTTTGGATAATCAACTTAAGGGGATTAAAGATTAAAAAAAACCCAAAAAAACCTATAATCCTGAAACAAAAAACTAAGCTTTAATTTTTGATGGACAATTGCACTTGCTATATAATCCCTGGCCAACTATTTTTTGCTTTCCAAGGAGTATGTGGGGGAGGGGGGGGGGTAAATTCCTACACTTAGCTTCTGAAGAAGATGTGAATAATCAGAAACTTTAGGCACCAAGCAATCTAATCCATTATATCCTTTTAAAAAATTAGCGAAATAGATCACTAATTAGGACTGAGCCTATTCTAGTAGTGACCACCCCAAGCAGAGTTTAACAGGTTTGAATTCAGAGTTTTCCTTCTCCTAGACTGGTTGCCTAACCAAGGTTAAAGAACCCAGTCTGCCCTACTATTTACCCATAGCTGAAGAGAGAGTAGTTGGATTCATACCTTTCCCAAGGTATTAGCACTATGTGAACTGTAGCTTCGTCTAGGATTTGAACTCGGGTCTACAAGTCCATTTCCTACGACTAACCATTACACCATGGCCTCCAACAAAGTATCCCCTCTTTCTCTCATCTCACACACACTTGACCATCAGTTTTCATCTAATCATAATGCTCATCAAGTATAAAGAATAGATACTTGAGTCTCTTATAGATATAATGGGAGGGCATAATTATTACACTGACTTCGACATAGGAATAAATTAGTTATAAAAAAAAAAAAAAAAAAAAAAAAGGAGTTAAACCACGAATGGCTATGGAGGATCCACCAGAGTAAAATAGGAATCAAAGGGGTCAAACCCTTGTAGACACTTCCAGTAAAAGAATGTTCTGACAATATCAGTTAACTATTATAACATAAAAAAAAAAGTTATCACCCCTCCCCAACTTAATGGACTGTTCCCCGTAGTAGCAGCAGGAGCATAGACTTATATAGACACTATTTAAAGTATTATTATTTGTCCCAGAGCACTTACCCATGACTTGCATGGAGGCACTATACTAGACCTTGTCAACTATCAATGGCATGATGATAGAAAATTATGGTAGAGGCAGGAAATTGTTTGGAGGATCTATGTATAGAAGAGCAAGACATGACGGCCACAATCAGAAGAGACCCTGGAAGAATGAATCCTGTATTTAATGGAGTTATATCAAAATATAATGTCTGTGAATCAACACATCACTGGACAAAGAACTGCCCATTGATAATAGAAAATTATAGAAGATATAACAGATGCAGTAATAGCCATACACTGTGTGTGTGGGTGGGTCGGGGGGAGGGGGTTCGGAGAGGTATTTTTATCCATTGCATTCCTCAATCTCCAAATCGCCCATTAAGGGGGAGGGATAAAACACCAGCCAAAAGAAAAAAAAAACTTTAAAATTCTAATAAAATAGTCAATAAGTAATAAAGCCTTTACCAATGTTTCAACTTGAAAAATACAGTAATTCTTACAATAAGCAAGTAAAATTTTTCACGAAAATAAGACCATCAATTTTTACATTTCCTAAAAAAAGTGGGATTGTACTTAAAAATATCTGAGTAATTGAACAATAGTTCATATATATACACACACACACTTATTATTATTATTATTATTATTATTATTATAATCTATACATTAACTGACCAATTCATTACCACTGGTTTCAAAGCATTATATGCTTATCGTCAGATAAATCACCTTGTAAATGACATTCAAATGAATATACATTATGAATAGTGTTCTCGCTTTATTTGACTGCGTGTAACCTTCATGTGTGTTATTTTTTCCATACAAAAGTTTAATAAAAATTTATTTGTGTTGACAAGCTCTGAATATTTCAGATATATATATATATATATATATATATATATATATATATATATATATATATATATATATATATACACACACACACACACACAATTCTTTTTTTCATAACTATTGTTATAAATATTTTTCAAAACTTTGTTGGCATTAAATGACCTACTGAGGTTGATATGACAAAACAAACTATAGTCTAAATCAATGGTTCTCAACCTTTTTTTGTTTTTTTGCCTATGGACCCCTTTGATTCCTATTTCACTACAGCCGTTCAATGTTTAAAAATCCTATTGTATTTTTATGATTAAATATTTTTTGCTTGCCTGGACCCAAAAGAAATGTTATATAGTCCCCAGGGGATCATATGGCTTCCAGTTGAGAACCACTGGTCTAAATATCTAATAGTGCCCAATGAATAACAAATGCATTAGGAGAATATCACACAAAAGATGGAGAGATGAGATGTGGGGGGTTTTATGGCAGAGATTGTCACAGCTACTGTCATCAAGGAAGGAATTAGTAAAGGTCTTTTATCCAGCAGTGGTCTTGAAAAGATTGAAGATAATTTAGGAAATACTTATTTTAGATGAAAATAAACTTGGCTCGAGTTAAACCGTTTTGTTAATGTTTTGTTTTACACCTGAAGTCTTCTTTTTTTTATCCCCCCCACTCTTCTTTTACAATATTTTGTTTGTTTGCTTTATGGCATATCAACCTCAGTGAGTCATTTAATGCCGACAAAGTTTTGAAATAAATTTATTCTTAACGGATGCTCAATTATTTTTATAAACACATTTTTCTATTTAACCCCTAGATGGGGCTCTAACAAGTAATACCACTCCAGGTCAGAGTGGACCAGGGAGCAATGGTGATGAAAGGTTGTTCCACATTCTCCAGACCTCCAGAAGTGGAACCTCACCATCAGATAGAGTTTAACGTCATTCCCATGACATAAAGACCCTCAGCCACTGACTTCTAGCACACATATGATAAAAAGGGTTGGGGCAATCATATAGGTGCTAGGGCTTAACATGGCCAGCTGATTGATTATTTTGTCAATAATACAGCAAGCGCCAATACAACCAGGTAAATACAAGGTATATTTAGGTACTCCAAACATAGCATAAATTAAAAGTCAATAATAGCAAATTTAATTTAGGTTACACAGTAAAGATTAAAGAGTGGTTGCTCAGATTTTACAGCATGTCAACTAGGGTAGGTTGATTTTTAAATTCTTTTAAAATATCAAATTCTATCAAACAGTGAAAGTTGTGTGTTGGTATAATGAATACTTCTACCAAAATCTAGATCTCTTACTTGCTCCACTGTTTGGGGAAATAGCATCAAAAATCGTCGATTAAAATGCACCAAAAATCCTTGTTTTTGTAACATTTGGTGCAGAAATTTGTAAGAAAATTTAGCTATTTCAATATTTAAAACAGAAAATATTTTATATAAAATGAATAAAATATAACTAGAATTCAAATTGAAAATTTCCCCCATCACCACCAACACCTCTGATATTCTGCTTTTTACCTCATTAATTAAGTTTTAACAGAGATAACATTTTAAAAGATTGAAATCAATTTCCTCAAACGAAGGCAAAGTTTTGAAGAAAAATATGTTGTGTAGTAATTATCTATGTTAATTTGCAACTTTCACTACATGGGATACATTACAGTTCCAAAATTGACCTACCCTAATGTCCACCCTTCGGTTATTTTATGCTGAAGAAATTTTTGTTTTATTCATTCTTGTTGAGTATTCACATTTTTTTTTTAAACTTATTTTTTTATCTATTTAACCTATAGATGGGACCCTAACAGCTACTACCACTCTGGGTCAGAGTGAACCTAGAAGTAATAGCAATGAAGGGGTATGCCACACTCCCTAGAGGTCCAGAATTGGAACCTCATCACTAGATGCAGTTTAACATCATACCCAGGACAAGAGATTAAAGGTTTCTAATAATTTGCAAGAAAAACTAATTATGTATACTCAATATCTAAATATTAATACTTGTGTTCCTAGATTGTCCAACTGTTATCCTCTTGCAACACCCTCTGGTTAAAAATGAGACTGTCCAAATCGCTCAAGATGAAATACAAAAATATAAATCCTGGTTATCTAGTGTTCCTTATCCAACAAATTCTTATTGCTCATGAGTGTTGTCACCTCAGCTAAATAATGGACCATTATGGTTTTATTATAAAGAAAGGTACATGCTACACAGAAAAAATATAATTAGAAAGAAAGAGTAGGGGAAAGATAGAGAGAGGGGGTGAGCACAAGGAAGCAATAACACTAATCTGTTTCAATCAAACATAATGAAAAGAAAGAAAAGAAAAAAAGAGTAAGAGTTAAATGAAAATTATTTTACTTTTTACATATTGAACTATTTAGCAATAGCTCCTAAGTAAATATATCAGACTTAATGATTAAATTATCCACAGGTCCTGCTAGTTTAAAATGTTATCCAAGTTCTGCCAATAAACAGAATCTTAATATTTTATGTAGTTATGAGAAACATAAGAAAAAAAGAAATAAAATTTTGAAAGGTTGAACCGGTTTCATCAGAAGTGGAGTCTTAAGAAAACCTAAAAAAAACTGGAGCACTGTCAATTATAAGCGAATGCAGATACTAAAATAGAGAAATGTTTAGTTTATTTTTATCTTCATGTTCACCTTAAAGCAAGGAATCTTTTTTTCTGATCGATATATTTACCAAGGCACAGAAATGGCTGCTCTTTCTACTCAGAACTCACAAAAATATTTATATCTATTCTTTTTTCAAATTTTAACTTGTTTGCTTAGAAATGTAAAATTTTCTTCATAGATTTATTTATCAGCTAGGCAGATTTTAATAGGGCCATCTGTGGGCTTTGTGTGGTGACCCATGATGCTTAAGGATGGAATCCTGGTGGATGAGCAGTCCATGACATACAACACTCTACTTTGGCTCTTACTTAGGCTAGACAGGTGGTCGGAGAGGCCCCCTCTGATCAATCAGCTGGTCACATCAAGCCCAAGCACCTATATAATTGTCCTGACCCCATTGCCCTTATGGCAAACCCCCAAACCTTTTTATCATATATGAGCTAGAAGGCGATGGCTGAGAATCTTAGTGCCCTGTTTTAATTTTAATTGAAAAGTAACAGATGGTTATAAAATCTCAAAAATACTAGCATGATGGCAGAAAAATTATTAAAATATTAAGTTGTTCAACAAGAAATTATCAATTTTAAGCTTTATGTTCTTAATTGATATTTTTATAACAGACATTTTCTTGCTTTTTTAGTAAAAAGATTATTTTTCTTTCCTTTTTTTTTAAAAACCTAAAAAGGTGCTTCATATGGTGCAATGGTTAGTGAGGTAAGCTAGCACTGTTAATGAGTTCAATTCTCACTGCATACTCCATTTTTCTGGCCTTGTGTCAAACTTAACTAAATAAATAACTATTATTAAAAAAAATAATCATTGACTGCATTTCAACTTGTATCTCAATGATAGGTTAAAGCAACAATTCTTCCAAGCCATAGTTATGTCGGTGCTACTGTATGGCTGCACCACCTAGACCCTAACAAAGCCCCTAGAGAATAAGTTAGATGGGAGTTGCACAAGAATGCTGCGTACAGTATTAAACAAATTGTGGAAACATACCACAAGAAAGCAGCTCTACGGCCAATTCCCTATCACAAAAACCACCCAAGTAAGACAAACAAGGCATGCTGGACACTGCTGAAGAAGCCAGGACAAACTCATAAGTGATGTTCTCCTGTGTAAATCTACATACGAGCACACAAGTGTGGGCTGCCCAGCAAGGACCTACATCGATCAGCTCTGCGTGGATTCTAGATGCTGTACAGAAGACCTGGGGGGGGGGTGACAGATAGGGATGGTTGGCGAGAGATTGTCATGGATATCCATGCTGCCAGCATGACTTGATGATACACAAAAGGTAAAAGCTTGACCCAAATAAAGCTGTGATGAATATACATTGCACACTTTGGAATGGAACAACTCTCTTAATAAATGAAGTGAAAGATTTTGGTTTTAAGAAATTTGCAATTAGAGATTTCAGTTTAGAAAATGAGGAAATAGGTCAAGTAGAATTATCAATCAATTAAGATTTCAAGATTTAGTAGAAAATTATTTGAAAATTTGAGAGTTCATTCAATGTATCAATTAGAACCATTTCAAATCATCTAAAAGTAACTTAAAAGGAAAAATCTTTTAAATAGGTTTCAACTGCATTGAAAACAAAAGAAAAAAAAAATCCTCTCTTTCTCTCTCTGAATGTATTTTTGTAAAGATGGTGGGAAGCTTTGTTGGTTATATTAGAAGCATGGAAAAGTTTTTTTTAAATGATATAATGGAATGACCCATCTCCCCCCGTACCTTAACAGTGGCGATGGTTCTTACCACTATTTAAAGAACACACAGATTACTCTGTGCAGAATTCACCTCAAGTACTTAGACGATGGACTCTAATAGTCACATGACCTTACTATATAACATAAAAAATAAGTTGTTTTTTTTTAAATATCTTCATTTTAATCTTAATATTCATCATTTGGGATATTTTTTTATTTCATCTTATTTTTTAAATTTTCCATGTCTCTAATATAACCAACAAAGCTTCCAACAATCCATTACATATGTTTAAAGAAGCATACATGGAGATACATACGCATATATATATATTATTCACCCATCTGACGATTGCCTAATACATATGAAACTCAAATATCAGATATTAGTCCCATAATATTGTATTTTAGGTTTTAAACCTGTTCCGCAAATTTAGTATTGATCACATTTGTATGCAAACTTTTCTTATTTGCTATCCTTCATTTTATATATATATATATATATATATATATATATATATATATATATATATAAAGCCAGGATTGATCAGGATCAACAGCTAAAAAACAATACTTTTAAGAAAATTTAGGATAAAAAAATAGATCTAGTCTAATAACCAAAGAAAATCTTCACAATGGCTGGATATGGATGAGAAGCCAAAACATCAAATAAATCAAATTATTACTTAAAAAAAAAAAAAAAAAAAAGGTTATATTGAGCACATGGTAGACGTGTGATTTAATACATCATTGCTTCTTTCAAAATGTCCAAATAATTAATGATTGTAAGACCAGCACAAATATTACCCAGTTTGAGGATTTAAAAAAAAAAAATTAACATTTTACTAACACCCACTTTCACTCTGCAAAAGGGATTCAACTAAAGATGAATCAGTTGAAGATGGGTATCTCATTGCTCCCTACATATTTGTTAGGGGAGACAGTTATCTCCCCTAACAAACTATTGACTCTTCACTGAAAAAAGTGTAGTATCAGACAATGTGGCTGCTTGATAAACACATCACTTGTTGACTGTTAATTATTTATCCAAACCCATCCTGCTGTATCCATGATCGGTGAGAAAATAAAAACAAATATTGTCATATTTTAAAACATATTTAGCTGTTTTCTTATATTTTGTTATTCCTAACTTCTTGAGATATAACAGTATTCATGCCATTTCTAACAGATGACTATTTTTCAATCACCTGTGATTAATATTATTATTATTAGTGAAATAGATCACTAATTGAGACTGAGCCTATTCTAGTAGTGACCACCCAAAGCGGAGTTTAACAGGTCTGAATTTGGATTCACGCCTTTCCCAAGGGTATTAGCGCTATGTGAACTGTAGCCTCGTCCAGGATTTGAACTCGAGTCAACGAGTCCATTTCCTACGACTAACCATTACACCACGGCCTCCAACAACTAACTTAGATATGACACTAAATTTGATACAGCAATCAGAATAACAATGGAACAGAATAATAAAATAATCAATACAATGCATCACTTGGATTCAAATGTACACCTTATTCTGAATTAAGCTATAAGAATGTGCATTAGAGGCACTTAAGAACATTTCCTAGGACTCTGTGGGGTTGATGGACGGGTTGCACCTTTATACAGGCCATTTATGTTGATATTGGAAACCAGGACAGAGTCTTCATTTTATTCACATAGAATAAAATAAGGAAGAAGATTAATGCTGAAAAGGGTCTCATTTGTCAAAATCTTGGAAGGGGCGGTGCCTAGATCGCAAAGACAAATGATGAATGACATCAAGTTTCCATATATTCCCAGGCAGGCAAGTGGTTTGGTTTGTTTTACGGCATATCAACCTCAGTGGGTCATTTAATGCCGACAAAGTTTTGAAATAAAATTCATTCTTAATGGATACTCATTTTTTTTTTTATAAACTTATGTTTTTCTATTTTACCCATAGATGGGACCCTAACAGGTACTACCACTCCGGGTCAGAGTGGACCAGGGAGCAATGGTGATGAAGGGATGCTCCACATTTCCCAAACTAGAACCTCACCATCAGATAGAGTTTAACATCATTCCCAGGACATGAAGACCCTCAGTCACCGCCTTCTAGCATGTATATGATAAAAAGGGTAGGGGTTGCCATAAGGGCAATAGGATTGGGACAGTCATATAGGTGCTAGGGCTTTACATGACCAGCCGATTGATCAGAGGGGGCTACTCCAACCGACTGTCTAGCCCAAGTAAGCGCCAAAGTGGAGTGTTGCATGTCATGGACTGCTCAGTCACCTGGGTTACATCCTTAAGCATCCCGTGTCCCCACCCACAGCCAACAGGTGGCCCTATTGGGGGACTCTTACCCCTCTGCAGAGGTGCAGTCGGGGTATTCTAAATCCCCAGCCGACAGGGTTGGATTCTCAAGGAAAAACTAAAGAGTCTACCAACATACACAGATCTAAGCAACAAAGTTCAGGATATTTGAATTGATAATTTATCAATTACATGAAGCTAATTTAATATAGAAAATCAAGCATTTAATTATAATAGAGTAAGGGATGTGTTAGGGAAGAGTTATCTCCCCTAGCGAATCAGTGACTCTTCACTGAAAAAATCGTAGTATCAGACAACAACATGGCTGCTTGATGAATACACTACTTGTTGACAGTTAATTGTTTATCCAATCCATCCGGCTGTATTCCTGGTTGGTGAGAAAATAAAAACGAATATTGTTGTATTTTAAAAACATATTTAACTGTTTTCTTATGTTTTGTTATAGACAAATAGATTCCCAGGCAGGTGGCAAAGTGATTCTCAAGGGATTGAGCAGTGCAAAATGAAATTCCTGCCACTTGCAGTGATTCCATGCCAAGTTTGAGACATAAAGTCCGATCAACAACAGAAGACCTTGAGTTTGTCTTCATCAGTTGCTTGTCGATGCAAACAAAAAACAGACTTGGCCAACTAACAAATGCAAATTCCTTTGACAGAATATTATTGTCCTTTTTATTTTTATTTTTAGTTTTAGTTTTTGTTTTTCACTGCATATTAAGCTACCTACATGCTCTAAGTACTGAATAAATGCTATTTTTTCCCTTCAAAATATGCATCACACCATCCACACAAAGTCGTCAGGGTGGCCTAAAGTTGGTATCAGTCAGACAGCAAGGAAGTCTATCTCCTTTTCACTAGCGCTAGACCAAGGAGATTGCTTTGGCGTCTAAGGTGGAGTGCCACACGTACCAACAGTTCCTCACTTTACTGAACAGATCCCTGTGCTACTCATACGCTAAGTTGGCGAGGCCCGATATTGAACCTGGAACCAAGTGGTCCCTAGCCGAACAGTCTAGTGACCGAGTTAAGCCAGCCCTTGATACCAGAATAGATTATCCAAAAACCACCAACATAACTTCTAAAATTCATGATACAACTGTTAAAGAAAACTTCTAAATGGAGGCTTGTGGCATAATGGTTAAAGTGGTAGGAAATGGACTTGTCAAACCGAGTTCAAATCCTGGACAAGGTTGTTTAAATTTCACATAGTGCTAATACCCTTGGGAAAGGTATGAATCCAACTGTACTCCCTCCAGATATGGGTAAATAGTAGAGTGAACTGGGCTCTTGAACCTTGGTTAGGCAACCTGTCAAGGAAAAGGAAAACTCCGCTTAAGAAATTGACCTTGTGTCGCATCCTGCTCATGCAGAAGGGTTGGTAAATATACAAAATCTGTATCATAGTGGTGGATGAGCAGACAGCTTCCACAATACACAATGGCACACTGGATTCTTACTTAAGATACACAATTTATTTTCTAGAACTTTGTTTTATTTTATGGCATATCAACCACGGTGGGTCATTTAATGCCGGCAAAGTTTTGAAAGATTTGTAGCGATAGTTTGGAAAAAAATTTTTTAAACTCATTTTATTTTTGTAAACATATTTTCTATTTAACCCATAGATGAGATTCTAACAGGTACTACCACTCCAGGTCAGAGTGGACCTGGGAGTAACAGTGATCAAGGGGTGCTCCACATTCCCCAGACCTCAAGAACTGGAACCACCCCATCAGTTAGTTTAACGTCATACTCAGGACATGAAGACCCTCAGCCACCGCCTTCTAGCACTCATATGATAAAAAGGTTTGGGGCTTGCCATAAAGGCAATAAGGTTGAGACAATCAGTGTTAGGGCTTGATGTGACCAGTCTGTCCCCTTTTCACTAGAGCAATGAGATTTATTTTTGCATCTGAAGTAGAGCACTACACCTACCATCAGCACCCTACTTTACTGCTCAGAAGCTGTGCTACTCATCCACTGAGTTGGTGAGGGTCGGTATTGAACCTGGATCCTTGTGGTTCCTAGCTGGATGATTTCTTTTCATAAACAGCTTTTAACTTACCTTTTCTTTTTTTTTTTTTTTAGTGGAAAGTCTACTTAGAACCAGACACTATCAATGGCCCTAATTGATCGAACACGTAATCACTACGATAGGTGTTTATCATAATTAATAAGCAGCTACACACTTTCTCCCATTTCCTTTCTGACTGACCTTTGGCTGTGAAACAATGTTTTATCTCTTTTCCTCTTTACTACTCCCAACTGAAATCTCTAGCTCACTATTGTTTTAATACACACACACACACACACACATCTTATTATAATGGAGATTATGTAACTGTCTGCAACCGAAACTACCTCACTACTGACATCACAATTTTCTAAGTTATTTAAGTTATATTCTCAATAATTACATTGTAGAGTAGCTAACACCCTTTCAGCACTCTACCAAATGGACTGGCCCATAGACATAAAATAGCCTACAATTAAAGTAGATTAACTAGCTGAATAATATTCAGACTGTTTTTGCTGCATTGGCTATACTGAACTGACCCTCCTCTTTTACTGTAAGTTTGTCTTGTTAATTGTTTGTACTTATTTGTTCTGTGTTTGTATGTATTCGTTTAGCACCAGATGATGATGCTTAATAAATGTGTTAAGCACAACATTTTTCAGTGTATCTTTCCACCTTGCAATACAACAGATTATAAAATAGTCATTATTTAATTTTAATTAGCATCTTATTAATTATGTCTATATTAAACTCTAGCTTAGATAGATTTGCCGCAAAACTGACCATATCATTAATGCAATATTTACTGTGCATCCCACTGGACAGACACAAGGTCCAATTAATGTGGGGCTACCCATGAACAAAAGCTCATGGTATGGTAGGTACGAAAAATGTGTGGATCCCATCGGCATTCCCTCGCAAGAGGGCACCTCAAGCACTGAGCAATAAACCCAGCTCTGCCCCTTTAAATCAAGGTGGGTAGGTGTAGCCTGGGGGATGGCCCCTGGGATCACACCGTTAATTTCATTAATAGTCCAATGGCCAAAGCCACCGAACCCAAAGGGCCCATGTTATTAATACATTTAAAATCCTGATATATATGTTATTTCTCTCTCAGAAATAAAGATTTACATAGTATATGGTGAGAATAATTTACATAATGATTTTAACAAAATTGGGTTTAATAAATAATTATTTGCTGTTATTAATTTCTAATACTATCATGTTATTTTCAAACATTAAAAGCAATCCTATATATAATTTTATATAGAAATCAATTAAAAAAACATTAAAGTAAGTGATACTTTTATATTTTTTTCTTGTTTAATTTTGTTAGTCGTTCTAATTTAATATATTTTATTACATTAAAATTTAAATACTTGTGCCCAGGGGGTGCATACTTTTGCTAGTACACTTAACTAATGACCAATAAGAAGGCCAAGTTTTTGGAGCATACATTCAGAAAGAAATCCTTTCTTTACCAGCAACCTTTCGACTACATGAAAAGCGGCTTCACAGTTATGGCTGCATTAATGCGTGTGGTGGAGTGCAAACAAATCACCCATGCCCTATCAACAGGTCATTTGCACATAAGGCCTTATGAAGGGCAAAGGATCATCCAGTAGGCCGTACTCACTAACACTACAAATGGTATCAAGTGCAGCACCTTCTCTATGGGTGGAATGCCAATCATGTAACAGAGTTGCCAATAAGATATATTCCAAATATATACCCCACACTGGAAAATAGCAGCAGACACCCACAAGCTCAGTCTAATCTCTTTCATCTTCACTTCATTTTCTACTGCCACCCCTAATTGTTTTTCTTCAATAGAATCTTATTATAATGGATATTCGGTGTCTGTCTGTAACCAAAACTACATCACTGCTTATGTCACAGTACCCTCAAGAATTGTGTGAATTTATCAATGTGTATTTAATTTATAGTAAAAATCATTAATACATAAACTAGAAATGAATAGATCTTATCTATTAACAATGTCTATGAAAATCCGAGTTAGATTTGCCTCAAAACAGCCTGTGTTATTAGTGCATTTAAAACCCTGCAATGTGTCTTATATATCACCAAGAAATAAGTGTTCTTATTTGATTTCATTAGTCTTTCTAATTTAATATATTTCATTACATTAAAACTTAAATGCTGGTTGGTTGGATTTTACGGCATGTCAACCCATGTTGGATTACTTTACGCCAAAAACATTTTGTTTTATTTATTCTTGATGGTACTCAATTTTTTTTTTTTTTTAAACTCATTTTTTCTATTTAACCCATAGATTAGCATTCCCAGTTGATTTTTTTATTTATTTGAGGTTGTTATTTAATCACATTAGTTATATAGAGCTCTGTAAATGGATTTCAGAACTGTTTGAATTATGCAAATATTCCCAGTGGTTCAAAGGTTATGAGAATTTAAAGCCCCAAAATTGGGGGTACAAAAGTGGACATGTTTTAGTTAAAAAAATATGTCAAATCACGGACCAATTCAAAACAGGAAATTCAGTTATTTCTTCACCATTTCTTTATTTTTGGAGCAATTTTGATAAAACTTAGAATTCTTATGTTCTTCCTGATTTTGCACTCAAATTGTATTTATCTCTATGCTGTAACCCATTATTTAGAGAATAAGATGTACAGATATCAACCTTTTTTTTTTTTTAAGTTTACCACAAGATTATTCAACATTTTCATTTTAATACTGCATGTATACACGGGTCATTCCATGTCAATTCACCAGGGCGTTACACCAACCAACACTTTTGACACTATCCTTTTCACTGTTCCACCTATACCATCACATGGTTGTTTACCATGACTTGTTGCAAAGAAATTCCATTCTGCATTGAGTCCAAAATCTTTCTGATGATTGCACAAATTGGCAAAGTTCTTATAATTCTTGTATTGCGCTGTTCAACCATCAGTAAAATACTTAATATTTAATTTTTTTAAATTAATAAAACAATATTATTGAATAGTTTAAGAACTCACTGAGCACAATATCAACATTTGAGAGTTCATGGAACATTAGGATGATTGTCTTTAATTGTAATCTTTCACTGAAATCCTGCATGTACATAGGAAAAAAAACTCTGAACTTGGCAGGTTCATATCTTCTAAAGTAGACTTGAACCCTCCCAAAATTCTTTGGTAAACAGGCATAGTAGATGTTAGGAAAAAAATATTATGAAAATTAAAGAGGACACATTTTTCTATAGACTGACCGTAAGCTACATAGGTGAATAGTTGTTGATTTTGGAGTCATGCATTTGGGTGAGCAAAATAAAATTTTCTATCTGGTATAGGGTTAGAATAGTTGGATATTTGATTCTACAATCCTTATTTGCTCTACATACCAAATTTCAGAAATATTGAATGCATGGAAGTATTTTTTTAAAAAAAAAAAAAAACATTCTGCGACACTGCACTGCCTTAATTTTGAGGCAAAATAGGAAAATTATAACCCCACCTCTAAAATCGGAACGGTAAAGTTTAACACAAAATAATTTGGCACACTTTCCTAACTCATGAAGGGGAACATTTGTGCCAAATTTCAAGTAATTCGGTATCGGTGGGTGCAGATTTCAACTTTTTGCTGGTGTTTTGACATGAAATGACCCACACATATACGTATTAATTTAAATAAATAACATCACTTTGAACTTAAAAATACCTTTTTAAATATTTGCTATGTTGTATTACATACAAGAAATAGAATACCTATTTACATAAATGCTTTTTTTTTTTAAAAAAAGCCTGTCCGGTCATGTGTTTTGTTAATGTTTTAATACTATATCGTAAGTTTGTTTTTTCCAAAACTGAATGTAGGACAAAAAATCCTTATGGTTAACCATCATGTAAAAAATCCTAAAATGAGGTAATCAAGTGAGTACCCAGTAATATTAGTATTTTTATAATTTAACCATTGTAGTTCTTTCAGACAATAACAAGATAAATAAAATTATTCTAATTAATTATTATTCTGATAACACCAATACAATCTATTAGATTTCTATATACCACAGTTGAATGAGCTCTCTATCTTTATTAAATTCTAAAACGACTTGATTAGTTAAGTTAATAGAAAAAAAAAAGGACCATATGACCTTTAGTGATCTCGATTCAAAAGGACATGTTTTTTATTTACACCGTCAATATCCGGTTGTTTGTTAGGGGTTAGGGTTATACTTTAAAACAAAAACTCTAAAAATCGTCTGTTAACAATCAACCGGATGTTGACGGTGTAAATGAAAAACATGTCCTTTTGAATCGAGATCGCAAAAGGGGTGCCTAAAGGTCATATGGTAAAAAAAAAAAGATGACATGCATTTAAAAAATTGAAATAATTTATAAATCATTTAAATTTATTATCTAGATGTATAAAATTATATCTATATCTAGATAATAAATGTTATGCTTAAGTACCAGGTACTTTTTTACAATATCAATTTTTCCATCAGCCCCCCCCCTCCTTTGGTATACATGTCTGGTACCTAAACTTTGACCCCACCCCCACCCCACAGTTTAAACTTCATAATAAAAACCATAAAGTTAACATTAGCAAAATGTTTCTATGTATTTGATATACATAGAAGCAGCTTTAATAATAAAAAAAAAATTAATAAACCTACTTGTGACATGTTTACTTCTCCCACTGCCAATGTCCTGTATCCTAACATGGTGCGATTCTTGTATTTCTTCCTTCGCTGCAACATAACTTGGAGTTTGCTGCCATCTCGTTTGAGGAAATGTGGGTACTGCAAAACAAAATAAAAATGTATTATAAATTATACAAAACCCAGGTGGAAAATGTTGTTAAATTGCACAGTAATTTAAGAAAAAGTATTCTGTAGTCAAGTGTCAACAAATTCTGAAACTCCTATTTTGATATGATATCAAGATGTACAGTCGTATTTCTTTTAATGTCCTTCATATCACCCCCCCCCCCCAATCTTATACTCAATATGCATTTTCAATTTTGATACAAATAAAGTTGCACAAAACTGGTTACTATGGAAGGTTTTACAAAAAATATTTTATTAAAAAAATAAATGAATGAATAAAAAAGAAATTAAAAAACAAAAATCAATGGATTTGGATTTCTCTTAAACCACTTTTTCAAAAAAAAAAAAAAAAAAAAAAAAAAAAAAAAAAAATGCTGGTTCATAATTCACATTAAAAATCAGGGTTGCAGAGTTGGAAGTTATAAGGTCTGACTGACACCTAGTATTCCTAGGATCTAGATTCCAACTCCTAGAATTCTTATAATTCCAACTCTTTTAACATAATTAGAATTCAATTAGACCGTCAATAAAGGCAGAGTAACTATATATATATATATATATATATATATATATATCATTGTCACATGACACATGATCCACACCATGTAGTGTGCCTGGCTATATATATATATATATATATATATATATATATTAGCTGAACTATAATACATAATTGAAAGTTCAATATAATATGTATATAAAGTCAACAACTGTCATACAGTAAGTTAAAAGCTCTTCAACTTTGTTTATCTTGTCTTTTCAACTAATATATAACAATGTCTGACATATAAAAGAGGAATTTATTATCTCCTATTTCTTTATAACACTAATATCTTCACAGATACAAAGTTAATAAAACTAACATCTGTAATTCTTTTTGATGATGGAATGAGCATCTGTTTTTTGACTATATAAAAACAGAAACATACACATAGAAATAATAATAATGATATATATATATATATATATATATATATATATATATATATAACATTGTATGCTGATTAAAACATTTTGTATTCAAAACCATGAGAAACAAATGAGCATCACATTCTGACTAAAAAATAGAATCGAATTCTCCAAAGAGAATTTTATGTAAACATGTTTGAAAAATATGTAAAAATAAAAATAGAAAAAATAGCTGAGAGAAAGATCAAGATAAAAAAAAAAAAAAGACGAGAATGAAGAAAGAGGGTGCATGAAAGAGAGAAAGAGAAGAGAATGGTCTTGAAGAAATATCAAATTATCCTGCAAGAAATTGGGGAAGAACCAAGTGTTAATGCACGCAGCGATTCTCTGGAAATAAATTGCAACAGTAAAAGCAGCAGCAGCAGATTATGTTTATTTGATGCAATAAATTAATGCAGCAGAAAGAAATTAAGTAAACTGATGGTTGGTTGGATTTTACGGCATATCAACCCTTGCTGGGTTATTTTATGCCAAAAGATGTTTTGTTTTAATGATTATTCAAAAAAAAAAAAAAAAAAATTTTTTTTAACTCATTTTTTCCTAATTAACAGATAGACGGGACCCTAAAAGGTACTACCACTCTGTGTGAGAGTGGACCTGGGAGTAATGGTGATGAAGGAGTACTTTATATCCCTCAGAGCTCCAGAACTGGAACTTTACTATCATACCCAGGACATTAAGACCCTCAGCCACCGCCTTCTAGTACATATATGATAAAAAGGGTTGGGTGTTTGCCATAATGGCAATAGGGTTGGGACAATCATATGGTGCTACAGCTTGACATGACCAGCCGGGTGATCAGAGGGGGATTCACTGACTGTTTGTCTAGCCTAAGGGCCAAAAGGGAGTGCTGCAGATCATAGACTGCTCAGCCACCAAGGTCTCACATCCTTTACAGGTTATGTTTATTTGATGCAATAAATTAATGTAGCAGAGAGAAAGTAAATTAAGTATCACAAAAAAAGAAAATTTCACAGTAGAAAGTCATAATTTAAACACTGTGTATTCATACTCATGTCTTTTATAAACAGTACAATGTGATGATTATTGAATGTCTATCTATATACTAATACTCGTATTCCTTAATTGTATAACCATTATCATCCTGCAACACCCTCTGGTTATAAATGAGACCATCCAAATCATCCAAGAGGGAATGCAAAAATCTAAATCCTGATTATCTGGTGTTGCTTAAATATAAGGAGAAAGATAGAGTGTGCGGAAGTGACAGTGCTAATCTGTTTCAACCAAACAATGAAAAAATAAAAAGGAAAGAAAAAAAAGAAAAAAAGAGTGAGAGAATTAAATCAAGACTGGGCTCTTCAACCTTGGTTAGGCAACCAGTCTAAGAGAAGGAAAACTGAATTAAAACATTAAACTCTACTTAAGAAATTGACCTTGTGCCACATCCTACTCATGCGGAGGGGTTGGTAAATATGTATATATTATTAGTATTCCTTGGTGTTCCATGTCACCAATTAAAAGTAATGAACTTTTTGACCAAAATCAAGGTCATGCTGACCAGGAGAAAGCCTTGACCTAAATCCTATAAATGTATGAGAAACTTCATGAGAACAGTTGCAGAAAAGTAACTATCCAATGTTAAAGCACTGAAATGCCATTAAAAAAATCTCAGTGAACAAAATTACTGCTGACTACGGTAGCAATTTAACCCTCAGCATGTCCCAACACATCTAAGATGTGATTAAGAACAAATGAATATATACAAAATACTGCCATTTAAAAAAAACTGTAATATAGTACATGCATATAATCTATATATCAATATTTATGTTCCTTAATTGTACGACCATTATCATCTTGCAACATCCTCTGGTTAAATATAGTATTTACCTCGCATTCCACATACAGGTATGACACAAGATCTTTTAATGTGGGACCACCATGAACCGAGGCTCATGGGATGGTGAGTGCAAAAAATGTGTTGATCCCATTGACATTCCCCTAAAGCCACTGGACACAAGTTTCTGAAGAAACCAGGTAACCCTCTGGTTAAAAATGAGACTGTCCAAATCATCCAAGATGAAATGCAAAAATGTAAATCCTGATTATCTGGTGTTGCTTATCCAGATTATTTATACTTGTGTAATACTTGTAATGCAAAAATGTAAATGTTACTTATCTGCTGAATTCTTATGAGAATCATCACCTCAGCTAAATAATGGACGATTCTGTTTTTATTACAAAGAAAGAAGGAAGAAAAAGGACATGCTATACAAAAAATATAAGAAACAAAGAAAGAGTAGGGAAAAAAGAGGGAGGGATGAGCACGCTGAAGTGATAACACTAAACTCTTTCAATCAAACAATGAAAAGAAGGAAAGAAAAGAAAAAAAATGTATGAGAAAGTAAGATTATTATACATTTAACAAACTGGACAGTTTTACAATAGCTCTTAAGTAAACATATAAAACATAATAATTAAATTATCATACTGTGGATATCCACATGTCCTGCTAGTACATTTAGAATTTGCAAGTCAAGCAAAATCAGTTTCTCACTTATTTCTGGTCATAAAAAAATATCTTTTTCTAAAATATTCAAATCAAAAAGGTGGTCATCAAATAAACCTTTTATATGACAATATTTTCACTATCTGTATATCAATACTTAAGTGGCCTATTGTTGGTATTAGCTAGCAAGCAATGGAGTCTATCCCCTTTTCACTAGCACTAGATCAGGGAGATTGTTTTTGCTTTTAAGGTGGAGCGCCACACTACCATCAGCTCTTTACTTTACCACACAGATCCAAACTGTGCTACTCATGCACCAAGTTTGCAAGGGTCAGTATCCAACTCAGAAACTTGGATACTCTACCGACTGAGCTAAATTGATATGTAATCAATGTATATTAATTGAGTATATCAAATTATTGAAAAAAAAAAAAAAAAAGCATTTACATTTTCATGCTCTATTTATATACATAATCAAACACTGAATTTTTATATTTCTATCGAACCAGAGAGAACAGCTTGTTTTATTCATATTAGTACACTCTTCACTTGTACAAAAAAAACTTACTTTAAAGTCATCAAAATCATGTGTTCAAACTGTATAAGCAAAATTTAAAGTACTAATTGTGGGAAAGTGAACATATACCTCGGAATAATGTAGTTAATCAGTAAATATGTAGCCTAATTATGAAAATAAGGAAATCTTTTTAATATTTTGGTTGTTGATCAAACAGGTGTTGAAGAACTTTTGAAGATTTTATTCAAAATTTCTTCAAAGTTCTAATTTTTTTCCCCCTTTTTTCTCTAGATAGTTGTGATTCTTCTCATGACATGTCGGAATGATAGGTGTGCAAAAACAATGACATCTTTTGAATAAGATCTTCAAAATTTCTTTGATGCCTGTTTGATCAACAGACAAACTATTAAAAAATGATTTCCCAGGTTGGATCATTACTATGCTCAAATACACAGGAAACACCTGAAGAAGGCCAGAGGATACAGCAGCCAAAACATTGTGTTTATACATAACAATAAAGATGAGGACAACAGTCTGAAACATCAAAATTATGCAAATGTTTTGTCAGGTAGGTTAGTTGGTTGGATTTTACGGCATGTCAACCTTGAATTTTATGCTGAAGACATTTTTGTTTTCATTTTGTTGGATATTCAAATTTTTTTGTTTTAAAACTCATTTTTTAATCTTTTTAACCATAGATGGGACCGTAACAGGTACTACCACACCAGGTCAGAGCGGACCTGGGAATAATAGTAATGATGGGGTACTCCACACTCTCTTAAACTCCAGAATTGGAACCTCACCACTAGATTAATGTCTGTTTTATCAGGAGTAACTTGCACAATGGTTGATTATAAAAAAGAGAAGATAAAAATGGCATAATCAAACGAAAATCAAATTACACTTCCAGGAAATTATATCTGTACAATTGGTAAGGAGGCAGCTATATAGAAACAAGGGGGCCAATTCTTCTAAACCAAATTCTTACATAGATTTAGGGCAAAGAAGTGTGTGTGTGTGTGTGTGTGTGTATATATATATATATATATATATATATATAGAGAGAGAGAGAGAGAGAATAACAGATTAGGAAAAATTTGACAAAATATGAGGAAAAGTTAAGAACAAAGTGAATAATAAATGATTATATTCAATTAATATTTCGCTTCTGTTGGTCTTGAATATTTCATCAGAATGAATGTTTGTTATTCACTTTTTCTTATATATATATATATATATATATATATATATATATATATAATATACTTTTTGGTTTTAATGTGAAGCATGAGGGAGTGTGTGTGTACATTATTTATATATATATATATATATATAATATATATATATATATATATATATATATATATATATATATATATATATATACACTGAAAATTAGACTCATCAGATATACCAACAAAGAAGCATACGTGGACTCCACAATATGTGTGTGTGTGTGTGCATGCACTTTTATTGCTTTTTTTTCCTTTAAAAGAAAGCAGCTGCCCTTACCAATCAAAAAGATCTTAAGCCAAACAGTACACGCTTAAATGTTAGAATACACACACACACCCTTCCTTAAGCTGCTGGCTTTTCCTACTTGATACATGATAACATTTCAGGAACCTGTGCAATTAAATTTCAGAGCAACATGCATAAAATTATTCCCTGTTTAAATTACCATCTCAGTTTAAAAACATTGGAGCCAAGCATTGTAAATCACACTATCATTCATGGAATGCTATTAGTCATGAACTAATATACATTCCTCTGTCTCCATGTTAAGCTGAGCATTTCCATGATTGCTTCAAGGCAATTTAAATATGTGTTCTTTCTTCCCCACTGAGTTCAAAATGTTTGCTCCTACTGAATGGATATAATATCCACTCTCAACATGCCCACTATTGAAGCTTAGGCTGTAATGTTTAGCTATGTCAACAATCTTCATAAAGAATTTCTTTAATATTCATTGTGCTTGAAGCTCAATTTGGTTTATGTTATGTTTTTACATGCAGATAAAATACGGAGCACTAAATGAAAATGCAAGGCCAGACATTTTTGTTTTCATTCTTGTTGGGTATTCAACTTGTTTTTGTTTTAGAACTCATTTTAAATCTTTTTAACCCATAGGAAGGCTGGAGGATACAGCGACTGAAGCATTGTGCTTATACATACAATAGAGATGAGGACAACAGTCAAAAAAACAAAAAAAATTATTCACATGATAAAGCTAATAATGAAATTCTGCTTCCATGATCATTTTTAAGTCGCATGTTGTAACCTTATTTCAACTGAATTTGGTAATAACAGGTTTTTATCATTTCAGCTAATGATAACAAAATCTGTCTATGCCTCTCAATAGATCAGATAGAGAGAGAGAAAGCAAATGCAAATTTTTTTCATGTTAAGTATTTTTATAAACTTACCATTTGGATTAAACCCGACATTTGCTTTATTCCAAAAATGTCAAGAAAATTGTTTATATTTCATCTCTGCATTAACATGTATGTGTATGTATTCTTAAGATTATTATAAACTCTTAGGAGAATAAACTGTACTTTTAATTTCAACAGTCTGCAACTTCCTGGGAAAAACATGTTTATTTCTCCAATAATCTAAGAATTTGAAGCAGCAGCATGTGCTTTTGTAATTTAAGACACTGCTGCGTGCAGTTACCAATTATTTACCAAGTCTTTAAAAAATAAAAATAAAAAGAGCAAAAATAATTTTTTTTTTAAATGTGTAGTTATTTTTTAAATGTAATTAAATTATGAAAGCTAGTCTTTGTCCCCAGTCCATTGACTAGTGAAGAGTAAAAATAGAAGTTGATTTAAATAAAACATTTAAAGATGGGGTAGAAAGGGCAAGAGAAACAAAAAAAACAAAATTCAACTTTTCATAGAATTAAATAAATGAATACGAAAAGTATTGGGTAGATAGATAAATTGATGGGATATCAAGTTGGGTAAACTTAAAAACATATATAACTTTAACATAGATCAATTGTAGTAGTTTCTGAAATAGCTACTATTTTACTATCTGTTTTAAATATTTAAGATATTTAAAAATTATTATTTATTATGTATTGTCAATGATCATTACATCATTTTAAAGTTTCAACATATACCTATGCATAGACCAAAATGGTGATTATGTAGTTTTCTACATAATCACCATTTCAGGCTATCCATTTTTGTAGGTGCTGTGGTAGATTTTGTATACCCATGTGTTACCAGCTCGCTGCCATGTCATTAAAGGAGCATTGAAATTTGTCTTGCAAACTCCACTTGCAGACGTTTTTGATATCCATGCACGACTTGTCATACACTTTTGTTAATTGGCAGTGAATTTCAATCGGTTTAATGCCTTTTGCATTCAAAAACTGAATAACAGCGTAAACTTCATACTTGACAATAGCGTCAGTCAGGAGTTTCATCAGAAATGACTGTCAAGCCAAGATCCAAGACTAGGCATAGCAACAAGATGCACGCAGGGGCAGGCGCATGCACAACACATACAATAGTTGCCAATAGCCACACAAACAGTTTCCCTGTGTCCCCGGTGCTTTGGAGACCTTACTTTTGGCAAATCTTATTAAATATCTAATTACATGCAAACGCAGTCATAATGATGAAGATCTTTATTGTTTGTTTTTGTTTTACGGCATATCAACCTCAATAGGTCATTTAATGCCGACTACGTTTTTGAAATGAATTGGTGATAATGTTTAATTTTCTAAAGGTTTTTTTTTTTTTTTTGACATTTTTTGTGAATGAAACTTTTAGATGATTTTTTTTAACATATTTTTGTGTTTTCATTTTTTTTTTTTTTTGGAAGATTTTTTAGATTTTGTTGTAGATGTGTGCTTCTTTTATGTATCCAAGTAGTTTTTCTGGGTTTATTTGGTAGAATATCTGTTTTAGATTTGTTGTTTGGTAGTATTTTTTTCGTATTTGTTTTAGGTTGCTACATTCTGTTAATAAGTGTTTGATTGTGTAGGGTTTTTGGCATGGTATGCAATATGGGGCTGCTTCTTTTTTGAGGAGGTATGAATGGGTAATGTATGAGTGTCCTATTCTTAGTCTGGATAATATTACTTCTTTTCTGGATATTTTGGTTTGATTTATTTGAAGTTTTCCTATTTGTGGCATTATTTCATGTAGTTTGTTGTTTTGGAAGTTATTCCAATAATTTTGCCATTTTTGTTTTGTGTATATGTTTATGGTTCTTTAATGAAGATCTTTAATACTAAAAGTTTTTATTAATTTTGAAAAGGTTCTTTTTGCCTTCATTGCTATTGAGTGATAGAAGTTGAGAGAAGATGGCATTACTGGTATTATTATGTAGAATCATCATCATTTTGCGCTAGTAGCACGGATACCTATAACAATCTCTTGCCAACCATCCCTATCATTCATTGCCCTTGGGAAGTCCTCTGCACAGCATCCAGTATTCATGCTAAAGCTGGTCAATGTAGACCTTTGCTGGATGGCCCACACTGGCATGCCCTTGTGCTGGTTTCCATAGGAGAATATCACTTATGAATTTGACCTTGCTTCTCCAGCATGTCTTGTTCTTCTCACTCAAATGGTTTGTGTGATAGGGGACAAGCGGCCATACAGCTGCTTTCTTGAGGAAAGGTGTTTCCACAATTAAATATCATATGTGGCATTCTTTTGCAGCTCCCATTTATTTTATTCTCTAGGCACTTCGTTATGGTCCAAGTTGTGCAGCCATACAGTAGCACTGATACAACTATGGCTTGGAAGAAAATAAAGCGATACTTAATACTAAAGTCTTTATTAATTTTAAAAAGGTTCTTTTTCATATCGTCTTCATTGCTTTAGAGAGATGGACATAAAAGTTGAGTAAAGAAGATGGCAGTGATGCTGATAGCTTTTTGATTTAGTGCATCCTGGGACAGAAATATTTGCTTTGAACGAGTCCCTAGAAAATTTGATGGGTCTCAACTAAAGTTTCTTAATAAATTGTAGGGTTTTTATTTATGATCTGGGAAAACAACTAAAACCGTCTAACTCCTACCTTGTAACCTATCCAGTGTAATTTGTTTCTAAGAAACTATTGAAATGTATTTACAGTTAGCTTGAAATAGTGAGGGGAGAAAAAAATAAAAAACACTGGGATGCATGGATATGATTTTACTGCATCCTTTTAGATTTTTGTGGGGCAGACACAGGATACGTACCTATCAGCATCTCTGTATACATATAAAAACAAAGACAGAATTGAATTGTTTTTTAAACCATGGACATCTTTTCTTCTCAAATTTCTTTTTGTAAACTCTCATAGCTATTTCTTTCCTTTGTCTCCAGATGAATATTTATACTTTTAGTATTTTAATATGGCGTAGATCAGGCATGTGAAACGGCATCACAGGAGAGGGAAGAAAAAAGAAAAACACTGGGACACATGAATATGATCTTACTGCTTCCTTTTAGATTTTTATAAGTCAGGGACGCAGGACGCATACCTATCAGCATCTCAGAGATGGCATTATGGAAATTACTATGTAGACTTACACATGTATAATGATTGCTCCTTTTTCTAAAAAGGGAGCATCAACTATAAATAGACATTGAATTAAATGACAGATAAATACATTCAAACTTAGTGGCATTAATGGCTACACTAGTCATCTACATTAAAAGATGAATATTTCCCATAACTGATTAGGTCATTGGGATGCCATGCCAAGTAATTACCATTCATGGCATTTCTCAGGGTAATGGGGCGGGAGGGGGTATCCAAAGATGACCTGAACACTAGTCTTTCATTTCCTTATATGCAAGGTTAATAAGATATGTACATTCAACTAAATATTTCAGATTGATTATGCATGTTTCTCAATATGAATACAATGCGCGTTCTCATTTTTATTTATTATTCAGGCTTCAAAGTCAAATCTAATGCTGAATTAAATCCAGTCACCAAATGATTGCATGTGTATTATATCTTATTATAATGAAGATTCAGTGTCTGCCTGTAAGTGAAACTAAGTCATTGTAAGTTTATCAAGGAGTATTTAATTTATAATTTAAAATCATTAATTATTAACAATGTCTCAATGAAAATCTGAGTTAGATTAGCCTCAAAACAGTTCATGTTATCAGTGAATTTAAGTTAAAAAAAAATTTTTTTTTAAAGTGAAGTCGTCCGCGTGGCCTAAAGTCGGTATCAACCAGACAGCAAGGGAGTCTATCCCCCTTTTCACTAGCACTAGACCAAGGAGATTGTTTTTAACATCTGAGAACCAAGAACCTTGATGTTCCCAGCCGAACACTCTACCAACTGAGAGTGTGTTTCAAATCATGCAATGCGTCTTATATATCACTACGAAATGAAGGTTTAAATAATATATGGTGTGGTTAATTTTCATACTGGCTTTAATAAAACCTGGTTTAATAAATAATTACTTGGTGTTATTGATCCCTAATATTGTTTTATTCTCCAATGTATTAAAATCAATTCGATTAATGATTTTCTATAGAAACCAATTCAAATATAATTAAAATTAGTAATATTTTTTTTCTGTGTTCTTATTTTATTTCATTAGTCTTTCTAATTCAATACGTTTTATTAGATTAAAACTTGAATACTTACGCCTGGCAAAGGGCACATATTCTTGCTAGTATTTGTAATTCACATGGCTTTTCTCTCTCAAAGGGAATGTCAGACCAATTATTTTGTTGGTAGATCCCAACAAACTGAGCACACAAGCCAATTACTGTATATTCATGTTATACTTTCAGCTCAAGTAAAAGTAAAAATTGGAAGAAAAAAGGGGGGGGGGCAGATCTGGAAAGTAGAAAGCACAAAGTAAGCTGCATATCTAAGCATTGCAGATATTATTTTGGAGGAATAAATATTTTTAAAAGTATTTGCAAGGTGGATTTGGGTGCTTTAAGATAGAAATCAACTATCATAAGTGAAATATAAATCAGGCTTCTGTTAGTGTGTGTATATATATATATATTTCTCCCCATGTCAAATACTTTTCTACATGGACTACACATATGCTCAATTGATAACATGAACTATCCATTATGAAGACATTTTGCAAACGAACTGTGTCCAAATTCTCAAAATTTTTAGAATATGCTTTAACTATTATATGCATAAACATATATTGTATATACATAAATCAATACTTATATATATATATATATATATACACACACACACACACACACACACACACACAAAATATGAGCTTATAAAAAATGCTAAAATGTGTATATAGTTGCAAGCAAGCACCAATAAAGAAAAATAGTCTTGAAGAATGTATAATTACAAACACAAAAAAACAATTTTAGATAATTAGGTGTGTTTAAAAACGTTAGAGGTATAACACAAATTTGTTTTGGAGGGAAATATAAGTAAATGAATAAAACAATTAAAAAAATAGAATATTGTTATGCATGCATATCTTAAAAATCAGTTAAACCGATGATGCAATGATAGGGGGTGATTTGAGAGAAAACTAACTTTCTAAAAACCCATTTAGATTGTTAATTTCATTTTTAACATTATGGATGTGTGTGTGTGTGTGTGTATATGTATATATATATATATATATATATATATATATATATATATACACATACATACATACATACACACACACACAGATAGCTTTTTGGCTTAGTACATCCTAGAATGCACATATTTGCTTTGAATGAGTCCCCGGGAAAATTAATGGGTCCCAACTAAAGTTTCTTAATAAATTGTAGGGTTTTTATTTATGATCTAAGGAAACAACTAAAGCCGTCTAGCTCCTACCTTGTAACCTATCCTGTGTAATTCATTTCTAAGAAACTATTAAAATGTATTTACAGTTAGCTTGAAATAGTGGGGGGAGAAAAAATAAAAACACTGGAACTCATGGATATAATTTTACTGCATCCTTTTAGATTTTTGTGGGGCAGATACAGGACACGTACCTATCAGCATCTCTATACATATAAAAAACAAAGACAGAATTGAAATTAATTTAAACCAGTGGTTTTCAACATTTTTTAAACCATGGACATCTTTTCTTCTTAAATTTCTTTTTGTAAACTCTCATAGCTCTTTCTTTCCTTTTTTGCTTTGTCTCCAGATGAATATTTATACTTCTAGTATTTTAATATGGCGTAGATCAGGCATGTGAAACAGCAATCACAGGTGCAACCCACACGCAGACTGCACTCTCATACGGTGCTTTTTCTCCTGTGGACACATGCACCAGAGTGGGCTGTCCAACCAGGACCTAAATAGACCGGCTCTGTAAGGATTCTGGGTGCTGCACAGAGGACCTCCCAGAGGCGATAACCAATAGGGACGGTTGGCGAGAGATTGTCATAGATATCTGTGTTGCCATAACGACCAGATGATGATGACACTCTTAGTAAATGAAATGAGCTATTATAAATATATACAGGATAATATCCCTAGTTATATAAGATTAGAAAAGATCAGTTTTCAATGTTTCATTTATTTTAATTTTTGGCCTCAAGTAAATAAAGTATTACAACTTCCAGTCTTGGAGTGTTAATCTGATATTAACAACTAGAAGTGGCTACCCGGCGTTGCCTGGGAAGGAGGGGGGGGAGACATGATAAACAGTTATTCTTGCAGATCCATTGATTGTTTTTGTCTTACATAATTGATTTTTGTTTATGTTTTAATCACAAATGCAACCAAAGACTCCCCCCCCTCTTACTATTCAAATCCTAATTTTTCAATACCTTCCCAGATATAAATAAAATCTTCATTTTGCACAAAAAGCAAGCTCTGGTGATAGTGTGTGTGTGTATGTATATATATATATATATATATATATATATATTATATATATATATTTTTTAACCGTTTTATTTTCATAGTTTCCGCCAGACATACATACATACCACCTGTTCTTTATATATGTATAGATAGATAGATAGATTATACAATTCAACCAACTGTAGCATACATACAGCTTCAATTTTCTAACTTGAAGTAAAGATAACAGAATATTAAAAGTGCTACTAATGACATGTTCATGAACTCAGACCCACTGCTCTGTCAGTTGGAACTGTAGAATATGCTGACTGCAATCTCTGTAGAGAGTTAAGACCACAACCCCAATGGGACCACCAACCCCAATGGGACCACCAGTTGGTTGTGGATGGTAACCCATGATACTAAAGGACAGAATCCTGGTGGCTGAACAGTCCATGACATGCAACACTTCACTTTGGCTTTTATTTGGGTTAGACAAGCAGTCGAAGAGACCCCTCCAATCAAACAGTTGGTCATGTCAAGCTTTAGCACCTCTATGATAGTACCAACCATATTGCTCTTATGGCAAAAATTTAAAAAAACAAACTCCAAACCTATTTTGGAATATTACAAGTGCTACCAATGACATGTTCTCACACATATATCCAACAGGTCCATGTGGCTCCCAGATGAGAACCACTGATCCAAAGTATTATCAACTGAGAGATAAGAAAGAAACCATCTAATTTCTCAAGAAATTTCAACAATTATTCATTTCCATCTTATATGACATGTCCAAGACGATTCTAATTTAAAACACATTAGGTGCTATTCTTTCTTTAAATTCATAATGACCGTTACATTAGTCCAAACAGGTTTTTAGATAATGATGGTTGGTTGGATTTTATGGCATGTCAACCCTTGTTTGGTTATTTTATGCCAAAGACGTCTTATTTTATAGTGTATTCATTTTTTCTTTTTCAAACTCAATTTTTTTTAAACACATTTTTTTTATCTATTTAACCCATACACCTTCAATTTTCTAAATTGAAGTATAGATGGTGGAATATTACAAGTGGTACCAATGACAAGTTCACTGACACACACAGCCCTGTCGTCAAGAGCTGTAGAATACGCTGACTATACCTCTGCTGAGAGGTAAGACCACTAGCCCTAATGGGATAGACTTCTGGTGGCTGAGCAGTCCATAACATGCAACACTCCAAGAATATGTGCCCTCTGCTGGGTGTAAGTATTTAAGTTTCAATGTAATGAAATATATTAAATTAGAAAGACCAACAGAATTAAATAAGAATGCATATAAAAAGATTACTTATTTTAATTGGTTTCTATATAAATTTATTCATAAGATTGATTTTAATACGTTAGAGAATAAAACAATAATATTAGAGATCAATAACACCAAGTAATTACTTATTTGTTAAAACCAGTGTGCAAATTAATCACACCATATATTATGTAAACCTTTATTTCTTTGTGATATGTAAGATACATTGCAGAATTTTAAATGCACTAATAACATGGGCTATTTTGAGGCAAATCTAACTCAGATTTTCATAGAGACATTGTTAATAAATAAGATTTATTCTATGCATTAATGAATTTGATTATAAATTAAATACCCATTGATAAACTAATGTAATTCCTGAGGCTATTGGGATGTAAACAGTGATGTTTTGGTTACAGACAAACAGACACTGAATATCCATTATAAGATAATGACCATTACATTGGTCCAAAGATAATTTTTTAGATAATGACTCCAGCTTAATGCTTAGTAATATTACAGAATAAATAAAATTAGTACATACTTTTTTTTTTCTTTTTCAAATCATTTTTACTAGCAGGACCTGTGGATATACCACAGCATGATAATTTCATTATTACAACATTTGATATGTTTACTTAAGAGCTATTGCTAAATAGTTCTATATGTAAAAAGTATAAATCTTGATTTAACCCACTCTTTTTTTCTTTTTCATCATGTTTGATAGAAACAGATTAGCAATATCGCTTCCGCATGCTCACCCCCTACTCTTTCTTTCTTTCTTATATTTTTTCAGTGTATCATGTCCTTTTTCTTACCTTTCTTTTTTTTATAATAAAAACAGAATGGTCCATTATTTAGTTGAGGTGGCGACACTCATAAGAAATAAGAATTTAGTGAATAAGCAACACCAGATAATCAAGATTTACATTTTTGCATTTCATCTTGGATGATTTGGACAAACTCATTTTTATCCAGAGGGTGTTACAAGATGATAACAGTCTTACAATTAAGGAACACGAATATTAATATATAGACTAGTTTATAAAAACAAACCAAAATATTCACCTACAAACATTCGCTTTAAATCTATTACCACTAAAAAGCAACTTTTGACCTTGTGTCACATCCTATCCATGGCGAACAAGTTGAGTAAACTCTTGCAGATCCAGTACAACTGAAGAGGGAGTTCAATCCTCGCTGGATGCTCCATAATTGCGACCCTCTGTCACATCTTACCTGTAGTGAATGAGTTGGGTAAAGAAGGGCATACCATCATGGTGAAATAGTTAGCAAGCTAGTCTCGCAGATCCACTACTACTGAAAATCAAGTTCAATCCTCACTGGATGCCCCATACTTGATGGTTGGTTGGTTTATTAATTTTAACAGCATATCAACCTATCTGGGTTTATGTCATGCCTAGCTGTTAGGAAGTAATATATGTTGTGTATCTATATTTACACTTTTGTAGTAATTGGTTTTAACAATGTGTTAGCATCATTGGGGATTATGTTGTATGGTAATGATTAGGTTCATGTCTATATTCTATGGTATAATTATATTTCCTTCAAAAAGGACAGAATGTCTTCTATGCTGACTTTTTCAAATAGATTTTTCATATTGTTTGCATTAAAATAACAGTTTCTGATACTTGAGTATCAATACATAAATTAAGTACAAAGAGTAAATAAATTTAAAAATTTTTAATTTTTCACCAATTATACTATAACTAGTACTAAAGGTTTCTCAGTTATTTCTAAAACAACACTAAATTGATATAGTCAAAAATAGCAAAGTGACCCCGGCTTAGTAGAAAAATAAAGAATCTGTTTATTGCCTAGACTGATGGCAAAATGTCATGGAGTAGTAAGAGGGGATTCTCATCCATCCATTAACACACCCACACACACAAACCAATACACATACTCAAGCATGAAGCTGATGTAAAGAGATTCACAATACAAGTTTGCTTTAAAGTGAATATGGTACTATTGTACATTAGACACCAAAACATAAACAGTACAGTGGGTGTATTATATATACTAGAAAATATATCCACCCTCCGGGTGCAAGTATTTAAGTTTAATGTAATAAAATATTATATTAAATTAGAAAGGCTAATGAAACTAAATAAGAATACCGATAAAAAGATTTGAAACAGAGGGAGTATAATAAAAAATAGAACAACTGAAACTTACTCTTCCATCACTCTCGTCTTTCATTGTTATTTTTTCTAATTTAAGTATTTAGTTAAAAGAGGAAGTAAATAATAAAATGACTTCTTTTTTCTTGTTAATTTAAGATTTATTGAAGAGATTTTTGATTATATTCATTAAAATAAAACCAAGCAGTTAGAAATCAATAATACTAAGCACATATTTAATAAAATCACATTTTTAATATCAATATGCAAATTAGCCTTCCAGTTCACACTGTAAACCACTATTTTGTTGTATATATAAATATAATTGCATGTTGTCAGTATGTAGACATGGTTAACAGTATTAATAATGTAAAACAATTTTATTAATAATTGAGGTTTAAATAAAAATACAATCATGGAAAATGTGATGTCAATAACTAAGGGAATAGTGATATCAGTAGTAATATAGTTTCGGTTACAGACAGAAAAGCACACAATCTCCATTATAATAAGATATATATATATATATATATATATATATATATATATATATATATATATATATGATGCTGTTGTGGAGTCCACGTATGCTTTTTTGTCGGTATATCTGATGAGACTATGAGTGTGTGTGTGTAATATTCAGCATGGAGTCTCAGACCATTTATTTCACGCTTCTAAACAACCAAAATATAATTTTCCCTTAAATATATAATATAGATATGTATATATTACACACACACACACATATATATATATATATAATACTTACACTTACCGCCCATTCATGTTTAAAAAAAACAAAAAACACCCCACCCCCAAAAAAACTATTTTTATTTTTATAACATTTAATATATATATATATATATATATATAATATATATATATATATATATATATATAATGTATGTATGTATCTATATTTATATGAGTATTCATTTAATTTGTATACATGTAATCAGGTAAATTATTGTAAATTTCTAAGTACAAGTATCAATGAAAGAATGTAGAAACGTGACAACAGTAAATAGAGAACTATTATCAGACATTTTTCCCCCAATATCAAAGACTCTTACTCCAAGCTGTAATTCAGTAGTACCCCCCCCCCTAAAAAACCTAAGAAGACCCTTTTCTTTTTTTTTTTTTTTTCTTTCAGCCAAAGCAATAACTTTTTCTGCGGTTTGAAATCAAAACCCTCTTCCTGTAAATTATGAGTTAGTAGATAGAATGGAACCTTTCCACACAAATCCTTTAATATTCTACTCTAAAATATTACCAAGTATATATGTATGTGTGAAAACACATGCATATGACAATAATAATCTTTAAAATATTATTTATTTAGGTTAAGTTTGGAAAAACACAATAGTTTATATATATATATAAAGTTGGTGGAGTGACCTATTGGCGGTATCAGCAAGGAAGTTTATACCCATTTCACTAACACTAGACTAGTGAGATTGTTTTGTATGAGGTGCAGCACCACACCTACCATCAGCTCCCTACTTTATAGCACAGATCCAAGCTACAATACTCATACGCTTGTGTTGGAGAGGGCCATTATTGAACCTAGAACCTTGTGGTTCCTGGGCAGAGGCTCTACTGACTGAGCTAAATCGGAGCCTTTTCTCTCTCTCTCTCTCTCTCATATATATATATATATATATATATATATATATATATATATATATATATATATATCAATGAGCACCAAACTTACTACACAGTAGGAATGGTCTACTAGACCAACTTGAAAACCATTATTCCCACAACAACACAAGCCATAAAAAGATGAGAATATTACCAGGTATGAAATTATTAAGACATAATCCATATAAGTAATTCTGCATAAAGAATTACCAATTTTTTCAAAGCAGCAATTATAAAGTCACAATTAACCAATGACTCTTATATCCACCTTGCGAGGAGCTTATTACATTAAGTCTGTTTTTTTTTGTTTTTTGTTGTTTTTTTTGGGAGGGGGGTGATGGTTTTATGGCATATCAAACCTTGGTGGGTCACTTAATGCCAGCAAAGTTTTGAAAGATTCATAGCAATAGTTTGGTAGAAAATTATTCAAACTCAATTTTTTTTTTTTTAAACAAATTTTCTATTTAACCCATAGATGGGACTATAACAGGTACTACCACTCCAGGTCAGAGTGGACATGTGAGTAATCGTGATGAAGGGATGCTCCATATTCCCCAGACATCCAGAATTGGAACTTCACCATCAGTTAGATTTTAATGTCATTCCCTGGACATGAAGACCCTCAGCCACTGCCTTCTAGCACATATATGATAAAAAGGGTTAGGGTTTGCCATAAGGGCAATAGGTTTGGGACAATCATATAGATGCTAGGGCTTGACATGGCCAGCTGATTGATCAGAGGGGGCTTTATAAACAAAATTTAGACATCCAACTATTAATATAACCAGTGATAATATTCTAAAATGTCTTATATAAGTAGAAAAATGTTTATTCTACATTATGTTGCATATGACACACATTTTATTAAATTTTAATTTACACTCTGCTAATGCTAGCATTATTTAGTATCACCTGAGCAACACAAAAAATACAATTGATGCAAACAATGATAACCTCTTTAAAACACCCTTGATAATGGTTCAAAGCAGAACTGAAAGTACTTGGAATAATAATTTCAGATTTTTTTATAAATTCGAGATAATTAAAGTCAGAGAATCATGAGAAAGATTGAAAATATAAATAAGAAATTACAAAACAATTTGCATTCTGTATTATTTGGATTATTCGGACGATTGTCCTCATCTTTATTGTTATCTGCACATCATTTTGGCCGATGTGCCCTCCGGCCTTCTACAGGTATTTCTTGTCAAATTCGGGAACCCCTTCCAATTGGACATATGGCATAGTTGATATAGGCGTTGATTTAATACAGTTCTACATGACTTATCTCTAAGCTGCAGGTTCAATCTTGGTCAAGTGCACCAGTATCATAGAATAATTAACAGAGCTTAACACTTGTACCCAGTCATGGTTATGGAACGAGAACAGTCTACCCCCATGGATTGAATAAAAGGTTAGGTTCAAAGTTCCATGAAGGCTCCCAAGTTCGACAAAAAGGTTCACAGGTTCAAGGAGATTGTCCCCAAGTTCGAGGAGGGGGTTCCCGAGTCAGACAAGATGTACCCAAAGAAGGTCAGAGGACACATCAGCCAAAACATTGTGTTGATAACAATAAAGATGAGAAAAATAGTCCAAATAATACAAATTATCAAGCCTCATCTAAAAAATTCAGAGAAATAATTTGCATTCTGTTGTATTCAACAAATTTGTGTGATATATATATATATATATATATATATATATATATAAAATGTCTGCCTTCATTTTGTTTAGCTACATTACTCTGCTCTATACTGGGTATTTTAGGCATTTTGAATAACTATTTGGTAGCAGACATAAAAGATATAGCAATAACCCTAAGCATTGTATGTTTATGGTAAAACTGCTTGATATTATTTTGGCTGATTGCCTAAGAGAAAACCAAAAGCAAATGGTGTACCAAAATGTAAAAATTTTAGTTGGAAGGAAGAGTGAGGGGGGGGGTTCTTGTTTGTCTGTTAATCCAGAACAGACATGTTAATAAGCAGATATTTGGGATAGCTGAATGCATTCTTGGATCCTGTCCTAATAGGTCATCAATTGGGTGTGTTTGGTTTTGTCCAGAAGATACTGGCAGAGAATTTTCTCTACTTGGCTGTGCACAAAAAAAAAAAAAAAAAAAAAAAACTAATTTGAATCTATACATTCTTTCAGTCTACTTCCTTTAAAAATGCTGTGTACTTTTTTCCTCTTATCTTATTATAATGGAGATTCAGTGTCTGTCTGTAACTATGGCACTGCTTACATCACAACAGCTTCAGGAAATATATAAGTTTATCAATGAGTATTTAATCTATAGTTAAAAATCATTAATGCATAGAATAAATCTTATTAATGATGTCTACAAAAATCTGAGATTTGCCTCAAAACCGACCATGTTATTAGTGCATTTAAAATCCTGCAATGTGTCTTATATATCACTAAGAAATAAAGGTTTACATAATATATGGTGTGGTTAATTCGCATACTGGTTTTAACTAAACCGGGTTTAATAAATAATTATTAATATTATTGTTTTATTCTCTAAAGTATTAAAATCAATCCTAGGAATGATTTTATATAGAAACCAATTAAAATATCAAAATTAGTGTAATTTTTTTATATGCATTCTTATTTTATTAGCCTTTCTAATTTAATATATTTCCTTACATTAAAACTTCAATAATTATGCCTGGAGGGCACATATTTTTGCTAGTTTTGTTAATTTTTTAAAAAAAAATGTTGAGATACCAAAATTTTAAAATTATCAAAATAGAAAGATATTTCCAACTATTTTAAACCACTAATAACTAAGTTGAAAAAATCAGTTAATTTTTTTTTTTCAAATAGTAAAATGTATAATAGGATTCCATCAACCAAACTGGCATTTTCAAAATTATTAAACTGTATTACATTCTTCTGGAAATAACTCTCCTACAATCTATTATTTCAACAATATATATTTAAGCAAGGAATTTGGCATCATCAGGATATGTTTTTTTTTCCTCTGAATTTTTGAGATGAGGATTGATAATTAGTATTATTTGTATTATTCATACTTTGTCCTCATCTTTATTGTCATCTGTACAACGTTACAGCCGATGTGCCCTCCAAAGAAGGCCAGTCCAATTGGACACATAGCGTAGTGGATAAAGGTGTTGGTTTAAGACAGTTCTAAGTAACAGTTATCTCTAGGCTGCAGGTTCAATCCTGGTCAAGGATGACAGTAACATCGAATAATAGTTAACACAGCTTAACACCTGTACCCAAGCTATGGTTAGCGGAATGAGAACAGAAAGCCCCCTTGGATTGAATAAAGGGTTGGGTTCAAAGTTCCGTGTTGGCTCCTGAGTTCGAAAAGAAGGTTCCCGAGTCCGACAAGAAATACCTAAAGAAGGACAGAGGGCACATCGTCCAAAACGTTATGCAGATAATAAATATGAGGATAATAATCCAAATAATACCAGGATATGTTTGTCTAGAGTATTGAAATAAGAAAAAAAAGGTTAATAACAATGTCTACAAGATAAAAAATTTTTTATATTAAATTCAGATCTACTTAAGGAATAAGCTCAATGCCCTTGAAGAATTTTCCTTAAATGCAAATTATAATCAAGTTAAAAAAAAATAAATAAATAAAACCATTAAAAAAATAAAGCAGAAGAGATCAAATTACCAACTAGTATTATTTTATTTTATTTTTTGTGTGTGTGCACAGCCAACAAATAAGAATTTATCGAGAGAGAGAGAGAGAGAGAGAGAGAGAGAGAGAACATTTCTTTCCCTAGGGAAAGTTTCTGTCTGGAACAATAATTTTGAAGTTCATTGATGGGGAGGGGTCCTAAATTGAAGACACTATTTCTATTTTTACACTTTCTTTATTGAATAACTAACAAATCATATAAATCAATTTCTGACAAGAGGAATTATTATTATATGCTTTTTTTTTTTTTCTTTCTTTTAAAAAAAAACATTTATCCTCATCTTGGTTTCTATATTCACATTTTAGCCATTGCATCACCTAGTGGATATGTTTGTTTTGTTTTAGGGTATATCAACCACGGTGAGTCATTTAATAACGGCAAAGTTTTGAAAGATTCGTAGTGATAATTTGGAAAAATTTTTAAACTCAATTTTTGTAGTCTGGTTGGGCTGATATGGAGGATGAGCTGTCACCCAAGCAGCAGGTACCTCTCTCCATACTGTCGTTGTGGTCCAAAAAAAGAAAACAAAAAAAAACAATGCAGTTTGGCAACGATAGTGTCGCAGGAGTTGCTGGATAGCACTGAAGTTCAGCATCACACCACCTTGGGGACTCCAGCTCCGGATTTGAATTCGGGGTTTACTCCCCTTGCCTTTACCTTGGAATGAAGTATAGCTGCTAGATTATATTGACTATAATAGACAAAAGTCTGTTGTGCTTTAGTTTTCTTACTTATTTTTAGCTTCTATCTATCTGGGGGGGGAGTTTTATTAGTTGTTTCAGTGTGATGTTGAAATTATACAAGAACTGTCAGAAATCCATAATGTCTGCAAATATATAAGTTGCAAGTACTTTTGTCCATCATCGACCATATTCAAATATCCAGCATCTACATAGGTTAGGTTTGGTTTGGTTTGTTTTACAGCACATCAACCTCAGTGGGTCATTTAATGCCGACAAACTTTTTGAAATAAATTCTTAATGAAGACTCACATCTATTAATAATGGAGATTTGCTTCCGGTTTTTGTCTGTAACGAAAATTACATCACTGCTTACGTCACATTACCCAAAATCGTCATAACATAGAATAAATACACTCAAAATTTGAACATGCAACATTAGACAGTCCTCATTGTTTTTTAAAACAAGTTTTAATAAGTACATGACTGGTATTATATATCTATATATATAGTTTGTTTTATTTTAATACATATTTAAAGTTTACATTTCAAATTGTTTTATTTTTTAATCCTTTAATGAATTTGATGATTTTACTTACTTAGGGTACAAACTCACTGACCTTGAATTTTTTATTCCGACCCCTCAGGCAATATGTTTCAAAAATCCATTTTTACATCGTCCAGAGGGCATTTTTTATTTTGTACTAGTTTTTTAATAAACATTTTTCTATTTAACCCATAGATCGAACCCTAACAGGTACTACCACTCTGGATCTGAGTGGACCTGGGAGTAATGGTGATAAAGGGGTGTTCCACATTCCCCAAACCTCCAGAACTGGATCCTCACCAGAGTTTAACATCCTTCCTAGGACATGAAGACCCTCAGCTACCGCCTCTAGCACATATATAATAAAAAGGGAAGCGGCCTGCCATAAGGGCAATAGGTTTTGGGGCATTCATATAGGTGCTAGGGTTTGATATGACCAGCCGATTGATCAGAGGGGGCCTCTCCGACCGTGCGTCTAGTAAGGGTCTAAGTGGAGTGTTGCAGGTCATGGACTGCTCATCCACCGGGGTTACCTTCTTAAGCATCACAGGTCGCCACCCACAGCCAACAGGTGGTCCCATTTCTTACCCCTCAACAGAGGTACAGTCGGTGTATTCTAAAGCCCCAGCCGACAGAGCAGCATCTACATAGGTATCAAATCTGCTGACTAAGGATAAAAAAAGAAATTTATTTTATACAAGTATTTTTCTACTTCCTCATATGCACTTTGTTCAGTAGTAATGATTAATTATATAAAACATTCTACAGTGAAATAAGTAAAGAAGTAAAGTGGCCTATTGTTGTTATCAGCCAGGCAGTGAGGGAGTTTATCTCCTTTTCACTAGCACTAGACTAGCAAGATTGTTTTGGCTGATGTGCCGTCTGGCCTTCTTCAGGTGTTTCTTGTTGAACTCCAGAACCTCCTTGTTCAAATGTTGTGTATATACAATAAAGATGAAGACAACAGTTCTAAAAATTTAAATAATACTGTGGGGTTATTTTCGTATTTGCCTGGAGAGTTGTCTGCCCGTTTAGTTCGCTGGTTCCCGCTAGGGGCCTAGTGTGTATTTAAGCGGCTGATTTGAACTTCTTCCCTCTTTTTGCCTGCCGACCTACGAGACCACATGGGTTAGACACGGTCTACCCCTTCTCGTTGGGGCTTTGCCCCCCCCCTTACATTACTGTAAGTGATTTATACAGCATGGACTATGCCTAGTCTCATGTCTGTTGCTTTTATGTTTATCCCTTTTACATGTAACTTTATATTACTTATGTATGTATGTATTATGTACCCTGTTAATTCTTCTGCTGTATATAAAATGTTTTGTCCTTCAACCTGTGTCGGAGTTTGTTTGTGTTCCAACCAGTTATGACTTTGTCATAACCTTTGAATCTTACAATACTAATCATCAAGCCTCATCTAAAAAATTCAGACTAAAAATATCTTTAATTGATTTGCTTTTGCTTTTTTTTTTTTTTGTTTGTTTGTTTTTTTGTTTTTCAAGAGTTATTAATATAGGGAAACCAGAAACATTGTTTTAATCATAGAACAAAAATCTTTTTTGCATTGCTATAGTAAATACATCAAAATGGCCTATTGTCAGTATCAGCCAGACACTAAGGGAGTCAAATCCCCTTTTAATTAGTGCTAGACATGGGAGATCGTTTTTACATCTGAGGTGAGCACACAACTATGTCAGCCGAAACATTATGTATATAAAATAAAGATGAGGACAACAGTTAAAAAAAAATCTAAATAATACAAAGGAACATAAAGCTAAGAATTTGGCAATAAAAAATAACATTACTTTAAAAAAATCTCACAAAATGGAATCTCTCTCACGTAGAGAGTTATGCAAGTTATAAATAAATTATTGAAATTAGGAAAATACTTTCCTAAATTAACTATGCACATCCAAGTAGGAACACAAATATATCAAGTAAGGCTGGCAATGGGAATGCTATTTTAGTAAATAATTAAAAATAGTCAATTGTATAAGACTATGATGTTCAAGTTACTATCTAGTATTATCCAGTTGAATATCAAAGGACAAAGAATGTAGATAAAAGTAATTAAAGAGGTAGCAGAGGAGGGGGAAGAATTTGGAGAAAGTATATTACTTAAATTTTTGAAAAGTAGAATATCGATTTCATTTTACCAACCACATAACAATTGTTCTTGAATGTAAACAAGTAATTAAAAGCAGATTTTAATTACAGTATTAAGTGGAGTTAATTAAGTTTGGGGGATTTTTTAAAAAAATTCTTTGCTTTAATAACATCTTTGGTTGTATTGATCATCTAAATAAAGATCAAACAAAAGCACCTGCAACAACTTAACAAACTTGGATCATTTGATCATCAAAAGATTAGATTTCTATTCTTATAGAACTTTAATTTATTTTATAGAAGTATCAAGGTAGTATATATGTGGGCTGTTATATATCTAATCACTAGCTAGTCTTCATTGATCAATTACTGAATAGCGAATTTGATCCTCACTGGATGCCCATACTTGTGATCCTACTCATGGTGAACATGTTGGGTACATCTTTTTTTCTTTTTTAATACTAGGGCTGTGGGGTAGGAATACAAAACCTTCAACTCCGACTCCTCTATTTTTTTACACTCCTGACTCTTCTTTATGTAATTAAGTGATTATAGCCTACAAATAAATATAAAACCATTATTTTTTATAATCTATCTATAAGGAGGGTACACTGTATAACTTTACAGACTAAACTAGGGCAATATAAAGTGTATATTCAACTGGAGTTGGAGTCGGTATAGTTTTACTGACTCCGACTCCAGTGACCTTTTAATTGGTTCCAACTCCAACTTCATAGTCCTGGTATAGTTATTTACAACAATAAATAACTATTGAACAATATCGAGATTAACAGGGCTGCAGAGCGGCAACATCTTCATCGTCATGAACCACCAAATGCAGATGGGAATTTCCCTTGCAATGTGTGTGACCGCATCTGCAAGTCCAGAACTGAACTAACTGCCACCAAAGGGTCCACAATTATTGAAGACAGGGAGTGACGTCATTGTTGTCTGTGACAGACTTCTAAAAGGAAAAGGAAGTTTAGTAAGCTTAGCTTAAACGTGGCACAAGGCCAGAAGTATGGGACACCCAGTAAGAATCGAACTCACTAACAATGGTCTGCTAAGCTAGCTTGCTAACCATTAGCCCTGGTATATAGCTTCGAGAAATAGTGGATCATAAAGAAAATATGCATCCTTTAGATGAATATATCTCATATTCATTAGTAGCTCTGTCATTGTAAAAAGATTATTATTCATAATCTTAAGAACCGCCTACAAATTGATACAGATCATATAATGTTGGTAAACAATTAACTTATGTTTAGTTAATCTGGGAAAACAGAATTGCAGGTTGGTTTTTATTCAACACTTTTTACAAACAGATTACTTTCTGCAATTTCAATCAACAATATTAATTTTCATTCAAAAAGCTTGATTGTGTAGGGTCACTGCATATCTGCTTATCACTTAACCTAAAAGATAAAATGGATTTATTTAGTCAACTTAACTCTTTCATATACATTAGAGTATCATCTACACTAAAAGCGGTTTGTATTTTGCTTTCTTTGTTTTATTTTTATAACAACAAAAAAAAAAAGATAAACAAAATAAACATAATCATAGAAAAAGTTAACCGGTAAGATTAAGTTTGTTTTATGGCATATCAACCTCAGTAGGTCATTTAATCTGGACAAAGTTTTTAAATAAGTTCATTCTTAATGGATAATTTTTTTTTCTTTTTTTTTTTTTTTTTAAATAAACAAAGGGTACTACCACTCCAGGACAGAGTAGACCAGAGAGCAATGGTGATGAAGGGGTGCTCCACATTCCCCAGACCTCCAGAATTGGAACCTCACCATTAGTTAGAGTTGGATGTCATACCCAAAACATGAAGACCCTCATTCACCACCTTCTAGCACATAGATGATAAAATGGGTTGAGGCTTGCCATAAGGGCAATAGGGTTGACACAATCATAAAGGTGCTAGGGTTTGACGTGACTAGCTGATTGATCAGAGGGGGCCTCTCCGACCGACCGTATAGCCTAAGGGCCTAAGTGGAGTGTTGCATGTTATGGGCTGCTCATCTACCAGGTCTGTCCTTAAGGATCACAGGTCGCCATTCATGGCCAACATGTGGCCCCATTGGGGGAGTCTTACCCCTTTGCAGAGGTGCATTCTAAAGCCCCAGCTAACAGGGCAGGGTAACATTAAGAACAAAGATTTTGTATTATTAAAATATAAACAGCATGTTAAATAAAAAGAATAAAAAGAGTCGAGGAAGAGTTTTAAAATAATACTTTAGCTATCAAATAAAAGTAAATTAAAGTCGATGGAATGGCCTATTGTCACTATCAGCTAGACATGAGGCCGTCAATCCCTTTTCAGTAAGGGGTTTGGCAAAAATCCAAAAAGGGTCTCAATCATCGTCGGGAATCAACTGCTTTTGACATGTTACTACATCTGTGGTAAATCTATGGCAAACAAGGGCATCTCCTTCCCCTGACCAAGATATCCATGCGCGGTTTTTGGACCGCTTGTGAATTTCTTTATTCCCTAGTTACTCTTTCCATGATTTCACCTGTGGTGAATTCATTGGATGGAGCTGGCTCAATTGACCCAGGGTGAATGACGTTACAAAAAAACAGAAATTAAATTATTTGATAAAAAGGTAATCATATCTATTAATAATGGAGATTCATTTTCCATTTGTCTGTAACCAAAACTACGTCACTGCTTATGTCACATTACCCAAAATTGTCAATACATAGAATAAAAAAAATAAGTCGTCAGGGTGGCCTAAAGTCGGTATCAGCCAATCAGCAAGGGAGTCTATCCCCTTTTCACTAGCGCTAGACCAAGGAGACTGTTTTTGCATCTGAGGTGGAGCACCATCAGCTCCTTAATTTACTGCACAGATCCCTGTGCTACTCATACGCTAAGTTGGCAAGGGCCAGTATCAAACGAGAAACCTTGTGGTTTCTAGCCAAACACTACCAACTGAGCTAACCCAACCCTTAAAATAAATAAAGGCTCTTCCTTATAATTCAACATTTGAATCATGTAATAATGACAATTTAAATAAATAAACTATATATTACTCAAATAAACTATATAAACTATGAAATTAATCAAAATATTGTATTATTACTTTAAATGGAAAAAAAAATATGTACAAAATTTGTAATCAATTTTACAAAATCATTTAATCTCACACTTTTTTCAGTAACAAGTAGTTAACTAAAAAGTTTCAAATAAATAAAATAGCTACAATTTTCTGTAAAATGTATGTGTAAAATATTCAAGATGATTATTTAATAATTAATAGATATGTGCAAGATTTTATTTGAGTGGGACAGAACTAAGTTTTCATTTCAAATTATTCTATTTTTTTTTTTACTCCTTTAATACATTTGATATTTTTGCTCATGATACAGACCCTCTGACACTGAATTTTTAACTCACCCCTTCAGGCAATATCTTTCTAAAATAAACTTTTACACTGCCCGGAGGGCTTTTTTTTTTTTTTTTTGCTAGTACAGAATGAAAGACAAAAACAAAAAAAAAAAAAAAAAAGAGCAGAGGGTAGAAAATAGACACAGAGTTGAAATATCTAAAAATGAGAAGAGATAAAATGGATAAAGTTATCTAGATTATATAAATAGAAATAATAGTCATGAATAAAAATGGTTTTTTTTTTAAAGATATATCAGTTTTATATTGGAAGGTCAAAAGTGTTGATAAAGATTAGCAAGAATAAAATTTTCTGGTGCATCTTTTATGCTAACAATTATTCACATGAAACATTTTAACAGCACTTTCTGACAAACAATCTATTAATTGCGTTCCTTAATTGTACAACCATTATCATCTTGCAACACCCTCTGTTTAAAAATGAGACCATCCAAATCACCCAAGATGAAATGCAAAAATGTAAATCCTGATTATTTGGTGTGGCTTATCTGCTGAATTCTTATTTCTTTTGAGTGTCGTCACCCCAGCTAAATAATGGACCATTCCATTTTTATTGGGAAGAAAAAGGACATGCTACATAGAAAAAATATAGAAAGCAAGAAAGTAGTGGAAAGAGAGAGGGGTGAGCACGTGGAAACAATAATGCTAATCTGTTTCAATCAAACACAATGAAAAGAAGGAAAGAAAAAAAAAAGAGTTAATCAAGATAATTATAGTTTTTACATATTGAACTATTATGCAATAGCTAAGTAAACATATCAAACATTGTAATAATTAAATCATCATAGTGGTATATCCACAGGTTGCTATTTTTTTTTAGTATTACAAGAGTAATCCCAAAGGTAAGGTATCCAAAATATTTAGAAATCACAGAAACGTTTGTTTATTATCAATGATGTTTACATAATTTTTAAATTTCAACATGTATCTATTTTGCTACATAATTGCCATTTTGGTCAATGTATTAATTTGTAGGTACTGTGGCAGTTTTTGTATATCCATGTTATACCAGCTCACTGCTATATTGTTGAGGAAAGCTTGAACTTCCTCACCATTGCAAATCACCTACACCACTTGTGGACATTTTTAACATCCATACACAATTCTCCATACACTTTAATTGGTGATGAATTTCAATCAGTTTAATGCTTTTTGCATTCAAAAAAATTAATAACTGTGTGAATTTCACTTAGCAGTAGTGTCAATCAGGAGATCCATCAGTAACAATGGCCAAACCAAGACTGAGTGTAGCAGGCACAGGCATATGCACAACAAACAACAGTGTTGCCAACAGTCAGTTTCCTTGCATCCCTGGTGCTTTGGTTTGGTTTGGATTGGTCGTTTTGTGGCATATCAACCCTTTCCGGGTCACTTAATGCTGAATTAAGTCATTTTGATAAATAAAGCATTCTGGTTGCTTACAATACCTGCTGTTACTTAAGTGGTCACCTAATTAAGTATCAAACATGCTCATCGCTGCTTAACTTCAGTGACCTTGCTGGAACCATTGCTTTCAGCAGGATTTGACCATAATCCCGATGTTTAGAAACCTTGCTTTTTGGATTAGCCTGGTAGATATATATATACTAGGGGAGTCAAAACGTAATGTCATTTTCTTTATTTCATGTCAAGTTTTTTTTAATAAAACTAAGGCCTACATTGAGACACTAACAAGGCTCATAGCAAGAATCTGACAAATAAGGCCCAACTTGCTAATCGACAATGTCCTCCTTCTGCATGACAATGCTCAACCACACACAAGCATCAGGACAAGGGAGAAAATCACCTCATTTGGGTGGACAACTTTACCTCATCCTCCATACTCACAAGATTTAGCATCTTGAAAGATGCTCATTGCTGCCTAACTTCAGTGAACTTGCTGGAACCATCGCTTTCAGCATGATTTGACCTTAATCTCAACATTTAGAAACCTGGCTTTTGGGATTACCCTGGTATATATACTTTTCATACTTTTAGTGAGAAATATTAATATGCATTTTTCCTGTTTACCTATAATTCAAATCACTAACAATATGGACCACTTGTGAGTGTCCACTGTAACAGCTAATTTCTGGCAGAGTTCAAGACTATTGAATGGCCAAAATTGAAGCACTTCCAGGATTCTACAAGTTATTACTTTGCAACAAGTAAAGATCATCATAGATTATCACTATTAAAAAGAAAAGGGAATAATAATAACAATATTAATATTATATATATTTTGCCAGATATATTGCCAAAAATATCCAAATGGACAGAAAGACAAACAATTAAGGTAAGGGGAGTTGGCATTTATATTGCTTCAAGATTGCTCATTGATTTTGATGATTTGGGCAAATGTCTGTCTTTTATTAATATTACTAGCAAGAATATGCACCCTCCAGGAGAATGTATTTAAGTTTTAATGTAATCAAATATATTAAATTAGAAAGACTAACAAAATTAAATAAGAATGCATATAAAAAGATTACCTATTTTAATTATATTTTAATTCAAAGGATTGATTTTAATACATTGGAGAATAAAACAATAATATTAGAGATCAATAGCACCAAATAATTATTTATTAAACCCGATTTTGTTAAAACCAGTATGCAAATCGGCCACACTATATATTATGTAAACCTTTATTTCTTAGTGATATATAAGACAAATTGCAGGATTTTAAATGCACTAATAATATGGGCTGTTTTGAGGCAAATCTAACTTGGATTTTCATAGAGACATCGTTAATAAATAAGATTTATTGTATGTATTAATGATTTTGACTATAAATTAAATACTCATTGATAAATTTATGCAATTCTTGAGGGTATTGTCATAAGCAGTTACAAACAGACAGACACCGAATATCCATTATAATAAGACTAGAAGTGGCTACCAAGCGTTGCCTGGGTTGGGGGGGGGGGCTTATAGTATTGCAGATTCGTTATTACTGAATCGCGAGTTGGATCCTCATAGGATGCCCTATTAAAATCCCTATGGAAAATAGACCTTGCGTTAATCCAGCCTGGTGGGGCGTCAGAGGGAAAAAAAAAAAAATGCAAAGACACACTGAAAAGAAAAATGAATGTCTCCTATTTGAAATATTATATGAAAAAAAATCCATGGTGGTACTATTTAGATTTTATTTTTTAATGATCTTCACAAATATAAATCAAATCTTCATTATTTTTGTTCAAATAGTAAGATCTGTTGATAGTAAAAGTGTATATATATTTACTTTGTCATGGTTTTATTTTCATAGTTTCCTCTGGACATGCATACATATATACACACTAACTGCCATTTATATACATACTAGCAGGACCTGTGGATATACCACAGTTTGATAATTTAATTATCATGTCTGATATGTTTACTTAAGAGCTATTATAAATAGTTCAATGTGTAAAAAGTATAATAATCTTGATTTAACTATCTCATTCTTTTTTTTCTTTCTTGCCTTCTTTTCATTATATTTGATTGAAATAGATTAGTGTTATTACTCCTTCGCTCTATCTTTCCCCCACTCTCTTTCTTCCTCATTATATTGTTTCTGTATTGCATGTCCTTTTCCTTCCCTTTCTTTCTTTATTTATAATAAAAATGGAATGGTCCATTATTTAGCTGAGGTGACAACACTCATAAGAAATAAGAATTCGGCTGATAAGCAACACCAGGTAATCAGGATTTACATTTTTGTATGTCATCTTGGACTATTTGGACAGTCTCATTTTTAACCAGAGGGTGTTGCAAGATAGTAACTGTCAGAAGATTAAGAAACAAGAGTATTCAAGATGCTGATAGTTATGTGTCCTGCGTCACTGATGCATGAAAATCTAAAAGGACACAGAAAAATTATATCCATGCATCCCAGTGTTATTTTCTTCCCACACCATTTCTACCTAACTGTAAATACACTTCAATATTTTCTTGAAAACGAATTACACTATATGGGTACATGGTAGGGGTTAGACGGCTTTAGTTGTTCATAAATAAAAACTCTACAATCTATTAAGAAATTTAAGTTGAGACCCATCAAATTTCCCGGGAACTCATTCAAATCAAATCTGTGCGTCCCAGGACACACTAAATTAAAAAGCTGTCAGCATGACCGAGTATTAATATAGAGATAGATTATTATTGCAAATATTCAAAGTTTTTTTGTTTTTTTCTTAAGGTGGCCTACTATCTTTGATGAAGAATGTACTGAGAATAAAACTGCCTAACAGATCAATAGTCAGTCTTTCAACTCTTTTCCCATTACTAAGCATTACTTACTTAAGCGTAATACTACTGAATGGACACAGAGTAGAAATGGTTACATAGTAAGTTCAGTTCAGCAAGACGATCTCTGCAGGTCAGTATCCTAACCACTTCCGGCTATTCAACAATTCTATTCAATTCTAAATAACTTAGAACTACATCCCCTAATGTGACAAGCAAATGTGAATAGATGCTAAAATTAGGTACACCAAATTAACTAATGGTTAGGGAGTATGAAAATATAAGTGATATTGACAAAAATGAAATTATAAAATTTTGAATATGAAAGGTGGAATAAAAATACTTTTTTTTAAAGCTTGAAGAAACCAATGATTTTCAGTGGTTATAATCAGATGAAAGTCATGAATGTATCTTCTTCTAACATCTCACTTTGTTTATATATATATATATATATATATATATATATATATATATATATATATACACACATATACATACACACACACACATTATTTCTCTGAATTTTTTAGATGAGGCTTGATAATTTGTATAATTTAGATTATTCAGACTATTGTCCTCATCTTTTTTTGTCGGATTCCCGAGCCTGACAAAAAATACCTGAAGAAGGCTGGTGGGCACATCAGACGAAATGGTGTGTAGATAACAATAAAGATGAGGACAATAGTCTGAATAATCCAAATACATGTAGTGTTGCATCAATTTCTGTATTATAAATTACAAAGAGAAGCTAAGAAAAATATTTTATTTTAAATGCTATAATATTGTACACTCATATACATGCAAAAAAGATGGACATGCCATTTTGGTAAAAAATTATCTATCCTTTGGTAAAGTTAAGTAAAGTTGGCAGAGTGACCTATTGTCAGTATCAGCCAGACAGCAAGGAGGTCTATCCCCTTTTCGCTAGTGCTAGACCAGGGAGATGAGATGGAGCGCCACACCTACCGTCAGCTCTACCGCACAGATCACATTATTTAATCTGTGCTACGTGGGACCAAATGAAGTTTATTTTTCAACGTGTTCCAACTTGCAATCCACTCTTCTTACATTAGTGTTGCACTGCTTGGATACCATTTGTCAAAAAAATCATCAACAGCAGATATACATATTTACCAAACCCTCCGTCAATTTTTAAGCAGAGTTTAACAGGTTTGAGTTTTCCTTCTCCTAGACCGGTTGCCTTTACTAAGGTTAAAGAGCCTATTCTGCCTTACTATTTACCAATAACTAGCGGGAGAATAGTTGGATTTATGTCTTTCCCAATGGTATTAGTGCAATGTGAAATGCAAACAGCCTTGTCCAGGATTTGAACTTATCTAACCATGTCCATTCCCTACGACGGTAACCATTAAACTGGTTGCTTCTGTCAACAGCAGATATATATCAACATATGAATTTTTTTAGCTCACCCTCAAATTTAGATATGTATTAAAAATAAAATCATTGCTTGTAAAATTGATAATAGATTGAGCTTTAAAAATACTGACAATCATGAAAGATTCATTTTGACTGAGTAATGCATGTGTTTGAAAAATGAAGGAGGCATTTCCACATTTAACGATAAGCCTCTAAAATTGGTGGAACAATTTACATGCCTAGGTAGCAATATCTAATCCACAGAATGTGATGTAGTGAAGGCATGGTCTGCCATAGACAGATTATCAGTCATTTGGAAATCCGATCTCACTGACAAGTTAAAGCGACAATTCTTCCAAGATGTAGTTGTATCAGTGCTACTGTATATCTGCACCACATGGACCCTAACAAAGCGCCTAGAAAATAAGCTAGATGGGAACTGCACAAGAATGCTGCATGCAATATTGAACAAATTATGGAAACAACACGCTACAAGAAAGCAGCTCCCTATCACACAAACCATTCGAGTGAGACAAACAAGACATTCTGGGCACTGCTGGAGAAGTGGGGACAAACTCATAAGTGATGTTCTTCTATGAAAACCAGCAAATAGGCCTGCCAGTTTGGGTTGCCAAGTAAAGACCTACATTGACCAGCTCTGTGCGGATGCTGGATGCCGCACAGAGGACCTCCTGAGAGCAATGAATGATAGGGATAGTGGGCAAGAGATTGTTTGCGGATATCCATGTTATTAGCGCGACATGAGAGAACATTATAAAGTATATCTTTATTGCTGTGATTCCAGCAAGCAAGGGACTTTATCCATGAAATTCCCGGATGACCCATATGCAATTCTTTCAGTAAAGTATTTCGACAATTTGCCAAGATAACCACCTGTGATCCCCATAAAACACAACCCAGTTGTTCCGATAACTTATCCTTCCTGGTTGTGTATAGTTGAAAGTCAGGAGATTCCTTTTTCTGTAAGATCCATTTATGAACTTATGATAACATGGGATCTCTTGAAAGCAATAGTCTTTGATGAGACTAGGGTTAAATCTAAAGCGGACATGGAAAGTACTACTTCCACTGGACAGGGTAATGATGTAAAAAGTCCTCTACAGGTAGTCAACTCAGTCCATCTGTGACGGAAATTTTTGAGCCAGGTTTGTACACTAGTTGTTAGTGGTAACTTGCTAGAACCAATGTCCCAACGTTGCACTCTAGCACTTCCTGTTGGTGATATTAAATGGCCCGCTTTAAAAAGTCTAAGCGGTGGCTTATGATTAGTGATGGTAAATTCCCAACTATAAATATGGCCAGTGATGCTGATAGCTTTTTGATTTAGTGTGTCCAGGGATGCACATATTTGCTTTATATGAGTTCCCCAATAAATTTGATGGGTCCCGACTAAAGTTTTTTTAATAGATTGCAGGGTTTTTATTTATGGGGAAACAACTAAAGCCGTCTAACTCCTACCTTGTAACCTATCCTGTGTAATTCATTTCTAAGAAACTATTGAAATGCATTTACAGTTAGCTTGCAATGGTGGGAGAAGAAAAAAGTAAAACTCTAGGATGCATGGATATGATTTTAATGCATCCTTTTAGATTTTTATGCGTCAAGGACGCAGGAAGCGTACCTATCAGCATCTCTGTATGGCGCACAAAAATAGACTGAACTGAACAGCCTCCTTCCACATGGAAAGAATCTTCTTTCTAAAGCTTGTCAAGACAGAGGCAAAAGCAGATAAAATTTGTCTCCTGACCAACACAAGCAGTTTCCTCTTCTGAAGGTTTAAATATGGCAAAGACTTATAAAAGATAAAAGCAGCAGCAGCAGCTATCTACACCAATATCACTGTCAGCAGCCAGGTTTCTTAAGAAAGCCAACTGTCTCCTGTGATAATGCCTAAGCATTTCCTATCTAAACAGACATATTCAGATATCAATACACGGAAAGAAGAATCTCTTTCAGCAAACAGATCTATCTTTCCTTCAGACCTATTAGATATTGGAATAATAACTTCCAACTGGTTTGGCTAATTTATCATAAAATAGGTTGAAGACATTTTAAGCAAACCAAGATTCTGTCTAAATATTTTTAACAGCGGTTGGCTTTTACATACTGTTTGGATTCTTATAGATAGAAATACAGGGTGATTGAAAAGTAACTCCTTATTTTAAACTACAATTTCTTTTATAAGCAGTTACATTTACATCAACATGAATGCCGAAAGGTATATCGCCATGGAAATCTGGCCAGTTGTCAATACTTGGGAGAATATTGAAAACTTGATTTTTATGCAAGATAGTGCTTCTCCACATTTTGCTATTGTTGTTTGTGAATGGCTGAATCACCATTTTCTTGGGAGATGAATTGGTAGACATGGTTCGCATGAGTGGCTGGCCAGAAACCCTGATTAAACACCCTGCAACTTTTTTCTTTGGGGTTGGTTGAAGCAGCAAGTTTACTCTATGAAACCAACAAATTTGGAAAAACTTGAAGGATGAATACAAGAATTTATTTCTGCCATTCCACAAGAATTCCTGGGAGATCAGTTGAGGCAATTCCCGATTGGCTTGAGAGGTTGATGTCCACATAGAATTTTACATAAAACTCCATGTTATGTGTGTTCTTCTAATATTCATTCTTTGTAAAATAAATAAGATTTTTGAAATAGGGAGTCACTTTACAATCACCCTGCATAATCCAATGTATTTTCAGAAAGATTTATGATGTCCATGTATCCAGCATTCTAGATAGAAATAAAGTTGTTGGTGGAATGGCCTATTGTCAGTATCAGCAAGGGAGTCTATCCCCATTTCACTAGCACTAAACCAGGGAGATAGTGGGTTGATTTCACCATGAGTAATGGAAAAAAAAAAATAAACCTTCAGTACTTACCTGTAATGAAAAGGACAAATCAAGTTCACATTCCAATAATCCACCAGGAGGAAGAATAATTTCATTTGACCGAAGCACCCGTTTTGATCCCTGAAAAATAAATATATATTATATATACATTAAGTCTGCCAATTTTGTTGTCATAGGTATATTTTACCAAATAAATTTACCAAAATTCAGGGAATTATCCAATTTTAATGAAATTTTCAGTGTTGATTTATCAATGAATGAATTTTATAATACATCAGTTATTTTATTTCAAAACTATTTTTTCAGGTCCCTAAAATTTGACCACCGCCCCCCTTATTTTTGGGGCGCAAAATATCAGTGGGGTTATATACTTTTGAAACTAATTACAGTATATATAAAAAGACAAAAGGTGTGAATAGAAGAAAATTTTTTTTTAAGGGAGCTACTCTGGTAGAAAATAAGTAACGGAGATGTTTTTGTTTACTCTGTTGTTTAAGTATATAATTGCCTATTATAAGTGAAAAAATTATACATCAATATTTGTTCTGTTTAAGGGGGGCTTAACTTTTTGATTGAGTTTTCTCCAAAAATTATTAGTAACAAAAATAAAATAGACTAGTTACTTTTACTGAGTCCTTTTAGATTTTTGTGTGCCAGGGACACAGGACACATACCTATCAGCATCTCTCTCTCATATATATATATATATATATATATATATATATATATACATACATACACACACACACACACACAACCAATAGGAAGAATAATTTTGTTTCAAAAGTGAAGTCTGCAAGATTAGTGTAATCGCAGTGTATGCAATCCATCTATTTCCTATGACAATAACCACAGGCACTTCTGACTGTTGTTGTTTAGATAATTTGGAAGATAGAAAATAGACCTCCCATGCAAGTGAAGAAATCTGCCTTTTAAGAGATGAGTTGAGTGACAGAAAAGTAAACAAATAACTTAGCTGATTAGGCAATATAATTAATGTTTTTGAATCTGAAGAGCAATTAACATTCTTCTTTATTCATCCTAAGTTTATTAAGTGTCCATTTGCAAATTACAGATGCCAGGCATAGCACAAGAATCAAACATCACATATTAAGTTCTTAGAGACAAAACTGTTTAAATACAGATCTCCTAAAACCTGTCACCAATAACCTTATTGCATGTATGATAAAGTTGTAACCTTAGAATAGTAGTTTTTTTTTTATTTTATATATAAAAATTTTTATTATATATATGAGTTTTCACGTATGCTTCTAAATTATTTAGTTAAGAATTAATGTAAAAATGAATTAATGAATATAGTTAATTTATTTGATCTCTGTGCCACCCAAGAACATGACAAAACAATTCCATAGAATAATAAGCAAATATTTACATATATACTGATAATCTAAACATTATGACCACCTGCCAAATAAAGTGTTGAAAAAGCAAAGAGGGGGGGGGGAACAAAAAAAAAAACACTTACCAATACCAAATTAGGCATAACCTCTAAAAGCTTTCCTTTGGGATCTGGTGCCAGAATGTGAACAGCAGGTCCTTTAACTACTGCAAATTATATAGTGGCGTGCTCGTGGTTTAATAGTTATCAATGTAGAAAATGAACACTGCAACCAGAGATCAAATCTTGGACAAGACTGTTTACATTCACATAGCACTGTTGGGAGACAAAATAGAATTGTCTCCCTTTTTTATATTGAGAGAGGGGCTTCTCCCCATCATGTCTGTTTTGGTCACAAAACAAGATGGACCCTATAATCATCCTCTTTTACCAACACGACATTGGAAGCAAAAAATGTCTTTTTTGCTTCCTCAGCCGCTACACACATTGTGCCCGTTTTTGTTCCCAGACCTCCTGAAAAATAGTAAGTGGTTTCACCCCTTTGTTGTTTAAAATTTCTTCATGTTTCTCGGAACTCCATGTGACATTTATGGTTTGACACAGAAACTATGTTTCCTCTTTGTATGTTGTATAATTAAATGTTATATTGCATTATTTGACTTGTCTTTTTTCCTACAAAATATTCTGTGTTAGGTTACACTCTTTTGGATAGCCTAATACATTATAAGAGTAAGGGTCTTTAGCTACTAGTTAACACATTGCTAATACCCTTTGGAAAGGTATGAATCCTACTATTCTCTCTACAGCTATGGGTAAATAGGACAGGCTGGGCTTTTTAACCTTGGTATGGCAACCGGTCTAGGAGAAGGAAAACTGAATTCAAACCAGAAGAGTTGGGTAAATACATATATGGTGGGGTTTCTGCATAGAGAACTTTCTAGTCCAACATATCCCTTAAGCACTCTGAAGAGTTGGCAGTCTGGACGACAACATTGTGAAGTTTTCTTTGTGCTCCCAAAATAATTCCCAGTGTCCTACTGAAAGATTTTACTGCAACCATAGAAGAATGTTGTTATGAGGGGATATACTTGATCTTCAGTGATATGAAGGTAGGTGGTATACAACAAAGTACCTTCTACATGAAGGATAGAACCCAGTATGTCCCAGAAGAACATTACTCAAACCAAGGCTGTGGAGTCAGAACACAAAACCTTCAACTCCAACTCCTCTATTTTTGACACATCTGACTAACTCCTCTTTATGTAATTAAGTGATTGTAGCCTACAAATAAATATAAAACCATTATTTTTTTTTTATAATCTATTTATAAAAATATGCACTATATAACTTTAAAGACTAAACTAGGGCCATAAAAGTCGGGTTGGTTAGTTGGCATGTCAACCTATTGGGTTATTTTATGTTGAAGATATTTTTATTTTATTCATTCTTGATGGGTACTAATTTTTAAAAAAAACGTTTTTTCTATTTAACCCATAGATGGGACCCTAACAGGTACTACCACTCTTGGTCAGAGTTGACCATAGAGATGACGGTGTACTCCACATTGCCTAGAATAGAAACTTCATCATCAGAGTTTGACATTAAGACCCTCAGCCACCGCCTTCTAGCACATATATATATTTTTACCAACCCCTCCACACAAAAAGGGATGCAACACAAGGTCAATTTCTTAAGCAGAGTTTAACAGGTTTGAATTCAGAGTTTTCCTTTTCAAATCCCGAACAAGGCTGTTTGAATTTCACATAGCACTAATACCCATGGGAAAGGTGTGTATCCAACTACTCTCCCTCCAGCTATGGGTAAATAGTATGGAAGACTGGGCTATTTACCCTTGGCTAGGTAACCAGTCTAGGAGAAGGAAAACTGAATTCAAACCTGATAAACTCTACTGAAAAAAACTGACCTTGTGCGGAGAGGTTGGTAAATATATATGATAAAACGGGTTGGGGGTTTGCCCTAAGAGTAATATGCTAGGAATTGACATGACCAGCCAATTTATTGGAAAGGGGTTCTCTCCGACCACCCATTTAGCCTAATTAAGAGCAAAATTGGAGTGTTACATGTCATGGACTGCTCAACCACCATGGATTTCTCCTTAAGCCTGATAGGTCGTCACATGTGGCTCTATGAGATGGTGGGATGGAGGGTGCAGTCAGCATATTCTATAGCCCCATTTCTCCTTAGATGAATGTCAATAGATACTGAACATAAGCACCAATCAAGTTATGCCATTTCAAAATGACCTGACTTATTCTTCTGGACATGATAATTTGGCCTTTAATAAAGCCACTCAAATTTTTCTTCTTGCCTATTAACTGCAGAATTCAGTACATTAAAATAAAGTACTCTAAACTCTTAGATACCTGAGTATGAAATGCATAGTTATGATATAGTAACTGTCATTCACAAAGGACTCTTCTTGCTTGCTTACAGTATCTGTTGTTGCTTAAGTGGTAACCCAATTAAGTACTGGCCAGGGTTATTGCTGCTTAATTTCAGTTTTAAGTTTGGTTGCTTGTTTTGTTTTACTGTATATAAAATATTTTGGGTTATTTAATGCTGAATCAAGTCATTTTGATAAACAAAGGATTCTGCTTGCTTACAGTATCTGCTGTTGCTTAAGTGGTCACCCAATTTAGTATTGAACAGGTTCATCATTGCTTAACTTTAGTGATCAAGCAAAAACCACTGTTTTCAGCATGACTTGACCATAATATTAATTTTAGGTTAGATGGTTGTTTTATGGCATATCATCTCTTTTCAGGTCATTTAATGCTGAATCAAGTAATTTTGATAAACAAATGACTTAGGCTGATTACAGTACCAGCTGTTGTTTAAGTGGTCACCCAATTAAGTATTGAACAAGCTCATTGCTGCTTAACCTTAGTGATCTCAGCATGACTTGACCTTAATAGTAAAATGGTGAAGTTTAAATAATAAAATGATCAGTGTAAAAGATTTGAACCAAAATTAATCTGTTAATGGGTGGCTCTATACGGGCAACCTGTGTTGCTGACTGAAAATGTTTTTTTTATGAAGAGAGTCTTGTAAAATTCTCAGCTAAGATTTTTTTTTTCATTTAAATATTTAAGAAGCTCAAGAAATTAATTGCAAAGTTAATAAATATGTGGGATAGCATGTTTCATGGTGCCCTACTTGGTCAGGCCAAGAACTTTTCAGCATTGTATAAAATTATGTTATGATCAGAAAACGCCAATTTGAGAAAAGTATTTTCTCTCAAAATAGTGTGATTATGATGAAAGCACTGGTTCCAGTCAAGTCAAGCGATGAGCCTGTTCTAATACTTAATTGGGTGACCACTTAAGCAACAGGGGGTACTGTAAGCAATCCAAGTCCTTTGTTTATCATAATGACTTGATTCGGCATTAAATAACCTAGAAAGATTTAATATGCTGTAAAACAAAACAACCAACCAAACTTAAAACTGAAGTTAAGTAGCGATGAGCCTGTTCAATACTTAATTGGGTGACCACTTAAGCAACAGCAGGTACTGTAAGCAATCTGTCCTTTGTTTATCAAAAATGATTTGATTTGGCATTAAATGACTTGAAAAGGTTTGCTATGCTGTAAAACAAAACCAACCAACCAATCAAAATTGTGACATCTCAACTGAACATTTTAAAGATCAAACCTCAAATGAATCCTTCAGACTTCGTTGCCAGTTCAAACATTTTCCAGGCAGAAATATTCTGTGTAATGCCTACAAAAATGTTGATGGTCAGAACTGGCTAAAGACCTCTTTCTGTATTTCTCTTGAAAGTTGCAATTAATGACCGCAAAGTGTCCATTCATCAATTTGTTATCCAATGCCAGGATTCTTGGATTGAGGAAAATTCCAGATGCTCCAAGGCATGGGCAAATGATTAATTACCCCAATTTTCAATAAAATCAAGATATACAGACTAGTTGTTCTATATTTGAAGTCTAGTGTCTTTGCATAGTCAGAATTATTGGTACTAATTCTTGGTTTGGTTTGTTGGATTTTACGGCATGTCATTGGGGTTATTTTATGCCAAAGACATTTTGTTTTACAAATTCTTTATCGGTACTTTTTTTTTCTTCTTCCAAACATTTTTTTTAAAACTCATGTTTTTCTATTTAATTCATAGATGGGACCCTAACAGATACCACCACTTGGGTCAGAGTGGAACAGGGAATAATGGTGATGGAACCTCACCATCAGATATAGTTTAACATCATACCCAGGACATTAAAACCTTCAGCCATCACCTTCTAGCACACACATGATAAAAAGGGTTGGTATTTGCTATAAGAGCAATAGGGCTGGGACAATCATTTACATGCTAGGGCTAGACGTGACCAGCAGATTGATCAGAGGAGGCCTCTCTGACTGCCTGTCTAGCCTAAGGGCCAAAGTGGAGTGTTGCATGTCATGGGCTGCTCAGCCACCAGGGTTCCATTCTTAAGCATCATGGGTCACCACCCACCGCCAACAGGTGGGGGGGGGGTACCCCCTACGCACAGGTGCAGTTGGTGTATTCAACAGGGCTGGTTCTATATTTGTAGTCCAGTGTCTTTGCACAGTCCTAATTCTTGGATAAGATGTTTGTAGCATAACACTCAGCCTGTCTGATGCAATTCTCAATGTAAAAAAGAACATCCTCAGCATACTTCACACACCTAACATACAAGAAATAAAAGAATTCCTATGCTGAATACCATTTTTTTTGTTTTTTTGCTTCAACTTGTTTAGTTAAATCTTCCACTACAATAGCAGAATAAAAATGTGTTTATTTCTTTATAACATTCATCTGATATTTCTTTTAGCACTTATCTCTTTATGCCACTAAGAACAGTTCGACACACAACTATCTGCAATGTCTTGAAACGACAACTTCTAAAACCTAAACACATTTTTCAGAGTCAAGGGCTAATAAAATCCCTGATCCAGCAGCAGCAGCTAACAACTTTTAAAATACTAGATAACATGACATATAGCAGCATGTGTTAAAACCACTTCCCCTCCTATCTTAGTAAAGGTCTTGTAAGATAGCAGCTGCTGGCCAAGCCGACAGTGAGGCAAGATACCAACAAACAGAAGAGAGAGAAAGTAGAACACAGTAAAGAAGGCAGTAAGAGAACTAAGGATTTATAGTGACTTTATTAATTAAGTCTAAAATTTACCATTTTTTCTTTGTACAAGTTTAAAAGAATAAGTTAGAGTAATAATCATTTATTGAGATACAATAAACTTTGGAACATTCATCTTTGGGGAATGTCAAATGATTACTGACACACTTTTTTTTTCTTCTTTTATAATGAAGTTGTCTATTAAGAAAGAAAAAAATACAGTTAATATCAGGATAATCCCAAAAGTAAGGTCTCCAAAGTGCTGGGGACACAATTTGGTCGGTTGGATTTTACGACATATCAACCCTTGCTGGATTATTTTAAGTCAAAGTTATTTTGTTTTATTCATTCTTGATAGGTACTTATTTTTTTTTTTTTTTAACACATTTTTTCTATTTAACCCATAGATGGAATCCTAACATGTACTACCACTCTGGGTCAGAGTGGATCTGGAAGTAATGTTGATGAAGGGGTACTCCACATTCCCCAAAGCTTCAGAATTGGAACTTCACTGTCAGATAGAGTTTAATGTCATACTCAGGACACCAAGATCCTATGCCAATGCCTTCTAACACCCATATGATAAAAAGGGTTGGGGCTTGACATATAGGAAATAGAGATGGGACAATCATATAGGTGCTAGGGCTTGACATGACTAGCCAATTGATCAGAGAATGCCTCTCTGACCGCCCATCTAGCCTAAGTAAGGCTTAGAGTGGAGTGTTGCATGTTATCGACTCCTCAGCCACAAGGATTCCATCATTAAGCATCATGGGTTACTACCAATTGTCAACAGGTATCTCTATTGGGTGTGTCTTATCCCTCTGTAGAGGTGCAGTCGGTGTATTCTAAAGCTGCCACATTCACTGTCATTTCCAATTGACGTTACCGCCAAGTGTAAAGCTCACACAATTATTTGGTTTTAGAACACAAAAGGCATTAAACAATTTAAATTCATCAATTAGCAAAAGTGCATGGAGAGTTTGGTATGGCTGTCAAAAACGTCAACAAGTGGTGTAGGGAGTTGACAATGACGGTCCTATTGGCAACACAGTTCTATTAGTTGGGCATGTGCTTCCATCTGCCCACATCTCGCTGCCACATTTACTCTATTGTTTCTGATAGAGCTCCCGATTGACGCTACTACCAAGTGTGAAATTCACAAATTTATTCAGTTTTAGAACACAAAAGTCATTAAACCAATTTAAATTCATCACTAATTAACAGAAGTTTGGTTTGGTTTGGTTTGTTTTACGGCATATCAACCTCAGTGGGTCATTTAATGCCGATGTTTTGAAAAATCAATTCTTAATGGATAATACAATTTTTTTATTGGTCAGAGTGGACCAGGAAGCAATGATGATGAAGGGGTGTCCACAATCCCCAAACCTCCAAAACTGGAACCTCACCATCAGATAGTTTAACGTCAAGGTCATGTAGACCCACAGCCACCACCTTCTAGCACCCATATGATAAAAAGGGCTGGGGCTTGCCATAAGGGCAATAGGGTTGGGAAAATCATATAGGTGCTAGGGCTTGACGTGACCAGCCGATTGATCGGAGGGGGCCTCTCCGACCGCCCGTCTAGCCCAAGATAGGGCCAAAGTGGAGTATTGCAAGTCATGAACTGCTCATCCACCTGGGCTCTATCCTTAAGCATCACGGGTCGCCACCCACGGCCAACAGGTGGCCCCATTGTCCCAGAGGTGCAGTCGGTGCATTCTAACGCCCCAGCTGACAGGGTGGTTAACAGAAGTGATTGGCAAGTCATGCATGAATGTCAAAAATGCTCGCAAACATAGTAGGGAGTTTGTAATGAGGATATTCTTCAACAATATGGCGGTGAGCTGGTATGACACGGGCATACAAAAACAGCTAGAGCACCTACAAGATGCATCAATCAAAATGGTAATTATGTAGAAAAATAAATACTGAAACTTTAAAAATGATATAAATATCATTGACAATAAACAAAAGTTTCTGTGATTTCTAAATATTTTGGAGACCTTACCTTTGGGATTAGCCTCATAGATAATGACTTTTTGTATATTTCTTCTAATATTGAAATAATACGTGATAAATAAGAGGAAGGTTTTAATTCTTACCTGCATTTTGACAGCAATAATAATGGAAGTGAGATCATTTTCCAGCGGTTTATGGACCACTAACCTAGTCAGCGTCAAGCTGCATAACCTGAAGAAGAAAAGAAAAAGTTTATCTTAAGATTAGAATATCACAATTCACAGAAATAAAAATTGTACAAATAATGTAAATAAAAGAAAGGGTACATCCCAAATGTTTTTAAAAAAAAAGAAAGAAAAAAATACCCTATGGGTAGGATTTGACACAAGGTCACAAGTATGGGGCATCCAGCAAGGATTAAACTCACTTTTCAGTAGTAACGGATCAGTGAGACTAGCTTGCTAACCATTGCACCATAACGGGATGCCTTACACCTACATCCCAAATATCATAGAAAATCCAGAAAAACAATCAGAACAGTTAAGCAGGGCTGTGGAGTCAGAACATACCTCTGACTGACTCCTATATTTTTGGCACCTGACTCCAACTTCTCTTTATGTAATTAATTCATAATAAATATAAAACCATGATTTTTTTATAATCTATAAGGAGTGCACACTGTGAAACTAAGCAAGGGTCATATAAATTGTAAATTCAACTGGAGTCAGAATCTGTATATTTTTACTGACCGACTCCAGTGACCCCTTATAATTGCTTCAGACTGGCTCCACAGCCCTGATTATAACAACAACAAAAAAAGTTAAATTTAACTCAAAGAGTCCAATTTTATTTTATTTTTAATATTTAGATTTTAAGCTTTATACAGTCACGAAAATGTCCAGGAATTTTTTTTTTTTTTTTTTTTTTTTTTCCCATTTACATAGGATTTATTGCATCATTTAAACCTATCAAAGTCTAAAAAAAAGTTTAAACAAACAAAATAAGAAAAGTAATTCATTTAACTGAAAGTTGGTTAATGGCTAAAATAATCACACATTTCTCACTGATGTCAGTGGTCAGTATTTCAAGGACAATAAAAGGCAGAATTTTAAATGCTGATTTCTGAGGTAATCAACCTATATATCACTAAGAAATAAATGTTTACATAATATATGGTATCTTAATTTGCATACCGATTTTAACAAAAGCAAGTTTGATAAATAATTATTTGGTGTTATTGATCTCTAATATTATTGTCTTATTCTCTAAAGTATTAAAATCAACCCTATGAAGGATTTTTATACAAAAACCAATTAAAGTATAATTAAAAGAAGTAGCATTGCCAGCTTGTTTCATAAAATGTTGGACATAGACAATTTTTCACCTTAATTGATTCAAATTGCAATTTATTGGGTATTTCCAATCCAATCTTAAAAATTACAAATTTAGAAAGATAATTTTATTTTCTTTCCAAATATGAATATTTTTATGTGTTTTTATCCATAGAATTATTTTTTTACAGTGAGTTAAAATTATATTTTGCTTCAAAAAGCCTAAAACATAAAATTACTTTTTTTTTTAATAGTCTAATTTTTACACGCTTTGTTTTTCAAAATCAGTGGCTAATCTTTATCAATATTCTTGAAATTTTACACTCAATTAGACACCTGGAAGTACAACCAGGACCTTTTTTTTTTTGTTTTTTTGTTTCTAGACCCCGTGGAAGCGAGAATACAATAGAGCAAATTTGAAGGCGATTTCTTCAAAAAATATAAGAGAAGCAAAAAAAAGCACTATACCAGTAATAGAAGTCTCAGAATTATTTCCATATATAATGTGTGAAATAAAAACAATTGTATACCGTCAGGGATTTTGCTCAAAGTTTTAATCAAATTTACTTGATTTTCAAATGTAAGCAATCTCTCATAATTCTGGCTTATCGGCTTAAAAAAAGTAATTACTAGTGTATTTTGGGTCCAATTTTAAAATATTTATATGGTGGGAAAGAAAATGAAATAATCTTTCTAAATATGTAATTTGTATGTGTTTTTATCCATTTAATTATTTTTTTACAGCGAGTTAAAACGGTATTTTATCTTAAAGGGATGAAAACGCTATATACAAATTTTTTTCCGCAGTCGAATTTTCAGTTATTTTTTTTGGTAAAATCCAAGTGGTTAATCTTTATCAATATTCTTTAAATTTTACACTTAAATAGGAGACACTTAACTACAAACAGAAATTTCCCCCCCCCCCGACCTTTGGGAGTGAAACTACAATAGACCAAAGTTGAAAGCAATTTCTTCAAAAAAAATATAAGATAAGCAAAAAAAAAAAAAAAAAAAAAAAAAAGCATATATCCCTAATAAGAGACAGCCTCAGAATTATTTTCATATATAATGTGGGAAATAAAAATGATTGTATACCATCAGGGATTTGCTTTGAAACTGAATTTTGAAGAGAAAAAAAAAAAATTTACTTGTCTTCCAAACGTAAACAACTAAGTGCCATTTATTCAGACCTTACCACTTTAAGTAGTAATTTATCACTTATTTCTGGTCCAGTTTTTTTTTAAAATATCTTTTTTAAAAATAATCTTTCAAAATATGTAACTTAGATGTGTTTTTAATCATTGAATTATTTTTTACAGCGAGTTAAAACAGTATTATCTTTTACGGCAAGTTAAAACGGTATTATTTTAAAGCTGCACACGCAGGACAAGCTTTGTTAAATAAAATTATATAAAGAGTTATTCTATTTCTTCTATGTAATACAATATAGCAGGTATTTAAAAAAGTATTTTTAAGTCCAAAGTGATGTTATTTATATGAATTAATACTATATATGTGTATATATGCCGTATTAAAATGAAAATGTTGAATAATCTAGTGGTAAACTTTATAAAAAAAAAAATTTAAAAAAATTTTGATACCCTACTTCTTATTCCCCAAATAATGGGTCCCAACATGGAGATACATAAAATTTAAGTGCAGAATCAGAAAGAACATACAATTTTGCATAAGAATGCAAAGTTTTATCAAAATTGTTCCAAAATAAAGAAATGGTGAAGAAATTACTAAATTTGTTTTGGTCCGTGATTTGACATTCTTTTTAACAAAATCATGTCCACTTTTGTACCCCTAATTTCGGGGCTTTAAATTCTCATAACTTTTGAACTACTGGGGATATTTGCATAATTCAACCAGTTCTGAACTCCATTTACAAAGCTCTATATAACTAAAATGATTAAATAACAATAACCTCAAATAAAAAATCAACTGGTAATGCTAAAAGAAGTGTAATCTTTTTATATGCATTCTTATTTAATTTCATTAGTCTATCTAATTTAATATATTTCATTACATTAAAACAAATATTACTCCCAGAGGGCGCATGTTCATGCTAATATTAAAGAATTCCGATCATTGTTTTATTGTTTGGTATTGTGAAATTCGAGTAGACTTTAAACATTGGTGTTTTGATTATGTGAAACTTCTTTAGGTCAAAATTATTATCTTTTTCATTTTCCTGTTGTTTATGGGAGCATTACGGTTATTATCCCCATCTTTAACACCTTGTTCATATACGTCAGATTTATAAGCGAATAAATAAAAGTTTCCTTTATTCATAGAACATCACAGTAAAAAAGGTTATGGTACCATTATATGAATAAAAATTTAGAAAACTAAATAAGTAAATTACTTCCTTCTATAAAATCAGAGTGGTTTCCCACAACAATCCACTTTTTTGTGTCTGAATAATCCCATATTAATGTTTTTGTTCCTTAATTGTACAACTGTTATCTTTCAAGACCTGGTTAAAAATGAAACTGTCCAAATCATCCAAGATGAAATGCAAAAATCTAAATCATGATTATCTGGTGCTGCTTATCCGCCGAATTAATAGCTAATTAACAGACAATTCAATTTTTATTATAAAGAGAAGAAAAATGATTTGCTACACAGAAAAAATAAGAAATAAAGAGATATGGGGAAAGAGAGAGAGGGTGAGTGCACGGAAGCAATAACACTAATTTGTTTCAATCGAACATAATAAAAAGAAGGAAAGAAAGAAAAGAAAAAAGTGAGAGAGCCAAACCAAATTTATTTTCCTTTTTAGCAATAGCTCTTAAGTAAACATATCAAACATTGTAATAATTAAATCCTCCAACTGTGATATATATCCACAGGTCCTGCTAGTGGTTCATAAATTGTATACATTTATAGCAGAAGAGTTGAGAATGTAGATAAAACACAATGAAAGAAAATAAACATTTGCAATTCCAATGAAGCTACAGAGAAAATGGTGAATGTAACCAGCCCCACCCCACCTCATAACAGGAAGAAACATTATACCTCTCTGGCAACACATTATTACATTCAACTAGATAAATAGCTATTTCATGAAACATTACCTAGTCAGCAATCCATTATTATCAATGAAAGAAAAGGTACTTAAAAAAATAAAAATATTGTACCTTATTCATTTAGTAAAAAAAAAAAAAAAAATTGGCAGAGTAGCCTATTGTCAGTATCAGCTTTTCACTAGCCCTAGACCAAAGAGATTGCTTTTTGTGTCTTAGGTGGAATGCTACACCTACCACCAGCTCCCCTCAAATCTGTGCTACTCCTACATTGGGTTAGTGAGGGCTGATATTGAACCTGGAACCTTGTGGTCTACCTACTGAGCTAAACCAACCCATAAACTTTTTTTTTCTTATTTTTTTCTTATTTTTTAAAACAAGTGGTGATGATGTCTGAACAAAATATTTCAGTATGATGAAATTTAACGATTTTCTAATTATTTTGAACATTGTTGTTTTTTTTGTTTTGTTTTTTTAAACTTTTATTTGTTATTATTGCAATTCACAACCTAGAAGGATCATAACAGCATTTATACAAACTCTAAAAGACAGTGTCACTAAATTTGTTTGTTCACTTAAAAGTGTCCCACTGATGCAAACAGAAAGAAAAGTGGGTACTCAAACACAAACATTTGTGGTTGGTTGGTTGGATTTTACAATATGTCAACCTTGTTGGGCTATTTTATGCCAAAGACATTTAGTTTTATTCATTTTTGTTGGGTATTCAATTTTTTTTTTTTTTATATTTTTTAATAATCATTTTTTGATCTATTTAACCCATAGATAGGACCCTAAGAAGTATTACCACTCCGAGTCAGGGTGGGCCTGGGATAATGGCAATAAATGGGTACTCCACATTCTCTAGAGTTACAAGATTGGAACTTCACCACTAGATGCAATTTAACAAACATTTGTGGGAGTGTAAAGCAAGGTTCTGTGTGTGTGTGTGTGTGTGTTCCCCTGGTAATATCATTACTACTACAATGACTGGCTGAAAATTCTACAAATAGCAGGATTTTAAAATTTGATTTCAGATATTCACAAAATATTACATGATCATTTCTAATAAGATATAAAATATGTATTTAATTGAGTTATGAATAATAGAGAACAGTTACACGGGGGGGGGGGGGGCTTTTTTCTTATATATTTACCAATTCCTTGAGTAGGAGCTGACAAGGTCAATTTCTTAACAGGTTTAAATTCAGAGTTTTCCATCTCCTTGACGGGTTACCAAGCCAAGGTTAAAGAGCCCAATCTACCCTACTATTTACCCATAGCTGGAAGGATAGTAGTTGGATGCATACTTTTCCCAAGGGTATGAGAAATACAAACAGTATCATCCAGGATTGAAATCAGGTCAAAAAGTCCATTTCCCACGACTAAGCATTACACCATGCGCCTCTATAAGAGATGCTGATAAGTAATGAACAGTAGAGGGAGAATATATGGATTCATACCTTTCCCAAGAGTATTAGCGCTATGTGAAACGTAGACAGTCTCATCTAGGATTTGAACTCGGGTCGACAATTCCATTTCCTATGACTAACCATTACGCCACGCGCCTCCATATATTAAACAATAATACCAAAATTGAATACCATTCTAGGACAATGACAAGCATCCTAAAATGTAAAGAACTTAAAATATGTAACAGTCAAAAGTGAAAATACAACACATTCCATACCAATACTAACAGGAAATAACTTATACATCAAATTACTAAACTGAGCACAAATAAATAAATAAATAAATAAAATTAAATGAAAAAGATAAAAATAAAACAGTAATCTCTTTTAATAGCTGAAATAATTTCCAAAATTATTTCAATCGGTAGAGCATCTACCTAGGAACCACAAGGTTCCAATACTGGCACTCACGAACTCAGAACATTAGTAGCACAGTTTGGATCTGTCCGGTAAAGTGGGGAACTGACGGTTGGTGTGGTGCTCCACCTCAAACGCTAGTGAAAAGGGGATAGATACCCTCACTGTCTGGCTCATACTGACAGACCAAAAAGCTACTCTACAGACTTTGCTTTTTTTTTTTTTTTCTTTAAATCTTATAATAGAGATTTGGTGTGTCTGAAATTGAAACTATGTCACTGTTTACTTCACAATACCCTCAGGAATTATTTAAGTTTATCAATGAGTATCTAACTTATAGTTAAAAATCATTAATATATAGAATAAATCTTATGAATGATATCTCCATTTAGATTTGCCTCAAAACAGCCCTTGCATTTAAAACCCTGCAATGTGTCTTATATATCACTAAGAAATAAAGGTTTACATAATATATGGTGGTGTTAATTTACATACCCGGTTTTAATAAAACTAGGTTTAATAAATAATTACTTAGTGTCATTGATCCCAAATATTATTGTTTTATTCTGCAACATTAAAATCAATCCTATGAATGATTTTTATATATAGAAACCAATTAAAATATAATTAAGTGTAATGTTTTTATATACGCTCTTATCTAATTTTGTTAGTCTTTTCCAATATAACATTACATTAGAACTTAAATACTTACACCAGGAGAGGGGCACATATTCTTGCTAGTTTATATAAAAATGGTCAAATAAAAGTTATGCATGGTTGTGTTACATAATTTATGAGCAGTTATGAATTATGAACGTACTTGTAGTTAGTTTGGTTTGGTTTGGTTTTACGGCATATCAACCTCAGTGGGTCATTTAATGTCAATAAAGTTTTGAAATAAATCAATTCTTAATGGATAATACAATTTTTTTTATAAATACATTTTTCTATTTAACCCATAGATGGGACCCTCATTCTCTTTCTCTCTCTCCCATTATATACCAGAGTATGTTAGAAGGGTATATAACAGTTGATTGTCCAAGAAATAATAGCAATGAAGTGAAGAATTGTTTATTGTTGAAATAGTTAAATGATATGAAGTAAAGCTCTGAGAAATGCTAATGGATATAAAGCAAAGGAATCTTTTAGAGATGAAGGACAGGTTCTTAGCCTATGAAGAGATGTCAAAGATTCAGAGAATCTCAAAGAGAACATTTGGCATAAGTCAATAAAGACGGATAATGTTTCTAGACTTGTAAACTGCTTAACCAATGTACAGGATAAGTGAGAGTAATCACAGGGAGGACTGACAAATGTGCTTAAGATGAGAAGGTCACAGATCAGGTCCATTTCTCAAGACAAAGCATCATGACTTGCTCGATTTTGTAACCTGCTTAGCTAGTGAAAAGATAGTTATTGGAACACACTGGTGTTGGTTGGTTGGATTTTAAGGGATGTCAACACTTGTTGGGTTATTTTTATGCCGAAGACATTTTGTTTAATTTATACTTGATGGGTACTCATTTTTTCTTCTTTTTAAACTTAATTTTTTTCAAATACTTTATTTAGACTCATTTTTTCTATTTAACCCATAGATGAGACCCTAACAGGTACTACCACTCCAGTCAGAGTGAATCTGGGAGTAATGATGATCAAGGGGTACTCCACATTTCACAGAGCTCCAAAATTGGAAATTCACCATTAGATGCAGTTTAATGTCATACCCAGAACACTAAGACGCTCAGCCACTATTTTCTAGCCCATATGATAAAAAGGACCTCACGTGGCTTAATGGTAAGCGAGCTAGATTAGCAAACCATTGTTAGTGAGTTTGATTCTCTGGGCGCCTTATACTTGTGCCACATCTAAACTAAGCTTAGTAAATATCTATATGATAAAAAGGATTTGAGGCTTGCCATAAAGGCAATAGGGTTGGGACAATCATATAGGTGCCAGGACTTGATGTGACCAACTGATTGATGGAAACACTGATGAATGTAACTGAAGCTTGATAAAGACTAAACTGGCATAAGACCATATCATGCATTTCTTCAGACCATTGGCATAATTTGAAATTCTTTCATATCTATAGTTAAGATAAAAGAGTTCAGAATAACCCCCCACAATTGTTTTTACACAGAAAACATTTGTTTTTAGAATTCACACAAACACAAATCTAAGAGAGATCCATACAAAATTTATTCACTATCATAATCTTGTTTGTACTGTTTCTTAGACTTTCTTAGTACAAAGAAAAGCGGTGAAAATACAAAAAGTAATTTTGTTACAATTGAGGCTAATTTTACCAATCCAAGAAAAGTTTAAACAATCTTTTTTATATCTCTAACCTTGTTTTAGAGAGATGGATTGTCTGGAAAAAAATAAATATATGACTGTGACCAACAAAAAACAAAAATAAAACCTTGGTGATTTATATTTTAACCAACCTAAGAGCAGGACTTGTGGATATACCACAATATGAATTTAATTATTACAGCGTTTGATATGTTTACTTAAGAGCTATTGCTGAATAGTTCAATATGTAAAAAGTATAATAATCTTGATTTAACTCTCTCACTTTTTTCTTTCTTTCCTTCATTTCATCTTTTTCATCATATTCTATTGAAACTGATTAGCATCATCCCTTCTGCATGCTCACCCCCTCTCTATCTTTCCCTTACTCTAACTTGTGTTTTTCTTCCCTTTCTTTATAACAGAATAGTTCATTATTTGGCTGAGGTGAAGACATTTATAAAAAATAATTTGGCAGATAAGCAACACCAGATAATCAGGATTTACATTTTTCATTTTATCTTGGACGGTCACATTTTTAACCAGAGGGTGTTACAAGATGATAACTGTTGTACTTTTAAGGAACACGAGTATTAATATATAGTTTTTTTTACAAATATATTACCAATAAAAGTCATGCGACCGTAAATAAAAACTAATTTTAATCTATAAAAACCATTAGAAATTGGCATTTTTTTCTTAATTTTTTTTAAATAGTTAAGCATGTACCTGAGAGTTGGTTACACCCAGAAAATTGAGTGGATTGGGGGGGGGGGTAGATACAGAGGAGACTGATTCTAGTTGCTAAGTTATCATGCTATCTCAAATCTTCAAACAAAAATCAAACAGTCCATTTCATTAAATAAGAAAAGATTATATACATATTTCAGATACCAAGAAATGATCTTTGCATACAACCAAATTAAGATTATAAAAAAAATTTAAAGACAAAAATTGCTTCTGTGATAGAATGGATATGAACATTCACTTAATTTTCCTGAAAGTAGGAAGTTCTATATTTAATTCTGCGTGTTAGTTAAATATGCAATGCAACTAGTAAAGTTATATTCAAAATACATTTTCACTGCTGGCATTATGTATACATAAGCCTAATAACTTAGTTTCAGACAATCTTAAGACAGACACACATATATATATATATATGAGAAAGAGAGAAACACGGAGATGTAAGAAAGAAAAAAAAAGAGAACTAGGCAATATAAATGATTTATAGCAGACAGCTTAAGTCAGCTTAAATGATAAAAAAGTTTAACTTTGAAGAACTTTAAAAGCATCATGAAATATAAATGACTACATTTAATTCTAAAGTTTAACTCAATTCTACTTTATTCTAATATAAAATGAGCAACAACAAACACTTATCTACAAAACAAAACTGTTGTCAGTAAATCAATCCAAATAATAGAGATTATTCCTTTTTGCATACAGATGTTTAGAATGTATTTTCTCAGCTTTAAGAGGAGTAATATATTTATTTGTTATAATGTACTTACAATTAAATGACGATTGTTACCATTGGTTTCAAAGCAGTGTACTAGCCACTTATCCTCAGGACAGCACACCCATGAAAAACATTACAACAAATTTTATTGAACCGTTCTTGTATCTATCTGTGAGTTACCCCAGGGTACAATTATGGTGAGAAATAGGCGCCATCTGTCTATGCACACCCTTGTAGTAGTTTTATGTGCATGTGTGTGTGTATATATATATATATATATATATATATATATATATATATACACACACACACACACACACACACACTAGTAAAAGTACCCGGTCTATGACTAGACAAAAGCATTTTTAGGAAATTTTTTTTAAATCACTGAAAATCTATGTATTACAGTGTTTATTTTGGGGAATTTTTTTTTAAACATTGAAAATATTTTTTTTTTAATGTAATCCTCTATTTTTTAGTGTTTTGAAACAATTTTGTCATAATATTGAAATTTTTTAGTAGAATTCAGAAATCATGTTTACTTTTTTTTACTAAAAAAAAATCCTGTATAGAAACCTATATAGTCTGAATAATTATATCAGATTTTTAATCTTTATTAAAAAAAAAAAATTTTTTTTAAATCGTTTTTTATCTGTTTTTTTT
>CM042168.1:22383016-22410446 GCA_023376005.1 Doryteuthis pealeii
GGATTTTTTAAATTTAGTCCCGCAGATCCATTATTACTGAATCGTGATTTGAATTCTCGTGGGATGCCTCATTTAAATCTATACGTAAAAAAATAGACCTTGCATTGATCCAGCTACTCTGAAAAGAAATGTTAATGTCTACTATCTAAAATATTCAATTAAAAAAAAAATACACTTATTTAAATTTTATTTTTTAATTATCTTCATGAATATAATTCAAATCTATTATTTTTGCTCAAAAACCAAGCCCTGGTGATATTTAATGTGTATATATATTTACTTTGTCGTTAATTGTTTTATTTTCGAAGTTTCCTTCGGACATACATATACACACAACTGTCCTTTATATATGTATAGATAGATTAGAAAGACTAATGAAGTTAAATAAGAATGCATATAAAAAGATTATTTTAATTATATTTTAATTGGCTTCTATATAAAATCATTCAGAGGATTGTTTTAATACATTGGAGAATAAAACAATATTATACATCAATAACACCAAGTAATTATTTATTAAACCCAGTTTTGTTAAAACCAGTATGCAAATTAGCCACACCATATATATCAGTAAGAAATAAAGGTTTACATAATATAAGACACATTGCAGGATTTTAAACACAGAAATAACATGAAGTAAATCTAACTCTGATTTTCATAGATACATTGTTAATAAGATATATTAATGATTTTGACTAAATTAAATACTCATTGAATAACTTATAAAATTCCTGAGGGTATTATGACATAAGCAGTGATGTAGTTTCAGTTACAGATAGAGACACCAAATCTCCATTATAATAAGATTTATATTATGTGATTGATATTATATTATCCTTTTTACAAGTTGAACTATTTTGCAATAGCTGTTAAGTAAACTTATTAAACGTAATAATTAGATTATCATGCTGTGGTATATCCATAGGTCTCGATAGTAATATATAGACAAAAAGCTACAAAATATTTAACAATATTTATACGGGCTAACAGGAACTTCCAAAAAACAAAAATCAAAAGGAGCTATTTAAGCCAGAAATAATCATTTGCAATTTTATTACGTATAAATCCTACAAAAATTTATAAAATATCTTCTGTAATTCACAATTTTGATATTACAAATAAAACAAACAACTTTTTTGTTTTTTTTTGTTTTTTTTTGTTTTGTTTTTTGTTTTTTTGTTTTTTTTGGGAGGAGGGGGTCATTTTAATTTTACGTTGAGCATTTTAAGTGACACATGATCATTAGGAATGTTTAATTTTGAAAATTGGGTGAAATAAAATGAGACAAATAAATCTGTGATTAACCAACACCAGATAATCTGTATTCACATTTTTGATTGCATATTGGACAATTTAGACTGTGTCATTTTTAACCAGAGAGTTTTGCAGGATGATAATGGATGGAAGATTTAGGAACAATTGTATTAATATATAGATTTATTTTTAAAGAGACTTAAGTCTTTTGTTAATAGAGCCAACTGTTAAACTTCATATTAAAAAATATCTCCAGAAATATAAACTATATTAACATCCCATTGTCTGCAACAACAAAAACATTGTTTTAATAATCTTACCTGTTTATTCTGATTCGTAAAAGAGGAGAGCATCCATCCATTAGATTTGGCTGGTAAATTGAACAAAAGTCAAATTGCAGTACTCCCAGGGGACAGTAATGGTATCCAGCAAACAATTCAGTTATGGCTCAAGCCTGAATAATGGGCTATTTTCAGTGTGGGCCCAACCTAAGTCAGCTAATTCAGAGCCAACTGACTGAAGCTATAAGATTATTGGTCTGCTTTCTGCTATATAATTATCATGTCTCCCTGCTCAACTAGCAAACCCTCCCTAGACAAGCAAGAGAAAGCCAAAATTTGACCCTGGTGTTTATAATAGAAACAATTAAAATATATATATAGGATGTACATTTGCACACAAAATACTGTGTTTGTTGTTGTTTTTAAAAGAAAAGTTAGTGGCCAGTTTGTGGTATAATAGTTACTTAATTTAAACACTATATACAGCACACACTTCCAGTTATGAATTTATACAAATTCAAATATATTTTCTTCAATCATTTTTATACTATTGTGTATACATTTACCTGAATACGTCAAATTTCTACTGCTTCTTATGACACAATATCTATGATAAAATAAAATGGGAATTCTTTCAAGCTGTAACTGTGTCAGTACTACTATATGGTTGCACACTTGGACTCTTATGAAACACCTGGAGAAAAAGTTAGTTGAGAACTACACAAGGATGCTGTATGCTGTTTTGAACAAATCTTGGAAGCATCATCCAACAAAACAGCAGGTGTACAGCCACTTAGGATGAGCAAGACATGCACTGCTGGAGAAGTAAGAATGAACTCATATGTGACGTTCTCTTGCATACTCCTACACATGGACACACCAGTGTTGGCCAACCAGAAAATATTTATATTCATCAGTTCTATGCAGACACTGGATGCCACCTGGAGGACTTGTCAAGAATAATGACCAATAGGGATTTTAAACGCACTAATATGATTTTTTTTAGATAAATCTAACTCCGATTTTTATAGAAACATCATTAATAAATAAGATTTACTCTACACATAAATGATTTTGATTATGACTATAAATTTAATACACATTGATAAGCTTACACAATTCCTGAGGGTATTGTGACGTAATCAGTGACCTAGTTTCAGTTACAGACATCAAATCTCCATTATAAGATATCAAAGTCCAGTTTAGTATCTATGTGAAAGAATCAATTTAGAAAGAATTTAAGATTATCTTTGTCCATTAACTACCATTAATTAAAAATATCAAAACTGCCAGATGTGCAAAACAAGTTTTTATACTAAGTTTTCAGAAACCCAAGTTTCTGGATTCAATAACAGCCCTTGCCAACTCAGTGCATGAATAGCACAGATTGGATCTGTGCAGTAAAGCAAGAAGGTAATGGTAGGTGTGGCACTCCACTTCAGACACAGAAATAATCTTGCTAGTCTAGTGCTAGTGAAAAGGGGGATAGACTGTCCAGCTGATACAGACAGTAGGCCACTGCAATATTTTTACTACTCTATAATTTGACACAACATTATTCTTATGAAGTCCCTGATCTGCAATTATTTCAAATATCAATGTATCATTTCAAAATCCATTTAATAAATAATTTGGAACTAGACAGATAAAAATACAGTAAAAGTAAATAGCACAAGTCTTCTTGGCACTAAAACCAAACTATAACTTATTAACTATTTATATATTTATTATTATTTTTCTAATATTTATTTCAGGCAAAGAATCAATTTAGTAAGCAGCCCTCTGTTTGAAAGGTGTTTAAGTTTTGCCCCACATGTTGGTTAATAAAGATTCATTAACCTAATTTTCAGGGCTGTGGAGTCAGAACACAAAACCTTTGACTCAGACTCCTCTATTTTTGGCCCCTGACCGACTCTTCTTTATGTAATTAATAATTTTGGCCCTAATACCACTGGGTGCCAGACATGTCCACCTTGGATACCCCTACTGGAAGTTCCCAACGACATGAACTTTAGAAATAATATGCCAGGTGGCCATTGAGCAAAGAGCTTCCTCTTGCCCTTTTACAGATCTTGTTTTTTTGTTCTGCAGGGTATCTAGCCACCCTCCTTACTAGATAAAATCTGAGGAGTTATTGGTTTAGTCACTGATGATCTGATTATGGAACAAATAGTACTGGGTTACATAGTAAAGTTGCACATAGAGCAACCAGACATTCCCTTATTTAGAACAGTTATTGCAATAAATCATCACCATGTTTACACGTACACCTATACTGTATATCATATTCTTTTCATTCAGCCTAACTGTAATTTCTGCCTTTATTTCTAATTTTAATTTCATTTTTTTTCTTTTTGTTTTGTTTAATTTTACCCAAACTGCTTTTTATACTGACCATGTGCTATCCCCTCCTCCTCTCACATGTTATATATCAGAAGCTAGGTAGTATTGTTACAAGCAGCATGGTTTTAGAAATGGAAGAAATGTTGACTTATACTAAGTCACAACTTAGGATATTAACAGATAACTTTGCACATGCAAATTTAGGTTCCTTACCACTCTAAAAATCACAAAACCAGCTAGAAGCGAATCTTTAGCCTTGGTCAGCAACTCCTCTAGGAGGAGGAAAAGTCTTATAAAACCACCGTTGCCTTGCGGCTTTACCTTATTCCAAGGAAAGTTTAAGGGAGTAAACGCCAAAAACAAATCCTGAGCTGGAGTCCCTAAGGTGGGTGGAGCTGAATCTCAGTACTTCCTAGCAACTCCTGCGGTACCATTGTTGCCAAACCACATTGGTTCCTACCTTTCCTTTGGACCACAACAGCTTTGTAGAGAGGGGGGATCTGCTGCTTGGGCAACAGCTCATCCTTCATAACAACCTGCCCAGTAGTTTTCCACTACAAAATGGAGAGGACCACCTTGCTGATAAGAAAGTAACTGGGAGCGACGGCATACCAGCAAAGGTCTTGAAGGCAGGGGAGCAGCACTGCTCCAGCCACTACACAAACTACTGCAGCTGCTGGAAACAAGGACACATCCCTCAGGTCAAGCGGGACGCTACATCGTCACCTTATACAAGAACAAAGGAGATTGGAGCCACTGCAACAATTACCGGGGCATTTCCCTCCTCAGCATAGTTTGAAAAGACTGACGCATCTGCAGACTTTGCACCTTGCACCTATCCAGAATCACAGTGTGGCTTCCAGGCAAACTGGGTAACCGCAGACATGATCTTCTCACTACGCCAGCTATAGGAAAAGTGCCAGGAGAAGTAGATGCCACTCTACACCGTATTCAAGACCTAACAAAGGCATTCAACCTGGCCAGCCGAAGTGTTCGCAGTCACTGCACCAGAGATTGCCATTCAAAAATTGGACTGTTCAGCCACTCACGCAGTTGCAGATATAAAAAATACAACAAAAAAATACAAAAAGAGTGGACACTATGCCATCGTCTTTAGACAGAAGGATGCCACCCAACCATTCTTTTCATTCTAATACATAGGGCAGGTTTAGCTCGGTCGGTAGAGCGTTCAACTAGGAACCACAAGGTTCCAGGTTCAATACCAGCCCTTGCCAACTCAGTGTATGAGTAGCACAGGGATCTGTGAAGTAAAGTAAGGAGCCGATGTTAGATGTGGCTCTCTACCTTTGATGCCAAAAAAATATCCTTGATCTAGCGCTAATGAAAAGGGAATAGACTCCCGCACTGTCTGGCTGATACTGACTTTAAGGCACTCGACGACTTTACTTTTACATGTTTATAAACTTTCCTTTATATATTTTGTAATATCCCAATATAAATTTCTGTAATATTTTGTAATATAACATTTTTGTAATATAGCACATTGAGTGACCGGATACAGGGAGTCTATAGTTTAACCGACTCTGAGAACCCTTTAATTGCTTTCAGCTCTGACGGCACGGTCCTGATAGTTTTACTTGATAGAATACATTTTTTAAAAAAGACATTAATATGAACATGGCAATTACAAGCAAACAGTATGAATAGAATATTTTTACTACTATTTTTATTAATCTTCAGTTTGAATAATCAAGCCAATAATTCATTCTCAACTCCAAACCAAAATAAGCTGGGATATTTACCAAAAATGCAATAAATCTTTAGACAAAAATGAAATAAAAATGAAATATCACTATGTTCACATTAAAATATTTTAAAAACTTCTACTTGAAAAAAAATAAAAATACTAGCCATTTATTTATCACATTTTGCTTGTAGACTGTGAAATTAAGAATAGTAAATGAATTTACTAAAAGAAATTAGTTAATTAAATATCAATCAGTAGACATACTGGTATTTGAGCAATAGAAACTACTCACAACACATTTTACATGGAGAGAGAGGAGGGGGGAGTAATTGAAGGCAAATTATATTATAGGTTTTCCTACAGTGAAAAATTACTAGTATCTATCTTCCCATAATGAGTTAATAATTGGAAGTATTTTGAGCAGCAACATTAGTTATTCATCATCAATTTACAAGATCAATGGGAGATTGCCCAGGAAATAAGAAAGCACCTCTCAATTAGAATTAGTCTACAATAGGAACAGTTTTAAAGCTATCAAGAATCAGAGAGAGGGGGGGATTAGTTTGCAATAAATGGAAAGTGTAAATTTCAGATTCTAATAGAATACAATATAATGTAGGTTTAGCTCAGTCAGTAGAGCAGCCGCCTAGTAACCACAAAGTCTGAAATTGAATGAAAGATCTTAAAAAGGCAGCATATGAGAAATATATAAGCAGAATATATTCTAGGTTGAATACCAGTCCTCACCAATTCAGCGCATGAATATCACAGCTTGGATCTGTGCAGTAAAGTGAGGTGCTGACAGTAGGTGTGGTGCTCCACCACAGATGAAAAATAAACAATCTTTCTGGTTTAGCACTAGCGAAAAAAAAAAAAGATAGATTCCCTTGTTGCTTGGCTGATACTGACAATAAGCCACTCCACTGATTTTACTTCTTTCTTTTTTATTTGCAGGTTAAGTAGCCAAAAGCCAACCTCTTAACCCTATTTATTTCAACAAGATAAATTTTCTAATTTACAATACACATTCAAAGATTTATTATCAATTAATTAATACTCATGTTCGTTAAAAGTAGGACTTATCTGCAACACCCACTAGTTAAAAATTAGACCGTCCAAATCCTCCAAGATGAAATACAATAATGTAAATCTCGTGGTGCTTATCTGCTGAATTCTTATGAGTGACATCACCTCAACTAAATAATGGACCATTCCATTTCTATTATAAAGAAAGAAAAAGAAAAAGGACATGCTACACGGAAAAAATATAAGAAAGAGAGAAGGGAAAGAGACAGTGGAGGTGAGCACACAGAAGTGATAACTCTAATCTGTTTCAATTGAACATAATGAAAAGTTGAAAAGGAAAGAAAAAGAAAGAAAAAGACAGTTAAATCAAAAATATTATACCTTTTACATATTGAACTATTTCGCAATAGCTCTTGAGTAAACATTAAACCTTCTAATAATTAAACTATTCATACTGTGGTATATCCACAGGTCCTGCTAGTTATCCATAAATATACATCTACCTAAATATCTATATTTACATACATACTGGTACATAAAAAATTCTTCCCATGCATTGCATTTATGTCTCCCCATGACAGCATGTTCAATTTATGAGTACCCTCATATCTACATGGGTATACTGACAAAATACTTAACTCCTTTGGTATTTCTCTTGTAGGATGCCTGACCCTGCCCCTACCTATTGATTGACCCTGACCCTGCCTATTAAGCGCAATGGTGGGTGCAGCCAGAGAGAATGGCGCTCTTGAACAGAGCCTTATACTTAACCCCCCCCCCTCCAATCATCCATAGCTGAAAACAATTGTCCCTCCTATGCATGCATGCATATCATTGCAAACCAAACAGTTTACATCTATACAGCCAATGTACTTATCTAAATGTGAATAAGTATAAAGTTGTTGTTTTTTTTTTAAAAACAAGAAAATAAGTCAAAGATTGATATTTAGAAAGCCAACACTAAAGTGTTTCAGTTTTAATCAAACCATCAACAGGGCTCAACTGAGTTAATAATCATAAATCACATGAAAAGAAAATAGTGGAAACAAACAAAAACTTGTGAGCTTTTGTTTATGATGTTAAAAGTCTCCTCTCGATACTCGAAATGTAAGAAAAATGTAAAACAAAATGCCACGGAGTGATAGCGTTCCCATTCAAATAGTGATGACAAAACACCAATCCCTGAATCATTGGTTTTAACATCATAAACAAAAGCTCTGAAGTTTTTGCTTGTTTCCATTATTTTCTTTTCATGTGATTTATGATTATTAACCCAGTTGAGTCCTGTTGATGGTTTAATCAAAACCAAAACGCTTTAGCGTTGGCTTTCTAAATATCAATCTTTCACATATTTTCTTGTTTTTTTTGTTTTTTTTTCAAAAACTTAATACTTATTCACATTGTTGGATATTATATCCATTTGTTTCTTATCACGATGTATATACAAATGTATATCTCCAACATACAAACACACTTTCATTTATCAACAGTAGGTAACATAAAGCAATCTGACATGTACAAATGGGAAAAATAATCATGTCATATAATTCATGTCACAATTACCATATATTCTACCACTTAAGAGTCATTAGACCTCCACTAGACTTGTATAATAATCCTATACTTGTATTATATATATATATATATATATATATATATATATATATTAGTTCACTTTTTTTATATTCCTATTGTTAACCATTTCCTGGATTATATATCCATCCTTGGTGTTGAGGATCATTCCAGGCATATTTCTTCGGTACGGATACAGTCATCCGTATGTGAGAGTTCGATGTACATTGGTTTAGGTCTGTGAATGGACAGAGCAATATATAAATGTAGGAAAAAGACTTTAAATTGGCTTCATGCAATAATTTATTTCAACTGCAAGTCCTACCCATTTTTGCTCTCTGTGTTTGAAGATGCTGTAACGAGCTAAGCTTGTTGTAGATGAAATAAATTTTAGCATGAAACCAGTTTAAAGTCTTTTTCTTCATTTATTCACACACACACTATATATATATATATATATATATATATATATATATCCCAGAGTTGTATACCTGCTCTACTGTAATAATGTCAAGCATTTTTTCATTCAATCTTTTCTCATGTGTATTTATCATAAATAAAAATAAAATGGTCTAGATTGCAACAAAGATAAGAGAAGAAATATGTTACTCTCTTTCTCATATATATATATATATATATATATATATATATATATATATATATAATACACAATAAAAAAAATACTTAAACAACTTAAATAAGTGTCCAATTTCTTTCAAATTCTAATATTGATTTTTCAAAATTTTCTTTTTAAAATGCTAATGATTATACCAGTTACTAATCTAATAGAGTATTAGGCTGTAAATCAAAGATGTTATTAGTTTAATTCCTGTTAAAAAGAAAGATTAATCAATGTAAAAACAACTTCAAAACCCCACTGATACAGTAAATAGGTAATGTTAAACTATAATTACTTCAATATTTCATTAAAAAAAACATGCTTAAGATGGTAGATAAGGAATTAAGTTGAGACTATATCACAATCAGATATAAAATATATGGTGTAAAAAAAAGATTCCTAGCGTGATATAAACAGTGCAGTTAGTCGGTAAATAAATAATAAAAACAAAACATCCTTTAAATACAAATAATTATCCTAAACTAATTTTCCTAAAGGAAACTGATTCTTCTAAGTCCTTTACTTTTTATAATGACCATCTTACAATCCGTGTGTAATATGGGTAAGTACTGATAGTTTTTCCGACATTTATAGCTAAAACTTGAAAACCTAGCTGGTTTGAAAGGGAAAGTGGCAATTTTTGGTTCAGCTTTGGTTTTACTATTAATAAATTACTTCAAACTACTTTCGTACAACTGTTTATAGATTATCTCAGATAAAAATAAATGTTTGTTCACATTTTTGATTTTAATATAAAGTAATGAAAAAAAAAAATAATGATGGTGTTATTACATATGTGACAATATTGCACAACTTACAACAATAGTTTAAAAGAAAAAAAAATCTGCAATGTGTCTTACTAAGAAATAGAAGCTTACATAATGTATGGTGTTGTTAATTTGCATATTGTTTTAACAAAACCAGCTTTAATAAATAATTACTTTGTGTTATTCATCTCTAATATTCTTGTTTTATTCTCCAACATATTAAAATCAATCCTATGAATGATTTTATATAGAAACCAGTGATGCTGATAGCTTTTTGATTTAGTGCGTCCTGGGACGCACATATTTGCTTTGAATGAGTCCCCGGGGAAAATTTATAGGTCCCAACTAAAAAATCTACTACTAACCTATCCTGTGTAATTCATTTCTAAGAAACTATTGAAATGTATTTACAGTTAGCTTGAAATGGTGAGTGAAGACAAAAAGAAAAACACTGGGACACATGGATATGATTTTACTGCGTCCTTTTAGATGTTTGTGCATCAGGGACACAGGACGCGTCCCTATCAGAATCTGAGAAACCAATTAAAATATAATTAGAATAAGTGTAATCTTTTTATGTGTGTTCTTATTTAATTTCATTAGTCTTTCTAATTTAATATATTTTATTAGTTTAAAACTTAGATACTAATGCTTTGAGGATGCATATTCTTGCTGGTACATCTAAAACTATTTATTTGAAAATTCAGAATAGACATAAGAAAAAAATGTTGGCAAATATACATGAATATTTTTCCATTTAAAAATCTGTGGCAAATATTTCATTAATCTTCTTGGTTACCTCAGCCACTTTCATGTTGAATCTATTTTGACTATGAAAAATGGTGAAGTAGGCAACTAACTGAGCCACCAACTAACATGAAAATACCAAGATAAAAATGGCCAGACGAATTTCTGATAAAAAAGAGAAATGGTTATTAAAAAAAGGTGATTCAGTAAAAAACAATTCTCATCTCTAAATACAGCTTCCATAATTAGTGAAAAATAACTCATAAAAAGATATTTAGAATTACTAAAGTAAAACATTTTAGATGGCATCTAAAATTTACATTATGAATATTAAAAAAAGAAAAGAAAGAAAAAAAAACTTTGCTCAGTCAGTAAATCATCTGCCTAGGAACCACAAGATTACAAGTTTTATACCGGCTCTCGCCAACTCAACACGACTAGCACAGCTTGGATCTGAACGGTAAAGTGGGGAGCTAATGGTAGGTGTGCCACTCAGATGCAAAAACAATCTCCTTGGTTTAGCACTACTGAAAAGGGGATAGACTCCCTCTGTCTGGCGGACACTGACATTAGCCCACTTCGTCATGGTGTAAGTGCATGGTGTAATAGTTAGAGTCATAGGAAATGAACTAGTGACCCGAATTCAAATCCTGGACTAGGCTATTTGCATCTCACATAACACTAATACGATTTAGTGCATCCTGGGACACACATATTTGCTTTGAATGAGTCCCCGGGAAAATTTATGGGTCCCAACTAAAACCATCTAACTTCTATCTTGTAACCTATCCTGTGTAATTCATTTCTAAGAAACTATTGAAATGTATTTACAGTTTGAAATGGTGAGGGAAGAAAAAAGAAAAACACTGGGATGCATGTATACGATTTTACTGCATCCTTTTAGATTTTTGTGCGTCAGGGACACAGGACGGGTACCTATCAGTATCTATATAATAATAATGAAATTTATTGTGTACAGTGCTCAGGTGAACCACAACTCATCAAAGTCTCATGTCTAGTAGACATTATTAGTGTCAGGAACATGAATAGCGTACAGTAATAATATACATGTATGTGTGCGCGTGCGTGCATATGTCTGTGGATGGGGCTATCAGGTATAGTGTTGGCGGACCACAGGAAGCATGGAGGCTTTGAAAATTGCAGAGTTTCAGCAGCCTATAACAGATGCAAGCAGCTTATTCCATCCCTCGGCAACTCTGAGCGTGAAAAAATGTTTCCAAAAGTCATGTGAGCTATGCTGTTTTCCGACTTTGTAGGCATGCCCACGTGTGTTAGAAACAGAGATCAAAAAGGTGCTCAAGGTTGCTGTTGTTAAGATGATTAATGACCTTATGAGCATTTACCAGGTCAGTTGCCAGACGCCAGAGTTTCAACGAATCCATTCACAGGGCAGCAAGATATTCAGAATATGGCAGATGCCTGATGGAGGATATTCGTTTGGTTGCACGTCTCTGTACAGTTTCTAGGAGGTTAATGTTCTGAGCGAGATAGGGGTTCCAGACTGGTGATGCAAATTCCAAGCGTGGCCGCACCATAGCTTTGTACAGCTTTAAATAGATAGCCGGTGAGCGGCTGACAAAGGTCTTGCTGAGCGACACCAGGACACCCTCGTCCTTCTTGACAATTTTAGAGATGTGTTTCGTCCAATGTAAATCACTGCTGACAGTAATACCCAGATCATGTTCACAAAAAGATTCCTTGATATTAGTGTTGTGGAGGGAGTATATGTATGATGGGTTTTTCTTCCCAAAATGCATGGTGGTGCATTTGTCCACAGCCAGCTTGAGTTGCCAGTCAGTGATCCATTGCTGCACTGTGTCCAGGTCTGACTGCAATAAAGATCTGCAGCATTCAGGATCTGTCTTTTTTTATCTCAAGGTACAGCTTGATGTCATCAGCATACCTCAGTACTGTGGTATTCCTTAAGTTAGCATCTATATCATTGATATATGCAACAAACAAAAGGGGACCAAGAACAGATGCCTGTGGTACCCCAGATGACATCTCATATGGTGAGGAGTGTTGCCCAAGAACTGTAACCACCTCTCTCCGGTTGAGAATGAAAGACTTTACCAGTTAAGAAGATCATCTTTCACACCCATTGCAGAGAGTTTTGTCAAAAGTCTTTTGTGCAGCACAGAGTTGAAGGCCTTAGCAAAGTCAAGGTAGACAACGTCTACCCATGAGCCACCATCAGTGATCCGGGTGATGTCTTCTAGGAAATCCACAAGTTGATCCCAACAGCTAGAGTTTGGGATAAACCCAAACTGGGAGGGTCGGACAAGACAGTGAGAGTTCCAGAAATTCCAAAGTCCTTCTCTGATGAAGGACTATCAGCTTGGCAATGAAACTAGTAAGGCTGACTGGACGAGTTAACAGGTGATGTGCGGTCGCCCTTTTTGAACAGTGGAATTACACTAGCAGATTTCCACTGTTCTGGGGGTAGCACCATTGTTTATGCAAAATTGGAAAAAAACAGCTAGCTGGTGCAGAAGGAAGTACCCACCACGTTTGAGAAGCAGGTATTTCACACCATCAAAACCAGGAGAGGCATGATTGCGTTTACTCTTGAGGTGGTGTCACAGCATAGCAGGTGTAAATTTTATAGTGGTCATAGAAGTTGATGTCAGAGGTGGAAGAGTTGGTACATTTTGGTCCTCAACAGTGAAAATGCCTACATAGCATTCGGCAATAAGTTCTGCACATTCTTTGGGTTTATCGGTAATCTGCTGTCTATGTATACAATATATGTGGACAACTTTCACAACTTCTAGATACACAGTTATTTAAAAACATAAAATTCAGTTTTTGACTAAATCAAATTAAACAGCTATAGATGGACAAATTAAAGCATTGGATACAGCCAAGACTATATTAAGTACAGACCTAGCAAGTATGCAGCTGAAGTCATTCACTGGAGATGGCAGGTATTACCACCTAGAGTAAATCATTTTATTTGCATGTGGTGACCTACATTTCTACTGACCTACAATTATTGAGAAATTTTTAACAAGGGGAATTGTTATTGAAATTCAATAATTAGATAATTAATAACTTTACTATGAAAGTTTTAACTTATTCAAAGTTATATAGTTTTCCATTTTAGACTTACATTGGATTGGATTTTTTTAATTATAGAAGACACATATACATATATTATAACCTAGATTGAATAATTGTAATGTGAGAATTCCAAACATGTTAAATTCTTATATATTATATATATTATATATATATATATATACACTTTCAAAGAAAGAAAAACTTAAGAAACCATCATTCCGTTATAATTTATTTCACCAGAAACTCAAAAAAAAAAAAAAAAAAAAAAAACTTTTAATTTTTTTTGAGCTCTAGTCTCATCAGACGAGTTCTAAAAAATACAGGGATCCTCTGAAAAAAGAAATTATATAATCAGAAAAAAAAAATCTTCTCATTATTCACAAAATTTATGACAGATAACAATAAAAATTAAAAATGTTAAGCCTAACGAAAAGATACAATGTATATCTTAGCTTCCTGTTCAACTGACTTCTTCATAAAAAATAAAAAAACAAATAAATAAAAATCTATATAAATAAAAAATAAATAAATTAAAAAAAATTTGTCTAGACATTTTTATAAAATTTTAGATATCATTAAAAGGCTTTATCCTCAAATTAATTTACTTTAGAATTTAATATATAAATCTAATATTTAATATCTAATATGAAATATAAAATATACAAATGTAAAAGGTAAATTAAAAAGATCAATTTGATTACTATTATAATCATGATTAAAAATTAAATTATTATATTATTATTATTATAGCAATTATATCATTATCAATTAAAATTAATAATACTATTATCTTATTAATACTGTTAATGTTATTAGCTATTATCCTTATCAATAATTACCATAAATTGAATTCATACTATAATTTTTATATTATTAAAATTGTAGTAAAGAATCTCTTATTTATTTGTTTTAAAATTAAAAATTAAAAAGTACAACTAAAACATCAAATACAATTATATTATAATTACAACACTAACAAAATCATAGAAATATCAGATTATTATATTTATTATTTAACTATCACTACTACTACTATTATTATTATTATATTATCATCATCATCATTATTGTAGTATTCTTATTAAATTTTAAATATTACTAGAATATTAAATCATTATAACCATTTTCATCCATAGTCATCATCCATTCATCAAATTATTCTCATTAATATTTTTGATACTAAATACAATCATATCTAAAGATAGATATTAGTTATTAATAATTTTAATACATACTATAATATTAATCATTATAGCCAACAATTATTATTATTAATTATTAAATTACCATAATTATTATTATAAAAAAAAATTAATATCCTTATAAAAATATAATCAATTTCTTATTTTAAAGTTTATAATAAGTTAAGCTAACATATGAGTATCTATATAATACATGTAGGAAGCAGGAATAAGTAACTAATATTGTTAGTTTCAATACTATTTACTCCATCACTAACTTTAAATATAGTCAAATGTAATAAAGTTAATAAAATCATTTGATATTCTCAAAATTAAAGTACTATCCTAGTAATTAAATTATTCTCTTCAAAATTCATCGTCTTCATTTTAATAATTTATTATTAATTATATCAATATTATTAATTTAAAACATTCTTTATGCAGAGCTTACGTCTGGTAAAAGACAGATTGGTCGCCCCCAGCTGCGATTCAAGGATGTCTGCAAGAATGATCTCAGGTGCTTTGGCATTGCCCCTTCCAGCTGGGAAATTTGGCTCAGGACTGCAGAATCTCCGTAGAGGACTGTTCATGTCAGAAGTACCCTGATGCAACACAGTGAAGCTAAGAGGTCTAGAAGAAAGCAGCGGCAACAAAGCACTGGCACATCAACATCTTTTAGGGACAGCCTTCAAATGCAAAATATGCGGTCGAGAATGTTTTTTAAAACATCGGACTTCACAGTCACAGGAGGCGCTGTAACTTCAGGGGCACAAAAACTTTATTATAGTCTTCCAAGACTGAAATGCCAATACAATATTAATATTACTATAACCATTAAATATTAATTAAAACAATATAAAAACAGACATATTACATATTCCCTCCAATATTAAATTACTGTAGAAATCATATTTAAATTCCATTTTTTTTTAATTTATCCTAAGGAAAGCAAACATATCTGTGAATATTTCATAATCAATATTTAAGCAATAGAATGAAATAGTAACTCATTCATAACTCAAAATCTACTCAAGGGATTAAAATAAATATTTAAATCTTAAAAATCGTTATAATCATATTAATTGGCCAAATAAAAATTTAAATAACCATGACTAATGTAAAATATTAAGTACCAACAACAAATTAAAAATCAATAATGAAAAATGTAAAATTCCTAATAATGTTACCAAACTAGAAAAAATAAATAAATAAATCAATAAATATATATATGAAAATAAAAAATTTCATTCTATTATTATAATCCAAAATTATTGAAAAATTTATTATCAATCCAATAATTTTATCGGCTTCATCTCCACGCCATATCCAAATAATATTTAATTTTATAATTTTAACTTATAGTCCTATAAAAATATATTAATTTAAATTCATTTTGTGGTTACATTTAAAAAATTAACTTATTTCTTTTTTTAGCAACTGGGGTCTATATTTCATAATACATATTTTCTCTTCAAGGAAGAGGATTACACCTACTCTTAAAACTATTTTTAATGAATTTCCATTTGATACATAGATTACAACCTTCTCAGAGTTGCAATACCCTTCTACAGGGCACTCTTTCCTTGATTCTACAATTGCAGATTTACTTTATCTATGCTTTTGATTATTCCCTATTGATTTAGCAATTACCTTTTGTTATGGTTAGCAATTATTTTAGAGATGTTACTAGTCACGTAATAGAGAGAGAGAGAATATAGCTGATAGGCATGTGGTCCTGCGTCATTGACTCGCAAACATCTAAAAGGACTCAGAAAAATCATATCCATGCTCCCAGTGTTTTTTTTTTCTTCCCCCACCATTTCCAGCTAACTGTAATATATTTCAATAATTTCTTGGAAATAAATTAGACTGTATGGGATACAAGGTAGGGGTTAGGACGGCTTTAGTTGTTCATAAGATAAATTACAATTTATTCAGAAACTTTATTTGGAACCCATCAAATTTCCCAGGGACTCATTCAAATCAAATACATGAATCCCAGGATGCACTAAATTAAAAAGTTATCAGTATATATATATATATATATATATATATATTATATATAATATTATATATATATAGTATATATAAACACAGTACAGCCACACTGACACACCAAACACACACACACTTATTTCCTTTCTTTGATGGTTGCAATATGCACCATTTTATGTTTTTTTTTTTTAAATTACAGACAAATTATGGAAAAAGTAATATTATATAGAATTTGGTTTACAAAGTTAATTTCAATATTTTTCTCTATCTTTTGTTATGACATAATTTTCCTGTTTAAAATTCCCAAAAAATGGAGCTTTTTTGTTAGGTTTTTTATCTGACTTTTTTTAATTCATGAAATTTTTGTTTTTTACAATATAAATCCAGTTAATATTTAACCAAAATCCTTAAAAAAGGTCTATTAAAATGAAAAATCTTTTAAAAAGTCTAATATATAAAAAGATGAATACATAAAATCGGCAAAGAAATTGTATAAAGGTCTTTGTTGGACATTGCGAACTGAGACAAAAATGAAGTGTAATTTTCAAATTCATGGGTTTTTAAGATTTTTGAAACAAATACGTAATTGATGACGGGGGGTCACCGGATCCAGCCGCAGGTATTTGTCACAGAGCCCGCCGGACAGTACTTGAATTTGTTTGTTAAAAACATACAGAATGTGAGTCGTTCCGACACCATTTAAAAATATCATGTTAAGCTTACTTAAATCTTCATGGACTTGAAGACTATTGTAGGTAGGTTTAGGTTAACAAAATTGGCCATGCATGTGACATTTCACATGTTACTTACGCGATCTCCAAATTTTCACTGTTACAACTGCGTTTGAAAAAACACGTATATTTCAAAGGAGCTACTGTGAAGCAACAATTGGTCAAAAGTTATGAGACAATGAACATTTTTGGAGAGGGCAAACCCTTATTTCAATATATATATAATATATAAGATGATTTATAAAATTACAATTGATCAGAATGTTTAATTTGAAAGCGATTTGGCTAGCAAGTATTGAACACTAATAGTGTGACCGCACTTGTATATTTTTTTAAATATCGTGGCCCATCATTCAAAACGTTTGATGGATTTTTATATAAATATTGTAGAATGGTATTAGAGCGTTTTTGAAATTTAAAAAAGACAGCCCTGGTCCAGTATTTGAACTCAGGTTCTCGACGAGTTCCATTCCCTAAATCTCTAACCATTAATGGGTTTCATATAACAGTAGTCTTAAAATATCTCTTCCACAGTGGTCAGTCTTGGTGATACTACGATTAAAAAAAGAATTTTTTCATGTATAATAAAAAAGTGACAGCAAACAAACTTTCAGGCAGAAGTACACACCAATATTGTTTGATTCCAGATGACCAGACTGAAGGCAAGTAGAATAAGTGGGATACCGACCTGAGACATCCTACCCTCTCTATCGCCTTCCCATGATGCACAAGGTGTAGCTTGTTCTTAAGATGTCAGGACTCAGCAGGGATAGAGAGAAAAATCTTGCCTAGACAGTAAAATCAATAGAGGCATTGGCATTAATATCCACCAAGGCTGTAGTGATGGCAACATGCAAGAGAGAATTTCTATGCAACAATGACCAATTACTCTTTGCCAAAGCAGCCACTTTGCATTGCTTTTGGCTCTCAGCAGTAAGGTTTGATAGGACGACCATTTCTAGGTAAACAGAAAAGAGCAGAAGGAAGCAGATGGCAGGCTGTTAGGGGCAGGATGCCATGCTTTGTTAATTGTGTTTACATTGTTTTTTTTCCGAAAATTTTTGAAAAAAGAACTTTTAGAATATTCTAACAAGAATGGAACAGCCTTGGAAATATAAAATAAAAAGCATGTCGCATATAATAAATATCTATATATTAATATAGTGTGTTCCTTAATTGTAATGACGTGTACACTTGCATACACTTCTGGTTAAAATCCTTTATGATATGAATTACTGTGAAAGAGCTTTTAGAGATATTCTAAAAAATAGAGGATAGGACTGAGCTGAAGTTGATTGAAATAGGAAAATTTTAAAAAAGCATCCACATATGTATAAATTATAGTCTAGTGATATTGAATATCTGCTGTTCCTTAATCAAACCATTTCATCTATGCAACCCCTCTCGCTTAACAGTGAGAGAGAAATTGATTGGTACATTACCTGGTGTTGTGTGCGCACTTCTCGTCATCGGTCTCCATTTGACAGCGTCTCCTTACATCGGAGTTAGTGTATGAGTGGTGAGCGATGGTTGTTTTAGTTTGGTGTATAAAACAGTGATAGGATCATTAGTGAGGTGAGATGTGATATTTTGGTAGAAAACAAATATGTATAGATTTTAACTATTGTTCAATTACTCATCTCTTTTTGTGTAGTTCTTTTAGGAAATGGATAAATCCTGGATGGTCTTATTTTAGTGAACAGTTTTTTCAAATTATTTGGGTGTAGTATTTTGTTTACACTAGAATCAAAGTCTACACCACTCTAGCAGTATATATTTCACTGTAAATCTCTCTTGGCATGTAAGTGCATATTGGGGGATTCTGTAACCCACTCTAATAATTGATGATGGGTGGATGTAGGTGTGGCCTATGTGATAGGCGCGGGGTCAGCACAAGCCTGTTCTCTTCGTATTTGGTTTGTATTTTTAAGTTCCACTCCAATGGAGAGGTTTTAATGTTTGTAAGTTGTTATTAATGAGTGCATTCCAATGATCTGTGCAGTAAAGTGGGGAGCTTATGGTAGGTGTGGTGGCGAAAGCCTTAGCAAAACTGCTCCCTAGGTCTAGGTTTTATGGGAAGAGGAGATAGACTCCCTTTTGTCCCAGCTAGCAACCAACAATTGTCCATTCCGCCAACTTTGACTATGGAAAACTATTATCAGAGAAGTAAAAACAAAATAACGTTTCTCTCCATGGAATTAGAGATTTTTTTTTCAACTCTTTACAAATCACAATTACAGGGTACTTATAGTGGTATTATACCAATGCAAGCCTTAACTGGAAAGAATTTTTAGATTGCAGGACAGTGATAGAGAAATGTGTATTTTGCTTTGGAAGTATTTCCAACATGAAAACTGCTTTGAATGTTACAGATCAAATATGTTAATGCTGAGAATGGAAGGGGAAAATATCTTATTTTCTCTACTATACTGACACAACTGATGAACACATTTACCAGATGTTGTACAGTAGCAAAAGTCTCAGCAATCAGTCCAATAAAAACAGGATTCAATTACTAAATATACAACTTTTTTTTTTCTATGAATTTCTTCTCTATATTCCTTTGCCTCATCAGAAGGTACAAGGAAACTTGGTGTAGAATGCATCATATGTTCAAGACATGGGTAACTAGATTACTCCAGGTATATAAGTTTTAAGCATGACACCCAAGACAAATCCCATCATGCTTATATATATATATATATATGTTATGTTGTAAATTTTTTTGGTGGTACAGAATTTTATTAGTGCTTTAAAAGGATCTCGCTAAAAGATTCATTGTATTAGGAGGGGCGAAAAATGATGTATTTTACAATAGAAGAGGGGGTAAAAGGAAAATAAAAGTGAGTTGCATGCTGACTAGTTTCGATCCTCACTCAACAGAGCTAAATATCGAGGATAATAGATAAGTAGGAAAATAAATACAAGAAAAGAACAATTTCTTTCTTTTCACCTAAAAGGGGGGGAGGGAGAGAAGACCTTATAGATTAATAATGTTCAAGAAGTAAGTCCCTCCGTGGTTATAGTTACATAAGAGCAGTAGGGGCGACGCGCGAGTCCGGCAAATGAGTCGCATATGTTCCAAATCTTAAGGTGAAAAACGACGTGATGACCTTGCTCTCAACCTGAGACCAGTCAACACCAACTGAGTTGGCGCCGAATTGGCCTGTTATTTAATAAGGTGCCTCGCGCTATGGAGGACTATAGTATTCCTTCAATGACACATCGTTCGGACCGGACGCGTCCTACTTCTAACTAGGTCAGGGCACCATGTCTGTTTAATTCCGAGCATCATCCAATTGCGGGTTTGCTTCCTTCCTATTATTGCCAACGCAACAATACATTTATGCACTAAATTATAGAGTTTAGTTATGGGTAACGGGGGAAGAAAATCCTTGCCGCATTGGGTACCGAACATACGGGTCCTCTCCTTCCGGTTTTTTAACAACAACACGCAGATTAGCACACGACGTAACAATATTGTACACCACCAGGAAGATTTGCCTTGAAAATCTTCAACCTTATCATCACCTAACCTTAAGGTAGATGGCTAGATCACACTACAATTTTTCTACCGTAGCCGGCTTAAATTTTTTTTAAAGTCAGTTATTTTACATTTGGTATACAGATTTTAAATACAAAGGAAATCCATTATTGTAGAGAGTTGCAGAAATTATGGAATCCGAGCAGATCATTAAAGCCCTATGAGTAGAGGTCTTAATCAATTATTCCTTTACTAGTGGGACAAAATGAGTCCCACGGGTTTGTAGGGACCTGGTGAATGTGGTTTTTTGATTTTATATATATAAATATATATATATTATATATATAAGTATATATTATTATATATATATAATTCAGTCACATACACATACATAACACCATCAAACTAACCCTCCACTCAGAGGATGTGACACAAAGTCAACTTCTAAGTGGAGTTTTACCAGGTTTAAATCAAGTTTCTTCTCCTAGACTGGTTACCTAGCTACGGTTAAAGAGACCAGTCACCCTACTATTTCCCATAGCTGGGGGATAGTAGTTAGATAGCATACCTTTTCAGAGTATTAGCAAATGTAATACAAAACAGCTTCGTCGGAGTTTGGAACTGTCAACAAGTCTATTTCCTAACCCGAATAAGTAATGGCTGTCAATATATATTTACCAACCTCCTCTACCTCAGGGAAGCAGGATCTGACACAAGGTCAATTTCTAAGCATGAATGGGTTTTGCACACTCACTACTCACAATGTTGCACTCAAGCACCCAATGTGCAAAGGATACCACTGGCTAAATACAAGGTATGTCAATAAAGCATCGAGAATTGAAGCTGTATTTTACAAGATAGAATTGACAATGAATGAACGTTGATTTTTTTTTCCTTCAGAATACAAGGTGTGTCAAAAAAGTGAAACAAAATCTCGATCTTTTGAACCTTGTTTTGTTTGTTTTTTTGTTTTGTTTTTTTTTAACAGCAAAGCTTGCTTAGGCAGTATATCTGAAATAAGTTAAACTTTGTTATTTTTTGGAATTAGAAATTAGAAATTCATTTTTTCTGTTACTACTTATTGGACTAAGAATGATCAAACTTTCACCTTTATAGTGCTTAGGCTATTAAAAGTGCCATTTCAAAGTAAGCATCACTGTCTATTCATTCCCATTTATTTGTAAATAACCTGTGTTACTTTCAAGAGATAAGAAAAAGATATAAAGTGAGAAATCTTTCTTAAAGATTTACAGGAGACTGGCCACCTAAATCAAGTATATATCTTGGAGAGAAGATCAACTCTCATCCAGGATTTGGAACTTTGGGTCGCCAATCATTGTCTATGTAATAATTACAAATCACCCTCGCATGTTTGTAATGCGTTATTGCATAGGAAATGGGTGTGAGGCGAGTTCAAAATCCGTGGATGCAGGCCGTGTCATGTCACACGGCGCTAATACCCTTGGGAAAGGTATGAATAACTATTTGTCCTCCACTATGGGTAATATAGGGCAGACTGCGATCTATTAAACACAATCTTAGGAGGAAGAAGAACTGAATTTAACTGCTACAAAAGCTCCTCTAAAAATTGACTGACATTTCACATCCTACTCATGCAAGATGTGGTATGCTTAAATCATTAGATATGCTTAGTTAAGTAACATCCCAATAGCATGGAACAGCTGAGGAAAATGAGTCACTCGGCACTGGTACTGACAGTTTAACAATCCTAGAGACCAAGGACTTGTTCATAAGATCACATCGATGAGAAACGATAACGATAGTTTCAGGTCCTCTCATTAACCACGTTTTAAGTCAATGCTATCACATTAAGAGTATATATATATATATATATATAATATATATTTAGTAATTTAGGCTGGTGAGAACGTCCAAGCACGTCAGTGACTTATTTTTTTTGATTAGGCTGTACTAGTTGGACAGAGAGATGAAACATTTTGTTTCTGTTTTGGTAGATTGAATTTTCCAGATATGTTCCAGTTAAATAACATGTAATGTTAAGCCTAATTAATATAACACTTCAAATTACACACTTATTATTGGTAAGAGCTTTCCAACTAAAAGTGATGTTCAAGAAAAAAATAAAGATCTAGTCATATACATACTATTGTGATGTCTTGTTTATTTTAAGATATGGTTAATATGTTTAATACTTTTCTTTGTACTTTGAGGGGTCTGGTTTGGCTCTTTTTGTAAGTACATCTTGGGATCAATAGGTTCTGGGGTTCAATACAGCCCTCGCGCACAAATCAGGGTATAAGTAGACAGGCTTATGGGTATCTGATCTGTGCAGTAAGTGGAGCACTTTTACAGTAGATGTGGCATACACATCAGAAAAAAAAAAAGTCTCTATGTCGTGCTAGTGAAGAAAGGAACAGCACCTCGTTAATATGACAATAGACCCCACTCCCCACAGGCAGCAGCACACGGTGAGTTTATCCTTTTTTTTTTTTAAACTTTTGTTAAAATTATTTAGCAATATTCTCCAAAAGTGCTAGACATTCTTTACAAGCTAGAATAGATTTTGTTGAAATTATATATATAGTAGATATATATATCTAAATAGTATTATATATATTATATTAACAAACCTTGTTTGAACTTAATTTCAAAATTGAATCAGAAAGGCAAAGCATTTGAAAGTATTTTTGTTAATACCTCTTAGACATCTTTACAAACTTATTACAAACTGATAGAAGTAATTTCAGAAGCATTTAAATAGTATTTATGTAGAATTTCATTTTCTAATATCTGATTCATATGGCGCCAGCAGTTCGACACTTGAGCATGTACTATAAAAAAAAATTTTCTCTCTTTTTTAATTGAACTAAGCAAACTATTTTAGTACAAATGTTCATTGAAGCAAAATATATGGTAACATCTCCTGTCGTCTCCAGAAATTGAGACTGTTCTTAACGAAAATATATTTCTTTACTTACTGCACACCTCAATAAAGTTGGCAAATTTTCCAGTACTGCCATATACTAATGTGTGTGTGTGTGGTGTGTATATATATATATATATATGTAATATGTTATTATATGCATGCACGGCAGCAGCTCACTCTCTCCTCTCACACTAGAGTAATTCATGTTACCAGGAAATCTTCCTCCTTATAAAAATCCACAATAAGAAATGATAGGATAAAGTATTGTACCTTACGGCCAGGAGTTTCTTTTTGGTCGATAATCATTGGTTTTTTTTTTATTTATTTCTTTTTTTGTTGTGTTGTTTTGTATTTATTTGTTTTTTTTTTTATCTAGTTTATTTAGTCTTTTTTTACTTTTTTTGTTGTTGTTCTTTTAGAAAATTTTTATTTGTTTACGTGTGTATGATGATATATTGAATAATATATTGTTGTATCCCGGTGATCGTGTTCTATCGCAGAAGGAAAGATTATTTTACGGAAGTAAGATCATAAAGGGGCATGATAATTTCAAATGAGTCAAATCGAATATTTTCTACAAATTGAGATTATTCTTTCTGCGTAGCTAATAAAAAAATCTTATAGACCGTTCCAAACAAGGATTTATGCATAGTTTGTAATAGACGCACATAATTATATAGCGTGTAGCATAAGCAGGTGGTGTGCAGGGAAAAGAAAGCCAATTTAGAATTGGATGAGTTATAATGATAATTATCAAGCTGGCATGTGATGCTGGCTATCAAGCCAAATCAAATAAAAAGAGAATTTGTATAACATAGGAGAAGAAAGAAATCTATTGGAGGAAAAAAATAAGATCATAGCTCAAAATCTGCAGGTTCAATTTATCTTCTCAAACTTCAATTTTATAAATATAATTATGCTGTTAATTGGGCGATTCAAATATTACTGCTATTTCCTATATTTGTTCAACTTTTCAAAGGAGATTTTATCTTCGATCACATGTTACTGGATAAACAGCGAAGTTTAGAGAATAGTATCTTATGTGAGAACATAATTTCAGTGAAACCTCTGTTTTTAGCATACTTTTTGTTTAGATATTGACATTGTAGTATATCAAAGATGCTATGGCGTGCATCGCTGATAAAGGATTGTTTGAAGATATATGGACGTACTGTAAAAAGACTATGTTATTTGTGTGTTGTGAAGCAAAGTAGGCGCTGTGGAGGGTTGGAAGCAATTATCAAGGGTCCCTGGGAGTGCGTTGTCAGCACTATATTGACGCAGGACTTGCAGGTGAATTAGTTACGAAATTATATTATTCCCTAGTTTAGGTGCGTTAAATATTAGCTAGTTGCACAGTTCCTGTATGATAGTAGAATTGTATTTTTTTTAAATCAATGGGGTTTTTTATTTATATTGTGGTTCCATAATCAATTATCAGGTAAAGAGGAGTTTAGGAAGTCAGAAGGAGTTGGAGGTCAAAGGTTTTCTGTACTTTTGGAACAAAGGAGCATATTAAAATTGATTCGCTCACACTTTTCCGTTTTGTAATAGTGGTTGAAGCGCAAAACACAAACTATGCATTTGATTAATCTTTGAGGTGAAGAAAAAAAGAATAATCTAGCGTAAATAGTTTTCGCAATATATCTGCAAATACTGGACAAATCTCCAATAAAAAATATCTTGGAAGGATAGTCCATGTCTACGTTTGGACAGGTAAATGGGCCAACAGATATCTAGACTATGAGGTTAGGTTAGAGACCAAAAACAACGCAAAACCTGAATTGAACCTTTAAAAATGGTGCACAGATGCATAATCCTGATAGCAGAGTTGCGATCAGGTAAATGAAGTGTTGTATGTAGAGATGGGAGGGGGGCTGCTCACTCTCTCTAGGGAAATATATTGTAGAATAAAATTTGTCTTGTTAACGCATTATTCTTTTCCATTTTACGGATTTGGAACTATAAGCGAAGTTGAATGGTTTTATGTGTCCATTTTAATGTGAAGAGAAAAAAAGGCATGTTCCTATAAGGGATTATTTTAAGTTTTTCGACTGTTGTCCCATACTTCATTCCTTTGTGATGACATTGTATAGCTCATAGTTACGTGAATCAGGTTAATTTGTCGTACACGGAATGTGCTAGACCTTGAATGGTGATAAGTGAAGGAGATCAAAAAGCTACAAAACCTGGAACTGAACTTTTAAAAGTGTGGCGATTCAGCAGTAGGAGATCTTTATAGGCGTGATCAGTAAAGAGTGGTATAGGGTGTCCATATCAAAACGCGCGAGTGAAGAAGTTCAGCATTCGCCTGGCAGAGCGTAGGAACGCCCATATGCAAATATATACATACAGATAAACAGGATATTGTTCGTAATATTAGTTGAGATATTGTTCTCACTTTCATCTGTTAGTATGTCAGGTGTGTTTCTGCTTGTCGAGACTCCTGGAGCGCTTCGCAAGTTGACAATGAAGGTTCCAGGAGTCTGATAAAACACCTGAGAGAAGGCCAGAGGGCACATCAGGTCAAGAAACATTATGTATATAACAAAGGTGAGACAAATAGTATGGAATAATCCAAATATATACAAATTATCAAGCCTGATCTCAAAATTCAGACTAATAGTATCGTTTTTTTTCTTGTCTAGATTACATGGCAATATGATTTTTTAAATCAAGTTTTAAGTACACGTCTCATCCCCGCAATCATCCAGCTGGTCAACTGATGTGAGAATGTTCACGCTAACTTGGTTAGGGTTAGTATGTAGGCATTTCTAAGTCGATCTGGTTGGACATTTTTATATAGTAGGAGTATTCCTGGGGCCAGTGGTAAGATCTATTTCTACTTTTGAGTACTATTCGTTTATTCAATCACGTGTTGGAGGCTTCATATCAAGACTTTGCCCAGTATCGGCTGGGAAACAGTGCTCTTGTGTTCTATAGTGGATGTACTGACTGGTCAGATAACGTATTTCTCAGATATTTTTACAGAACACTCGCTGCCTGTTTGAGCACACCTGGTTTGGTAGTGTGGAGCAAATATTTCCTTAGCATATTTCTATACGGTTCTTGAAAGAAACACGCTTGGTCTTTGCTCTGTTTTACCCGTCTTTTCAGATTATATATATAGAAGCATATGTGTTTGTTCTTTAAGGTCTATGCATTATATATATAATATTACGAAATTGGGCATATATGATAATATATATAATATATTATATAATATATAATACATGATGATATATATAATATAAATATATATATATATTATATGTGTATATTAGAGATAGTACAATAATTATATATATATAATGATATATGACCCATATCATATAGCTCTATATATAATATAGTATATTATGTGTGTATTTATGTATAGTTATATAGTATGTGTGTAAGTGTATAGTATGTGTATAGTGCTATATAGTGTGTTTTAAATAGGTTAATGGTATATCATATGAACATAGGTGGGTGTATATATAGTGTGTATATTATGAATTGAATAAATAATAATAGATAATATGTGCATATAATTATAATCTAAGTACATATTGTATATAGTTTACATATAGTATTGTGTATATATATGTGCGTGTGTATATATATATGTGTAATAAGTATAGATGCGTGTGTATATATTGTATAGTAGTAGTGTTGGTGTATCTATATATAAGTCTGTATACATAGTGTATAGTTATATCTATATATATAATGTGTGTATATATAGTAT